>CM034151.1:74487696-75087696 GCA_019776745.2 Taxus chinensis
CAATACAACACAATGTTATTCTATATGATCTCGCAATCAATGTCCTCTGCACATGCATTATCCAAACCTACTCTTCAGTAAGTATCCAACATCTCTTCATTTATTTATATTTTATTCCAGTAAGATTTATTATTCAACTCAGTAATTTATCTTTCTCCACATCCGTAAACTCCCCTCCTCCTACCAACCTATCACCCTACCATACCTGATCCTTTAATTTAGTTTTATCCTATTTTAATCATCTCTGAGCCTCCAAGGCCATTTTATAACCTTACCCTCACCATCTCTAACCTTTGTGCAATAACAGAGAGTCCAAAAATAAGTTTTAAGTACTTTTTACTAATTGTCCCTACCGACAACAATTATCCAACCAACATCGGTCATTCTACCTAACGGGCATCAATCACACAAATGACATCGGTTACTATGTATGGTAATATATTTCAGACCAAAGAGCTAATACCCACTTTCCAACAGTCCATTACCCTTTCTAATCTTTACTAGACCTTACCCATAGCATGTACCAGACCTGCAACTTAACACCAGCCAATCACCTAACCCATTTTGACCTCAATCACCTTTTACCCAATGTTTCTTATTGTTTTTTGTGAGATACCTAAATCATTTCAATTTCAATAGGATTTTTACTTCATATATGATTTGAATAATATTAATATTGTTATATAAAAGTGAACTGATAGCCTATTAAGGAAGCATCACGCTTCTTGGATCTAGCTCCCATAAGGCAGTTCACTCTTTGTCTTGTTTAAATCTATCTAGTGGTATTGTTTTGCATTTATAGGTAGTTCCTCCTAACCAAAAGGGAGTTATCACAATAAACTTGGATCAAGAAATCAGAATGCACACACAATCTTCAACTGACATGATAAAAATGTATTCCTCCTTGGCCTTCAAACCTTATATGTTTAATCAATTTGTTAAGATTCCGGTAAAATAAGATGATCCCGATACAAATCTCTTTATCTCTGTTCAAGTTGATGATACTCATTTCCGAAGAGTTATGATTGATAAGGGTGCATGTAACAATATCATTTCCTCACATGCGTACAAGAAAATACCCATGCCTTCCAATTGCATGCATAATAACCTAGTTATTTTGTGCTCATTTAATGATGCCAACACATCCAATCTTGGTAGTCATCCTCCATATCTATTTGGGTCCTCACATTCTTCTTAGATTATTCTATGTTCTTGAGGGGTAATTCCAATATAACATGTTACTTATCCAACCTTGGATTCACACCATGCATTCTATACCTTCAACACTTGACCACTACATTAAGTTTAAGTATGAAGGACACTCATATACCATTCCTACAAAGCCTTCCCCTTCAAGACCTGTAACATGTTATACTACCTAAACAATGTCTCGATTCCGATCAAATCATCTATCACCACTACCACTATTACCACTTATTCTGATGTCGTCCCTTCTTCCATGGCAGCCTCACCTTCTTCTGTTACCATACCTACCAGTTTTACCACACCATCTATCACAAGTGGCCCATCCATTCCTACCACTGTTATTGCTTCCAAATCTAATTCACCATCATCTTTCTAAGCTTCGAGTAGTTTATCTATCTCATCTTCCCAAATCCAAAATTTTGATCCCTTGGTAGATGTTTTTCAACTGCTTTCTTTGGGGGAGTATCTTCTGTATAATGTCAATACTTCCTTACTCCTCAAGAGTATGGTAGCCTACACCAACTTCCATATTATGAATGAAAAATAAGAGAGGTACTTTCATATGGTCTTCCTCATCTCCACACAATTCCGAAATATGGGGGACTCGATGTCACTTCTTATTCACCCAAAACAAAATACACCCCTTTTCATCTTATTTCAGACACCTCAATAATTGTTACTTCACTCATACCTTTCTCCATCGTTTTTCTTGGAAGGGCTTTGGATTTGGTATTTATGAACAAGTTCATCACACAGTTATACCTTGCACAACCCACAAACATAAGGATCATAGTGGTATCGGCTTCGCTACATCACTAAGTCCAATAAAGTCTTTTGTTCACCTCATAGAAGAAACACAACCATCACCACATTACTCACCTATTATACACTCTTCTAAACCATCTTTTCTTGTCACCCCACCTTCCCCTATGGATTCTATGATACAGAATCCATTCCTCCTAACGTTTTTTTTCATAAACACCATTTCCCTAGGACCTATGACCTATCATCATGATGGTGTGGCTCCTTCTTCCATTCCAATCCTTTATCCTGACATGTTGGAAGATGACACACTGTCTATAAATGTTGTTCAATGTCAAGATGATGATTCTATACTTACCTATCTAGGTGCAGAGAATTCCTGCATTCATCATTCGTTACCATCCTGTACACAAACCATGTTGAATGAATCAACAATAGAGATTAAAATTAACACTAAGGATGACCCCCACATCCTAAAGATTGGCCAATCTTTATATCTTTAAGAGTAGGAAGCTTACACTTATTTCCTCTGTGAACATAGCAACACTTATCCTTGGTCATACGTCAATATTCCTGGTATTGACCCAAATATCATGGTCCATAACATCATCACCCTTCCTGATGCCAAACCCATAAAATAATAGATGTAAAAAATGCACCCACGCATTATCCTTCTTATAAAATAATAACTAGATCACCTCGTTTCTATTTCTTTAATTCTGCCCATTGATTATCCCCAATGTATTTCTAACATTTTTCCTATCACCAAATTGACATGGGGACTCTGCATATGCACGGATTTCTATGACCTTAACCTAGCTTTCCCCAAATTTGATTTTCCTTTACCCAACATTGTTAAACTTGTTGATTTAATAGGAGGACATGAGATGTTATCTCTCATATACAGGTTTTTAGGTTACAACTGCATATTACCTGCAATGGAAGATCAACATAAAATTTCATTCATCATTCCTTGGGGGACCTTCTGTTATTAGGTCATACCTTTTGGTTTAAAAAATGTTGGTTCCACTTATCAACATGTAATGAACTATATCTTCCATAATATTATGCATAACATACTAGAAGATTATGTTGATGACCTGTTGGGTGAATCCAAAAGTCATGCTGAATATATGCATGTTTTTAAAATTATCTTCAATCATCTCATTAAATACTGTGTCAACCTTCAAATGAAGAAATGTGTCTTTATGGTTATCTATAGAAATATCATTGGTTATATTATTTCTCTATGTGGATTTGAAGTCGATCCTACTAAAATAAAGGCCATACTCAAGATGTCACCACCTATTAAGCTTTTCTAGTTACCTAGTTTGTAAGGAAAATTACAATTTATTCAATGTTTTATTTCCCAAATGTTAGATCGATGTCATCCTTTTCATAATCTTCTTAAAAAATATGTTTCCTTCACATGGGACAATGAGTGTCACAAATCTTTTGAAGCATTGAAATAATATATTCTTCATCCACCTATGCTCATTCCACCTAAAGATGAAAAACCTTTCTATCTCTACATCTCTGCCACCAACCATTCCTTAGGTGCTATTATTGCTCATCGCGATGAGCAACATAAGGAATAAGAGGTTTACTACATAATCCACACACTTTTAAACTATGCAACTAGATATACGCACACGTAATGTTTTTTTTTTTTTGCTTTAGTATTAGTGGCCACAAAAAATTTCCACTACCTACTCAACCAAAAAACCTTCATTGTCACTAATATTGACCCTTTTCATTACATGTATGCTAATAATTTTCAATGATAATGCACCTCTCAATAGCTTATGCTTCTCATTGACTTAGACCTAAAATTTATACATCAAAATTCTATCAAAGGACAAGCCATTGCTGACCAAATCACAAATGTGCCACTCCATGGACATCAATCTTCCAAATTAAAATTCTGAGATGAATCTATTGTTACCATCTTCCTTGATGAATCACATGAGGAAAATATTATTTATCGAATGACCTTATTCTTTGATGATTCCAAATTTACACCTAGGGGTGGTGCATGAGTCATTCTCATTCCTCTTGATGGTCAACCCATGCCATTGTCATTCAAAATTTAATTTGAATGTACTGAAAACATGGATGAATATTGAGCACTTGTATTTGGTCTCAAAACTTCCATTTCATTAGTTATTACATCCACTAATATCTTGAGTTACTAACAATTACTGGTGATCCAGGTCAATGGTGTCTATCAATGTCATAATTAGATCCTAAAAAAGTACAAGCATCATGTCGACCTACTTTTGAATACATTTGATCACTACCATATTCAAAATACCCATTACTTCACCAAAACATTATCGGATACCATGGCTTGCCTCTCCTTTCAGATACTTGTTTCACCTACAGATTCAAAAATCTTTGTTACAATACAATGATTGCAATCCCCTTATTACATTACCTATGCTGTACTTATTTTGGGATGTCTCGAAATAGACTCATGTGAAATTTGGTATAAGAAATATGTTGATTACCTCTCCCTTTCAATCATTCCTTCAGACCTCACTCGAAATGGTTGACTAAGTTTTCTTGAAAAAGTCTCTCGTTACGTCATAATGTGAGGTTTGCTTTATAAACGAAGATTCGATGGTATCCTACTTCGATTCCTTACTAGTTCTAAAATCCCATACACCATGAAGGAATTCCAAGATGGAACTTGTAGAGGTCATTTTAGTGGCCTCACTATCCCTAAAAGAATTCTTCACCTCAACTACTATTGACCCACCCTAAATTAGGACAATTGTGACTATGTAAAACTTTGTGTGAAATTTTAGCAACATGCTTACCTTCATCATACCCCTAGCCATGGTTTACAGGATGTTAGAGACCTTTAGAATTTCTCTCAATGGGGTTCAGATCTTGTAGTAGAGATTAACCCTCATTCATCTCAACATCACCACCAGATCATCACTGGAACTGAATACTATACTAAATGGGTGGAAACCTCACCTCTCATTTATACAAAAGTTGAGAAAATTCATGAATTCATAAACCATCAAATCATTTCTCTCTTTGGTGTCCCTCATTTCCTTATCACTTAAATTGGAAAACAATTTAAAAACAAAATCCTACAAAAATTGTGTGATACCTTTGGCATTCAACTCATTTTTTCTTCATCTTACAACCCATAAACCAATGGCCAGGCTGAATTGACTAACAAAACTTGTAATAAGATTCTTATGAAAGTAGTTGATGATACTAGTAAGGATTGACACACGCACATTCATTTTGCCTTATAGGCTTATCGCATTACTATTCATACTTCCACCGCATCTACACCTTTTTCTTTAGTCTACAAATTTAGAGGTAGTCGTTCCTCTTGAAGTCCAAATTCCATAGATTCAAATCTCACTCAAAGACATGCTCAACGATGATGATCTTCACTAAGATCGTTTATCGCAACTTGAGCTTCTAGATGAATGTCACTTAAATGCTCTTAATCACCTTCAAATCTACTAAAACTATATCTAATGGGCCTATGGAAAAATGTGTCCATAAGTGAATTTTAAAGGTCAGCGATCTTGTCCTCAAGGAAAATCAACACGTAACCAAAGTAGAGAAAATAAAATGGGGAAAATTCGATCCTAATTGGCTTGGACCCTACATTGTTAGCCACGCCTATGGATCAAGTGCTTATTGTTTATCTTCACTTGAATTTAAACCCGAAACTAAGCCTCTTAATGCCTTGAATCTTTGATCATTTTACTGATTAATAGAGTACTACATCACTTTATGTCATGTATATGCTCGTTCCTTGAGAAATTGTTTTCCTTTGTCTACCTTATTTTAAGCATCAATGATTAAACTATAACTATGTGACTACCTATCACCATTTCGACCTCGTCTTAAATATGAGAACCATGTATCAACTCATGGCATGATTCTCATGGACAATTTTTGTCACCTTTTCAGGATGGAATCCCATGGTTGTTCGTCGCTTAAAATCCTTATTTCATAGCTAAATTTCTCATGAGATGGTTTTTCCCTCACAAAATATGCCTACACTCCTTTCTATACTTGTCCATGACTTCAAGTCCAAAACAAAAAGAAATGAAAAATACCAAAAAAGTATGGGATAATGAACATATAATTCCTTGAGTTGAATTTCATGTAAATAGATGAATTCCTAAACAAATTGATATCTGTGTTACTTTCTTACTGCTATAAAAAGACTGCTCCCTTGAAAGATAGCTATAAAAATCCGGCCTAAATAAATTACCCTTGAAGCTTTCCCACATAGATCAACTTCACGAAGACCTCAAGAGAAACTTCAAATATCCCAATATAGACTTCTCACATTGATCAGTCTATATTGTCAAAAAGAATAGAAAAAAAAAAAGTTAAGAAAATAACACTTTTAGTCATGGGATAGCCTAGCTTTGTTTTGGGTATCTTGTAAAGGGGGCATAATGTCCCACAATAGGGTTACACTAAAAAAACCTCTCCACCTTCCCTAATTTTTCTAATCTCCTAAACCACTCAAGGGACATGGTATGTATTTTACATTTTGTGATCACGTCCCTTCTTTCACCTATAAACCTTTTACACCTATAATGCATCTATGGTCTTATGTTCAACTAAGTCTACGGGTTAACACTTAGGTATTTTTCCACTTTTGGGAAAATCATCCCTCTCCCCTTCTCATCTTTTCATGGGCTGATATTTTTGACAGGACAAGCCTATTGCATTAAAAAATATCTATGCAGACATTTTTCTATACCTAAACTAAGCCTCATTCACCTTAACTATTACCTATTCGACATTTCATCATTGTCCTACCTTACTAGCCTAATTACCCAATTCACCTATTCATTTCATTAACCCCATCTTATTCTTCCCTGGTTTAAGGGAGAACTATGTCAGCCTAATGCCCCTTTCTCAAGGGATATGTAGGCAGTACTCTTAGGGTATGGGCCCCTTCGAGGTTAGCTTGTCTACTCTTTTTCTAAATTCACTGATTTCATAAATCATACACATCATTCATTTTGTTTATATACAATAAATAATTTGGAAATTAAAATCAACCTCTCCTTTCAATCAAATCATGTCTAACATTTAAAAACCATAACATTTACATTTTCTCATACCCATAATGCCTAACATTTCCACAATATCAATAAGTTTGAAATTAAACCAAACCATGTAAACTAAATCATATTTTCATAACAACAGTACCATGCCTAGACAACTTGACTCCACCATTCCTAAACACTCTAGAATACACCATGCCAAGACACTCTAGAATAAACCATGCCTAAACAACCTAACTCCACCATGCCTAGAAATCCTGACTCCACCTTTCTTAGACACTTTAGACTCTACCATGCCTAGAAAAAATAAATCCACCATGCTTAGAATACCTGAATCAACCATGCTTAACTCACCTAGTTTCCATAATATTAATACACTTGAAATAAAACCAATTACAACGTCTATTCAATAACATCATCCACTATATAAAGGGAATTTTTGTGTATCAATACATATATACATAGGTATGAATAATAAATTATATCTCAAAAAATCTCATATTTAATCTCTCATCTTCGACATGCAAGCCAATATATATATATATCAAAGATCAAAATCAATACATATCATTATGTATCAGCCCCATATTAGACCCTCATCCTCACTATCACTTCCACCCTCATTTGGTCTGGTTCTCCATCCTTCCATCATCTCCCCACCCATGGTTGGTCTTGACCTTTTTGAAGTTGTAACCAAACCCTGACCCCTTCCATAGGGCCAATGCCCCACGGTGCTTCCATAACTATGATTATGTGCCCAATTCCACTCACTTGTGGCATACTGAGCCTTGTACTCAGCATATGACATCACCTATATAACAACCTAAAATAATTGACCCTGGTAATAGATAGCCTCTGACATGAAATCCCTATATGTTGTCATGGCTATAACCTAATATGGGGCCATAGCCCGTGGTGCACCCTATACCTATACCTACACCTACACCTACCCTTGCACCTATGCCAGAACCTTCAATCATGCTGATACCTACACCTGAGCATGTGCAACTGCTAGTTATTCCTATAAGGTGGCCACCTATTCTTGAAGAGTGAAAACTTGTGCCTGTAATCTTGTCACCTACACAACATCCGTATCCTGTGCCTGAAGGGTGGTAAATTACACCTGTAATGTGGCCACGTATCCTCCATCTTATACTAGTGTTGGCTGGGTGTTGGGCCCCTGGAATATTGACCAATCATGAAGGCGCGTAGGTGCATGGGATCCGAGTTAAAGAATGGCACACAAGGAAAAAGTGTGTAGGAGAAAGGTTTGAGGAAGCACATAACATGTGTGATGCATGAAAGGAGGTTCAAGACTTAGCCAATTTGAGCACCCAGGGAAAAACACGTGAAAAGCATGATCAATTACGCGTAGATAAGATGCCAGCTTGGCGATAGGCTGGATCAGGAAAGAGCATGCCCCAAATGGAATCTTCTAGAAGATCATCATGAGAAAAAGTAGAAATCTTAGGTCTAGAGGAGCATGCTCACATGAAGGACCAAAATCGACACTTGGCATCTGATCTGAGGGCACTATAAGGTGAGTTGGCAACTCGAGAAAGCTATAAATACAAGTTTCTGTGGAGTAGAGGAGATACTAATATACACATATACATCTTCCTAGAGATACATAGAGACATATAGACATATGGGGAGATATACATATGGAATAGTAGCTTGGAAAGTGAGCGAAGCTTTGTAGAATTGCTGTGAGTGGATATTTTGGGTTTGGGAAAGAATGTAATAAGAAAGGAAGTTGTTATTTTCTTTTTTAGCTTATTTACATATGTCCAGTGA
Organism: Taxus chinensis; assembly: GCA_019776745.2. NCBI lineage: Eukaryota > Viridiplantae > Streptophyta > Pinopsida > Cupressales > Taxaceae > Taxus > Taxus chinensis. The sequence goes on from CM034151.1 coordinate 74,496,528, forward strand.
TAAGCATGATTGCAGTCTACTCTCTGTGACACTTTGTAATGAACCAATGAATATAATGAGGTCACTTGTTATAAATAGACATGGATATAAATGGTTTTAATGCATATTTTTCTCATATGAGTTCTCTGTCCTTTCATGCTAAGAATGGATGTTTGTATATTTCTTCTTGTTATAGTATATGTTTTGGATTATGTTAAAAGCCCTCAGTCTGAGTGACTGGAAGGATCTGGAGGCCATTCTTGGTTCTTGTTTATCTTAACTTCCTAAATACACAGTAATCATAGATGATGCTTCCCACTAAAATCACATAAAAGAGAGACTCGGTACCCATGCGTGCCTTAGGTGAGCGCTCAACTTTTGCTGGGTGACAGACCGACACGCATGGGGTTTCTTCCTTTTATGATAGGAGTAAAAATGAATACAATGGGCCTACAATCTAGCCACTTGTGCCTATAAACTAGCTACCTGCCCCTGGAGAGTCATCACCTGAGCTTGTGACTATGTCAACTATAGTTTTAAAGTTTCTACCTGACCCTACAACTGATCCCTCTACACTATCAAATTGGCCAAATATGGCTATCTGGGTCTCGAAGGTGTCATCCATAGCTACTCTACCCACCATTTCCATTATGCATCTATGGTGCCCATGTCATCAATCTGTCATTCTACCACCTCCTCCTATTTCCCTATGGGATCACTCAGATGTGGTGGAGAAATAGGTCTCTCCACGTCATCTCTACGCTACTCTAGAAAAAGTTGGGGAACATTCTTCTGCAACCTGAACTATCATCTGAACATATCTACATGTATCATCTCATGCTCACTAGCATGCCACCCTTATATCCATGTCAATATATGAAGCCCCTCTAACACCTCAACCGTGACTCTATATGAAGGAAACCCCACATATGGCTGCCACACAATATCCACCACTGATAGGCCATTAAACAACCATCTATATTATGTAAAATCATATATTTCCATATCCAACCTTACTTGTACCTTGAGGGACACCTATCTCATGAAACCCACTCTGTATAAACCCCTCGAAAATGTCATGTCAACGTAATCTAGCAAGACGCACACATGCGATGTGCCTATATGTCCACTAGTGTAACACATACGTAAAACACATACCAAACATCATGTACATCCCATAATCCCATAGTTCCCTATACACCTGGACGAGGAAAGCTAGTGTACAAGAAAACATACTCATTCCTCGATCATCTCCTGTAGCACCCCCGTCAGTGCTTATGGAAATCTTCAACCCTCATAATTTGGAAGAGAAAAATGACCTACTGCCACCATAATTAAAAAAGACAGTCTGGTCTCCTACAGATATGCCACATACATCTCCCCATAACTTAGACTTGCACTGTGATACCTCAACATTCCCATCTCCTAACCAAATACCACCACTATCGGATCCACTGACACCTCAGTTGAAATTGAATACACTAGCTCTGCAACATTAGGAAGCTTCACGATCCTATACACATCCTCATATGTGATGGTCATCTCACCAATTAGTAAATGAAAGGTATTGGTAACGGAGTTCCATCTATCGATGAGAGTGACCATAAAGTTATGATCTTGACCTATACACCTATATCTTTTGATCAATGTGAGATCAACATCTTGTATGTGCTCCCACTCATCATCTGTTACGTTGGGCCACATCTGTACCAATATAGGTGGTACTTGGTCTCTCATGGTTAGTTGATCTCTTGTGTGCATCATCCAAACCAACATTGTCAAGTTAAGACCCTCTCAAATCACCTATTCTTCAAGCCTTAACTGACCTCATATCAACATCAAGCATACCTACCCTTAACCTGGTTTCAATACCTACCCTATACCTATTTTACCTAAAACCCTATTTTCTTCATTATGATACTCACCCACTATCATCAATCATTTTAGCTACTTACCTGTCACACACCTACACAATCTTGCCATACCTACACTCACTTTCCCCTCTTCCACCTACATTAGTCTTAACCTACCCCTGCCTCACCTTTATTTCTTTCCTAACTAACATTTCTTTAACCCAATCACTTTTTTAGTTACCGACATCGGTCTCCTTGACCGATACCAGTCACATTGAAAAGTTTCAGTCACCCTTTAATTGAATGATGCTGGTAAACAAAACTGATGTTGGACAAATATTGACCAATGTCAGTCACTATTTTGGCTATAAAACTGAAACCCCATCCTCCCACTATCAAAGATCACCAAAACCTACCTAAAATAAATTCTACCCTTCCCCAACTCTAGCCTATATTCATTCCCAAGCCTACTTAACCTACATTTTCCCCTTCCCACCTCAATTTCAACCATTTTTTACCCAAATTTAAAACTACAAATTCCAACCCAAATTATTCATTTTAAACAAAATTTTTAAATCAAACAAGGGCTGAAGAATTCCTCCTACCTCTACTTGGCATCATCTTTGTGGTGGCACCTCGGGTCTCTCTGTTGGTGGTTCTCCTACTCCCTCTCCCAGCTCCGCCATGTCTGAATCCACTCCCCACTTCAAAACCAATCAAAATTTCTCAATCCGATCTCATGGAACTGCCTACATGATGCCAATCACATGCTATCAGTTCATCAACTCAACTAGAGATCTTGTACCATTGCTTTCTAATTTTCCACTTCTCCTTTGTCATTTTCCACAAATGGATCCATCAAATGCGTATTTTAGATTTTTTATCCCAAAATCAACATGACCGACATCGGTCAGTTCATGCCCTAGATAACCAACATCGGTTAAGTCATATCCAACATTGGTCACCCAAAATCACCATTTGACCTACATAATGCCCATTTTTACAGAAACATTGTTGTTCTCGAACTTTTTACCCTTAGTAATACCTATTTGGTTCACCCAAAATCCTCTTATAATTATTCATTTCCCTAATTGTGCTTAGGGACATGTTGGTTTCATATACCTCAGTCATACCCATGACTTCACCTAAAACACCTCGACATCACCGAATTATTAGACATTCGAATTCGTCACCTCATTATACCTAGTAATGATGATATCTGGCTTGTTTATCCTACCAACCTTACCTTGCCTAATGTCATGATGTTTATCTTGAATTTCCCAAACCTAGTGGTGTTTCGATACCTACGTAATACCTGTTCCAGCACCTCACCTCATTGTGTTTTAGGACCATATCCTATACCTTAGATACCTAGACCACATCAACATTGTTTGGATAAACAACTGACTTGTTGTATAGGGAGAGTTTTTGATGCTCTTTATCCTAGTGCTTTGTCACATTTTATACGTGTGTGTGCATATGAATTCCCAAGCCTACAACCTACACCGAACCTAATAACTACTTGTGCTTGTATAGTACCCTCATTTTCAGACACCTACCATATTATCAAACCACTCACCACTTTTGCCTACAACTTCAACAGTTCGTATTTGGAGGGGGGATCACCATCACTCCTACTTGGCCCAACCCCAATTTACCCTATCTTTAGAGAAATCATTTATATTTTTGTTAGTATCACTTACCAATACAAGATATGTGAGAAAAAGGGGTAAATGTAGACACTGCAAATTGGGACAAATTCCCTTAACCCCCGTCAATTAAATAAATTCATACTATACCCACTCATGTCCCTAGTGCACACATGTTAATTAATTTAATTAATTAATTAACTCACCCCTCCATCTCACCTACAGCCAACTCACCTATCCACTTCACTCAAAGGCCCATTCACAATCTAATAATTAACTAGGACTAAGTCTATATGAATCCTAGCAAAATAAGACTTAGTCTAAACCTATAATTAACTCCCACTACCTCTCCTATAAGAACTCATACTACTCTGGGAGGACTCTATCACTTGAGACTTGGATTAAGGATATCAATCACACCAAAAATAGCAAATATCAGACTATTTTTGGTAAACCTAGACTTATCCACCGTAACTGACATTGATTAGTCCTCAACTGGGGTCAGTCACCTAACCACCATCGGTTAGGTAAAATATGTTTTCCTAACTCTTCACCTGGGTTGGTCTTGGGATTGATTTCTTATACATACATTTGGCATTCATATTTTGAAGCACACAGGAAAATAGACGACAAACCAAAGCATTCCAAGCCTCCATTAAGACTCACCTTCCACCTCCATGGTCTTGGATCATGCAACAAAGCACACATGCTCTAATTCCACAACACTGGACATGATCATGCTTCTTCTTAGATTGTCATTAAACTACGAACACCCTCACCAACACTTTCATATCTAAACTCAGCTAAGTTTCTTAATTATCTGTATTAAACTCCTATTTTGATAATAAGATTCCTTATTTACTTCTATCTTCTACCGAAATCTCTACCATCTAACCACCACTCACTCATCTATCCAATATATTATCAACTAGATAATTTCCCTTAGCTTAACACATCCACCAACCTTCCTGAACCTCCACATAAATCTTACCACCCTTCTTATCTCCCTTACACTCTCTGTCTAATCACAAAGAGACCTAAAACCTCAATTTTTAGGATTTAGACCATATTAGCCTTATCGACGCCGGATACCTATTCATCATCGGTCAACTACGTTACTAGCATCAGTTGACCAGCCAACATCGGTCTCTATGTCATTTAATACCCTCTTACCAGCAAGCCTAAAACATCATCTAATCGATTTCATACCCCTTATCAAACCTCTTTCAAACCTACAAATCCCAAAACAACTTAATCAAATCATCAGATCTAATTATAAATTTTACTATTAGATTAGATTTACTTATTTTATTTGCATGAGCTACCTAAATAGTATAACTATAATAGGATTTACCTATTTCATGGTACTTGTTGCATTAAATTGTCTCTAAAAGTGGATTGACAACGTCCTAGGAAGCACCTCACTTTTGCGATCTAGCATTTTGCTAAGCAATCCACTAACCTATATTATTAATGTTATTTTTTTTTATCTTGTTGCATTTCTTACATGTTGTTCTTCCTAGCCAAAGGGAAGCTCCCTATGATTAGCTTAGGTCAAAAGTCAATAACGTGTGCACTCAACCAATAAAATTATTCATCTAAAACAATATTCCTCTTACCCTTAACCTCTTATTTATTTCATCTCCATCACAAAACATTCAGGTGAAAAACTTGCATCATGTTTTTGAGTTAATCAATTTCCTCTTATAGCACTTTCATTTTCCACTCAATATTGAACACCCATTTTTTGGAAAGATTACTCTTTGAATCATCGAAGATGTTATGTGCAAGGATGATTTTTTAGTCTACATCATTCATGAGTATAATATCTTAAATACATTCTATCCAAAGTTTAAATTCCTTCTCAGAGCCAATGATCACTGTATTAAACTGATTTTGAACAAAATAAATGTTGTCATACACTTTGTGTGCTTCATAAATGAAATGTAAGCTAGAAATTAACATTTGTTCAATCATTTATTCAATATTCTTTCCATAAGAAACATGCTTATGAATGTCCTTGATAGCTCTAACTTCTTCATCAGTCATGACAGTGGGAGGGGGCATTGAAGTTAGAGGGCAAGGTCCAAGAACTTTATCACTTGTAAGGAAGTATTTGATGAAACTAGCGAGTACTTGTATTTGCTATTAAAGTTGTTCTTGTATCTACTTCCCCTTTTCCACCCTTTTAATGACCTTGGATACTATCTCTTTTACGTTATGAAACTATCCTTTAGGAGTAGATTCACCCATTGGAATTCTTATCAATTCCAAGTCAACAACAAATAAATATTTTTCATCTTTTTCCACTCTTAGTTTTTCTATCTCCAAGTATTGTTGGCCTTTTGAATCAGAGACTAAAATTGAAATAGTCTTTGGTTTTTTATAAGGAGGAGTGGGAGTTGTACCCAGGAGGGTATCTACAACATCAAACTTAGGAGCTATGATTTTAGAGGATGCATTCCTTTTCATGTTATCAATTATGGGTGGGACCCATGTGAAGGAGTAACTAGAAGGTGGAGAAATAAGAGGGCCCAAAGTAAGTGTATTCAGAGAACTAAGAGTCTTAGTAGCAGATAATTCTAAGTTAGGTGTCCTAACACTTGAACAAGATACTTATTTCATAGGTTGTTTGAGCTTGGACATGTTCAATGCCTCAGAAATTGGATTTACATCTTTCAATTTATCCCCTTCATATTCTTCTTTACCAGTACTTTGTCCTTCATAGTTACTTTTTTCTTGTTCATCTATCTCCTTTTCTACTTCCTCTAAATGTTCAATGATTTTTTCAACCTTATGAACCTTTTCTACTAGCCTTGGAGAGAGAAATTGTTTATCCTCTTTTTTAACTGTTTCTTATATTTTCTTAGTTCTTTCAATCTTGTCTTTCTTTGAATATACCTTGACTAAAGATTCTACATGTAGAGGAGAAAGAGTTGGTTGATTTGGAACCTCCATGAGTATGACAAAAAATTCCTTATGAGATGTTGATGCTCATTAAGAATAAGATTCAATCATACCTACTTTATATGCTTTCATATTTCCATCAAACTAGACTTTGCTCCTCACCATAACTCAATTTATTATCTCTTGAAGATCATCCTTTTATTTCTTAAGCCAATTAATGATGAGAAGAGGTGTATGCCGAATAGTATTACTATATTCAAGAGAATACAAATATTCATCATCATCTGTCAAGTCATATAGTACTTTGTAAATTCTAAAATATTTGATTTGTTAAAAGGAAATCTGACCAAAGCATCTTGTTCTCACCTCATAATATTCCAAATAATATTCCCTATAATATTTTAGGGAAGGTGAGTGATGGAAAACCATTCTAATGTTATTAGAGATGAATCCTTTGATGTGAAAACAAGACTTTTTATGAAAAGTACAAAATTCAAAAAAAGAGATGGCCATTTCTACATTCTAAGTATTTAATATTGTCCTACAAGTATAGTTATCCAAAGTGATTGGGAATTGATTACTCGTTATCTTTTTGTCCCTACATATTCTATGTAATATATCAAGTTACCTACATAATTCCAATAAAACTAGTTTATTGTTGTAGTACATGGTAAGATGGTTAGGTGTACCTTCAAAACTAATGAGTATGATACATGAGAACCTTATGAGCTGGATGAAAAAAATGCCATAGGTTGATATTAAGTTGTTTGTTTTAGAAGAAACCCTTTCAAATGTATTTTCTTCCAAGAGTTTGATAGTGTATATTTTAAAGGCATCATTGACTCTTTTAAAATGTTGTTTCATATTTTCAAGAGTAAGTTTTGGGTAATGTTGGTTGCTGAGATGTGCACCCACATCTCAAATATTGAAAGGGCCAAGGTGTTTGAGACCACAATGGAACCGTCCCTAGGTTATGGGACCTCGCGAGCTTGGGACAAATCTCCAGAGAAGGCCAATTCCTCCTATCTATTTCTACTGCTACTGCTACTCCTAGTGCTGAAAGGGGAAACTAAGACTAAGAATACCAAAGGACCAGGGAAATAGGAGGATAACATAGAATAAACTACACTAAAAGGTGATAGCACCAGAAAAGAGGGATGAACACTATCTATTCTTAGTGCAAGAATGATAGGTAATGTGTGAAAGGAGGCTAGAAACGAGTAGCACAACAAAACACGCATTCACCAAATCGTTCTCATGGAACACAAACCAAATATAAAACTACAGGGGACCTGAAGTAGTTACAAACAATACACAATGTAAGAGAAGAGGCAAGAAGAAGGAATAAAAACATGTTAGGACAGAGAATAGTCACAAAACAATGCTTCTATTACTTCCAATAATGCATATAATTTTTATAGTGATAAGGAGGTTGATATCCACATGCAAAAGCCAAACATGGAGGTCTGACAACTTAAAATAAAAAAAATATAGAGTCCTTAGCAACATGCGTAGGGGTCTAGAGTGTCCAACCCATAAAAAAAGAGCCTTGATCTTACCATTTATAGGATGAATCCATGAGAGAGAAGAAGGGAAAAGGAGGGAAAACCCAAATTTTAAACACAACCACCATTACATCTTGCTTTGAAGCATTCAATGTACTATCAAAATTCACTCTGGAAATCTGCCCCAAAATATGTCTTCCCAATGCCTGTTTGATGTGTTGAAGACAGGAAGAAGGGTGGATCATCAAACCAAATTGGGTGGTTGGAGCAATCATGATCTACTACGTCAATGTCCTCATATAGAGATGTTTTCTGAATTTCTGACCTACCAAATCCGTTAAGAATTTGAATATTTGGATGTTTCTATGCACTGGAGGGTTGGTAGATGTTTCCAAGCAGTCTTCTCCCCACACAAGTCCATGAGTTTGCATGTCTAAAGATCTGAGCCATTTGTAGATATTTGGATCATGGTGTGCAATATTTTAAAGAGATTTCATACCCGGGTCCATGTGGCGTAGCCTCATGGACATATGGAGATTGAACGCTCTACCTTTGGCTTTTGAGATGGTGGCATCAGAATGTACAACGTGGCGGCTTGTCACTTGTTTGGAAACCATGTGTTAATCATTCATCTTGAAATTGCAAGCTGACATTTGGTGCACTCTCCATTGGCGCTACCCCTGACTGGTCATGACTGCTGCAACACTTAAGTGTGTCAAAATATGAACTCTGGACATGTAGAAGGCCCCGCACACATGTGGAGAAACCCCCTAGAGGAAAGTACCTTTGAGGGAGTGTCGTGTAAGACATGTGTGTAGGCAGATGAATGTGCAAACTAGTGAGCAAAAGGAATGTATGGTAGAAAGAGCACAACTGGGGGACAAAGTAGAAAGAGGAAAATGAAAGCGTGTGACATGTGGGAGTCAGAAGAAACTGTGAAAAAGGCACATAGAGGGGTGGCACACGTGCACAGGACTAACTCGGAAGATAAGAGTGAATGCACAGAATTGAGTCTATGGGCATGATAAGAGGAAGTGGAAGGACTTGGATGATTGGAAGGTAAGGGTGCATTGTGTATGCAACTAGTAACCTGAAGGGATATGTGCCAAATGATAGGAGGAAGCACGTACAAGGGAAAATGGAAGGAGATAGAATAACTGTCGAAGGGGCCAGTAGGATGTGTATGACAAGTTATCCAAATTTCTAGGAGGGATCTATTTGGATAATAGTTTTTGGCAAACTTTTAGGGGCACCTGCCTACTAGAGGAAAGAGACCAGTATCCTAAAGCATCCATTGGGCATGGAGTCTACTTGTTCAATCATTAAGATGCCCCTGTAATCTCTTGAAAATTATATTTGTACCTCTATTATCAATCTTACAACTGCTAAGAGAGACTCTACATTCTAGAAGTAATAATAGAGTGCACACGCAGGAAGCAAGCGAGAGGAAAGAAGCTATGTACAAATAAACAATGTGCGCAGAACACACTTGGAGGAATTGAAACTACTTTCATAAATACAACATGATGTAGCAAACCTAATGGAAATGTTTGAGATGGATCTCGTTTACTGGGATTTGCAATGTGCTTCCATCTGGATGAGTTAACTCAAAAGAGTTAGCTTATTTGTAGGACTTGATGATGGATGGGCCAGTCCAAAGTGCATCAAAAATTGAATGACATCCTAGTTTAGCTCTGTCAGGATCCCATTTAAGAACCAGGTCTCCAACTTTGCAATATTAAGGCATATCCTTTCTGTTAAACCATTTCTTTTTTACTTCCTGATGTTGTTCTAGCTTGATCGTGACATATTTTCTAAGCTATTCAAGATGAATCAGATTCTCTCCATCCTGATTTCTCTCTCATTTGTGCGCTTAAATTCCAACTACTGGGAAAGCACTAATGAATTTAGTTCTAGTGTCAAAGGAAGGGTGGCCTCTTTACCATATAAAAAATTGTAAGGTGAAGTTCTTATTGCATTTTTTACTGTGATTCTATTTTCCCAGAGCATGCGCAAGAGATTTGTATGCCACTGCCTTTGGCTGGTGTTCATTATGTGCACTTCATGATTCTGATCAAGTTCTTATTTGTTGATTCTATGTCAGACTATTTCCCTAAGGGTAATAGTTTGAAGAGGTTTTCAGGTAAATTCCCAAACTTAGAGCCCAATCATTGATTTTAGCACCAAGGAAGGCCTTCTCATTATCAGAGATAATGGTTTGAGGAATGCCAAACCTTGTGACTAAACCTTCAAGAAATTCAAGGATGACTTCCTCAGTTGATTTCTTAAGTACAAAAACTTATGTCCATCTAATGAAGTAATCTATGTAGATGTCAGCACCCATTTGTGTCCATCACTTGAAGGTGGATTGATCATTCCTATGAAGTTGAGACCCCATTGTTCAAAAGGATGATCTTCTTGGATTGGTTAGAGGGGAAGCACTACCAATCTTTTCCTTTTTGCAAAAAAAAACACATTCCTTATATTTTGTGACCCACCTATGTGCATCTGCAAATAGGGTAGGCCAAAAGATACCTCCCATTATGATATTAATTATTGTATTTTTGTCATATAAGTGTCCACCAGAGAATCCTTCATGAAATTTTGCTAACACTTATTTAGTCTATGTGCCATTGATACATCTTAACAGCAAACCATCTAGATTTCTTTTGAAGAGAAGTATGTCAATCAAAACATAAGGAATAGATTACAACCTCAGATGCCTTTCTTTACTTTATTCAAACTAGGAGGCTATGCACCCTCTGAAAGGAATGTGATCATGTCCTTCATCTAGTCATGTGCATTAGGGTCTATATTATTTTCATGTTCTATGTGTAGGAGGTATTCATCCAGAAATAATTAAGCCTCAGGTTCACTCTGCGCATCCTCAACAATCTACTTGTAAAGTGTACTACCTCTTACCAGCTTTGTGGCCTTAATAGTCACATCATATTCCATGAATTTTATCACCCATTGCACTCTATTCTCACTAATTTTTGTTCCCATGCTGAAGTCTCTGATAGATGAGTGAGAGACTAACACCTTGATATGATTTATGGAAAGCATACTTTTGAATTTGTTGAGAGCGTGCATGATGGCGAAGACCTACTTATTCCATGTGACTATATTTCAATTCATAATACTTTAGTTTCTAGATGAAGAAGGCCAGTGGCTATTCCAGTCCTTGTTCATTTTCCTGTGTCAGGACAACAACAATTCTTACATCAACACCATAAGCATAAAGGATGAAATCCTTTAAGTAATCTAGGTTGAGGAGTGTTGGTGCACAAGCAATCTCTTTATTGATCTTGTTGAAGCTTTCTCTTCCTTCTGCTATCCATTTGAAGGCTATGTCTTTCTTGAGCATAGGGGTAAAGGGCTAAACCAGTCCCACAAAGCTAGGGATAAAACACCTAACAAAGTTAATCTTTCCAAGGAAGGACTGTAAGTATTTTTTCTATGCCGAAAGGGAAAGATCTAGGATGCTTGAAATGTGCTCAGGATCAATCACAATGCCATCCTTTGAAACTACATGGCCCAAGATCCTACCCTAAGCCATCCGCAAAATTACACTTCTTGGGGTTAAGAGATAACCCAATTCTCTGCATCTCTCAAAGACCTTTTCCAGGTGTGCCATGTGATCCACACTCTTCTTTGAGAAGACAATTATATCATCAAGGTAAACCGAGATGAAATCATTAATGTAACATTTGAAGGCAATATCCATGGCATGTTGAAATGTTGCTCCCAATGGATGATTTGCACATCACTCTCGAACACTTTATAGCTGGTGTTATTATCTAGAATGGATGGTCTGATTACCATCTTAATGTGTTGAGTGTTCCCTTTGAAAAATTCTTCACCAGGAGAAAATTGTGAACCGAGCGTGGCCATTTAGTTAGCCTCTTTATTCATTCTGCGTAGGACTAACTATAGATTGAGGGCATTAAAGCTCTCAAGTAGGTCCCAAAATCTATTTTTTATAAGATTTAAGAAGCTTATTATTTATCTAGAATTTGTTGGTGACCTAGTGGATGACCAATTCTATGTTCCCAAAGATCTGCAACACTTTACTTTTCTTCTTTTTACCAATAAGCAAGACATGCACCAGCTCTTCATATTCTACAACATTGTAAGAACATGTAAACTACAGCTTATGCTCAAAAGAAGAGTTTATCATTCGTAGGGGAAATGATAACCACTCCTGCTCCTGTGATGTTTCTTCTTCTAAATCCATCAAAGTATAACTTCCATAGACCAATTTGAACTTTGTCTCCTATGAGCCCACGTGGAAGCGTAACGTCTTCTTCTAGAATGTAATAAGTACCAAGCCTAGTTTCATAGGCTTCTAGTTCTTCAGTATAGGGATCAAATTTGTCATTCCTCTCCACCCATTCATCAAGTGCTAGGTCTAGAATAGAGGGTGGAAGAGACTATTCTTCAGGAACTTAAACTTGTTCTTCTTGGATAAGATAATTAGCTTGGAGAGAGGATGGGACATATGGCTCTACATGATAAGAAAATATGGGCTCAAATTGTATGGTAAACTGGGTACCATACCTTGTCTTGAGTAACATATGAGACCAATCAGAAGACAAGTAACCAACCATCTTAGCAGTAAATTCTCTTGATAGACATATGGCAAACAAAGGAGGTAGGTCAATAATTGACACATCTTGAGTAATTATCAGGCTTGGACATGCATGGAGGGTTAACTCAAGATCCTTGATGACTCCTAATGTGCTTACAACTGAGCCATCAATTTTTAGGACTCCTTTAGACAAAGGGCTATATTTCAGACCTAAGACATTAGCTATTTTCTTAGGTATAACAGAAGTACTAGCGCCTGAGTCAACTAAGTAGTTATGCACCAAGTGTTTACATATACTCAAGGACATATGGAAGGGTGGGGTTTTAGAACAATTTTATTACTTGCTTCTTCTCCTCTTGGAATATTTTGATAGAAGCAAGTGGAATTTTTGCTAGAGCTTTATGCAACAAATCCCATTAAGATGGAATGGTCAGGGCATCCCACATTGTAATGTTTATGTTTGTTTTCTTCATCTGGTCAACAATGATGAACGAAAGCCCCCCCACCTTGTGATTTTGGGGAAAAACATCCCTTCTTGAGTGTGCAAGTGTGGAAGCCTAAATTTTAGTTGGAGTAGAGGCCTTTCCTATAAAATTATGGGCAATGCACTAATTTAGAAGGAGTTTCACGTGGGAGCTCCTACATAGGGATTTGAACATTTTTTCTGCAAGAGATCTTGCTTGATTCTTTTTTCTTTTGAAGATATGCTTGTATTGTTGGGACTATGACCTATGTGCCAGAATCTAATATTATTTTCTTATACCTTGTGTTGTCTGCAACTTGAGTGCATGGTCTTTTTGCATCTTCCATGGCTTGGTTGATTGCACAGAAGTCCTCCATATCAAAGAACATAAAATTGGTCTCCAGAGGAAATTTTTTTTGTTTTGGATTATTTGCTTCATGGGTTCTTATTGAGGGCTTATAGGATGAAGCATTCTATATCATGAAGGCTTGGGTGCATGCAAAATTAGCAAAAATGGTACTAACTATGAGGCATTTTGCAAGGGAAGCACCATTTTGAGTCTTGTGCCAAGTTGTTCTGAACTAGAACGAGTACTTGACTTACATTGGGTGCTAAGAGAGAGGGTGTGGGAGGGAAAAATTGTAAGGGTAGATGTGCATTAGGCTACCACCTATCATTTTCCTGGTTGGGTGTGTATCTTTGATTTCTGTACTAATTATGCCAAGGTTGATTTCCTTGGCCATGCGTCTGATTAGAAATGCCTCTATACACTTGCTCTTGCTACTTTTCTAATGATATGACCTTGTTTGATAAATTTCTGATCAAGGCCTTTAATTCTTCATCTAAATTTTACTATGATGGAGAATAGGATGTCGAGGCAACTGGTTGCATGCTTTTCTTAGGGATAGGAATAGGGGCCATAGATGGATGGGGCACTTGTGACATCTCTAGGAATAAGGGCATGGTTGGTCTAGGAGCCAACTTTTTCACCTGAATGAGACTATTTTCTACCCTTACTATAATGTTATAAAGCAACTGGTAGAGTCCCACCCCCATAGATTGGATCATAACTGAAATATCATTGTTGAGCATCTTCAAATAATAAAGGAAAGCATGTTGGGCTGTAGGTCTTACCACAAGAGGAATTTTGTCCTAAGTCTTATGAAATCTAATGTTGAAATTAGTCATCTACTCATTGGGTTACCTCCTTGTTGTTGTGAGTTGCTCCACCAAAGATAGGTGATCTAACTTGTCTTAAAGTTAACTACACAAAGATGTTCCTAGCTCATCCCAAGTGGTGATAGATCCAAGTCTCAAGCCTCCGTACCATTGAAGTGTTTTACCTCTGAAAGAGGCTACAAGTAGCCTAACTACTACATCATTATGTATGATCAGATAGAGTGAACACACATTTTCCACATCTTGGATATGCTCCTGAGGGGTGACTTGATTCTCACCAGTAAAGTAAGGAATACTTTTGAGCACACCATTCGGCATATCATGTTGCATAATCAAGAGTAAGTGACTCCCTCCATCAAAGTTTGCAAAGATTCTTAATGGAGGAGTTGGTTGATGTGCCATTATAGGGCACACAAGTTGTTTGTTTAAAGAAGGAGTTGAGTGGGCATAGCACATTGGAGATAGAGATGTGCATGCGGGATTTCAGGAATGAAATATTCTCAAGGATAACTAGAGGTATTCAAAAGAGTCTTCAGTTGTTGCACTTCTTCTTGTGTGCAATCTTCTCATGAAAGGTGCTCAGGACTGTTGAAATAGAGATTTTAAAATATTGGAAGTCACTAGATGTGTTTGAAAGGAGCATCTTCAAAGGATGAAACACTAAGTCCACACATTGGAACTTAGAGATATGAAATTTTAGCTTTCAATGTTGGTCCCACCGGGTGTGCCAAAAACTGTTGGTTGCTCAAAACGTGCACCCATGTCTCAAATTTCTAAAAAGGGGCCAATGTGTCTGAGATCACAATGGAACCATCCCCTGAGTTGTGGGACCTTATGAACTTGGGATGGATCTCCGGAGAAGGCCGGTTGCTCTATCTATATCTACTGCTACTGCTACTCCAAGTACTAAAAGGGGAAACTAAACTAAGAATACAAAATGACCATGGAAAGGACAATAACATGAAAAATAAAGTACAATAAAAGGTGATAACACCACAAAAGAGGGATGAACACTATCTATTCTAAGCAAGAATGATAGGGAATGTGTGAAATGAGGCTAGGCAGGAGTAGCATAGCAATGAAGTATGCATTCACCCAAATCATTCTCATGGAACACAACCAAATATAGAACTGACAGGGGACCTGAAAGTAGCACAACAATACACAATGCAAGATAAAAGTCAAGAAGAAAGAATACAAAAACGTTAGGATAGATAATATTCACAAAATGATTCTTATATTAATTCCAATAATGCACTAGAACTATTACAGTGATAAGGCAAGCCGATATCCACATGAAAAAGCTAAACATGGATGTCTGCAACTCAAAATATAGACAATATGGAGTCCTTAGCAACATGCGTAAGGATCTAGAGTGTCCAACCCTTTGAATATGCCACTTCATTACAATATATAGGAAGAATAAGAGAGAGACGATGGAAAAATTTGAATCCTATTTTAACCACCTTGAGACACATTAAATCCTTCTTTGAAAGCTCAACCACTATCAATCAATGCCTCTCTCAAATCTGGTCCAAATATGTCATTTCTGGTTCCCTGTCTGCTTGGCATGTTGAAGAAGGAAGAACAACGTATCGAATCGAATTAGATTTGGTGGTCGAAGAAATCTGATTCTACCTTAATGGCCTGATAGACGTTTTCCCATTATTCACCCACAAAATCCTATTAAGAATGATATTTTATGTTTCCATGGTGTGGAGGGTGTCGAGACGTTTCCAAAAAGTCTTCTCTCGCCCAAATCTGAGTTTCCAGTCAAAAGATATGGCTATTTAAATATTTGGATCACGGGAACGCAATATTTTAAAGAGTTTTCCATACCAGGTCCATGTGGTAGCCTAGCGCACCTTGGAGATTCGGCTCTTGCGTTTCATTTTTGAAAATGTGCTGGAATGACATGTGGCAGTGTAGCACTTTTTCTAGAAACACACTCAAAATTTTTCTCTTGAAATAGCGCTAACACTTAGCACTCTCTGCTTACCGGCCACTGCTTTGACTATTCAATTCCTGACTCTATCCCTTTATGAACTCTAGGACACGTGGAAGGCCCGTGCTTATTTGAAAACCCCCTCAAGATTTTACCTTTGAAGGAGTGTCATTAAGACACGTGGAAAAAAGGTGAATGTGCGGTATGTGGGCGTAAGCGTGTGCACAAAAGAAAGAGGCATGGGGGGGAAAGCAGAAAGAGGTGAATGAAAGAGCATGTGATGCATGAGAGTAAGAAGCAAGTGTGTGAAAGGGAAATAGAGGGGTGGCACATGCATAATATGGAGGAAGAAAAGATGGTGCACAAGAGGAATGCTAGGGACTTGGTTGATTAGAAGGTAAGTCTATAAAGGTGCTTGCAAGGAGTGCGCAATGGGATAGGATAGAAAGTATGTGTGCAGGAGGAAGGCACGCAAGGGAAAATGGAAGGAGATAGAAGAATGCGAAGGGATCAAGATGTGTATGCAAGTTATCCAAATCGCTAGGAGAGGTATTTGGATAACAGGTAATACACATGTTCTGGTGCATTCTTATTTTCATCCATTTGAGTAAGACCTAGTCAAACCCTGTACATTGCAATGGTGTACATCAAATATGAGGTCATAAATAAATATTTACTCTATTGTACATTGAATAATTGTTCATTAAGGTTTTAACAAATTATCTCTCCCCAGTTCATACTTTTATTCCCTTCACAAATAACGTTTATACAAGGAAACAACCATAATTGAAAATAATTGGTTGAGGAAAGGCCCATGATTGTAGACAATAGAGTGATTATATTAAACAAATCTTTTTTGAAATCAACCCTCTACATATTCTTAGAAAACCTAGATGCTCCTTTCTTTAGAACCTTAAAGCAAGACCTAGCTATCATTGTTTTATATTTCCCCTTATCTTGTTCAAAAAGGCCTTGAGCCTGTACCATAGTGATAGTATTAACAATTTCAACAATACGGATTCCAAAGGCAACGTTTTTGAAATTGACATCCAATTTAGCAATCACTTGGCCTTGTGGATCTTTGATTTCTATTGAATATGGATCAAAAAATAAGCATAAGCTAAAATGGTATATACACATTATACTGAGATAAGGAAACCACTGGCACGAGAGAAATTCCACTTTATTTGATACATTGATCCATGGGAGTGGGGTTTGCATCAAAAATATGGTCCCAAAAGTCGTTGAAATTAATATGCTGAACATCATTATCCTCAAATTCAGGTATTATTTTTTTGAGGGATGAAACATGTTCATAACCCCTGTAATTGTACTTATTGATGGAAAGTTTAAGAAAAATATGTGCAGAGGAATGTGAACTAAACAAAAACTTTCATGGAAAATGGTATGATAGGGCACCAAAAATTGATATCAAAACCTTGTAGGAAACTTCATAATCATTTACATCAAATGCATGAAAAATGATTCTCCTCTGAGGATCATAATGTAATTTAAATTTCCGTAAATGTTTGGAGAATGCTCATTATATGGTTAAAATGGATTTTTGGTCATAGGAATAGAAATGCATGGAACTCGGTTGTAATTCTTAACTTGTGATGGTAAAAAAGTGTATTTACATCACCTCATATATACTTCTTATTCAAAAAAGGATGTGAATAAATGCATATTTGGAAACTATAGTTTATCGCCGGAAATGGTATGGTTCATGGAACATTTTACCGATTTCCCTTTTTATTTTGGTTATGAAGGAAATGTGGGGAAATGAAAGCAAAAAATAACTATGGACACTTGGGGCTTAGATCTTTCAAATATTCACAACATGAAGGAAAGGATTTAATGTACGATAAAGGTAAGCTTGTTGGGAACAATATGATGGCATACACATTGGACATCTGTTCCTTGAATACCAGAGAATCCCAAAATATAAAGAAACCCAAGAAAGTGTGGGAGAGTCGGGCTAGTGGAGAACAAAAGGCCCATGGGACACTAGGATGTGAGTTCTCCAAAAACCCAAAAAGTCAGCAATATAAATAAAAACTTACCAAATTTGGATGAAGAATTTGTGAATTGACAACGAGTGTAGAGACCATAGGGATAAGGATAAATTAAGTAAAAGAAGAACAAGGGCCATGAGTTCTCTAAAAATCCACAAGGTTCATAATACAAAGGATGAGTGCAAATTTTGTGGATTGAAGGAACCTCCAGGAAACAAAAGGATGCGAGGAACATAGAATCGGCTAGAACAGTTCACCAACACATACAAAAGCCCACCAAAAAGGCTTAACAAAGTGTAGAAAAGGAGGGGATGTAGATAACCTTTGGCCTAAAGGAATTATGGACATAAGTTCTCCAAAAACCTGATATTGAGGCAATTCGAAGGAAACGACCCAAATACTCAAAGTAATAAAAATGAATAAATTTAAGGATCATTTCTCTTCCATAGGACTTAAAAAATGTATAAAAGTTTTTAACAAAAGCCACTTTACAAAAGAAATTAAAATACACACATATATTCCTGGTAAGTGACAATAGTTGGCTCTTTTTGAGGATTGGGATGACGTGTCACACAATGAAAACAAGATAAAACAAAGGACCCCCAAATTTATGGTTAAATGACAAGTTCTTTATCCATTAGGAAATATGAACAAAAAAAATCATATAAAAGACTCAGAGACACAAGAAAATAACACAAAAAAAAATACTATATAGGATCTATTAATAAGACTATTTACAAAGGACTATTGTTATCTTCAAGACTGAAACAATTTCAAGTATTGACCACTATATGGTAATGGAAGTGAATTTTCATCCACATATCTCACGTAATATGATTTTTCTCTAGAAAAATGCCTAATTTTGAAAGGACCAAGCCATAGAGAATTGAACTTACCATGAATTCCTCTAAGTTCTCTTACTTTTTCCTAGAGTAAGACAATGTCTCCAACCTAGAAATATATGGGTATGGTTTTTTTGTCGAATAGTTGTTTCACTTTTTGCTAGTGTGTAACAATTTTATTAACCACCTGCAACATTTCTTCATCAAATTTCTACAGGGATATCACTCTTTTCTCCATGTCACTAGTGAAATCCTCATATTCAATAGCTTTAACTAAATGCAATGTAAATAATTCCATTTTTACTGGTAACTAGGATTATGTTCCATAGACCAATTGGAAAGGAGACATTCCAATAGCTCTCTTCAGTGTAATCCTATCTGCCCAGAGAGCATCATAGATTTTCCTATGCTAGTTTATTTTTTATTCATCAACAAGTTTTATAATAATTGTCACCATATTTTTATTAGTTGATTCAGCCTTCCCATCCCCTTATATATAGTAATTATAAGATTTTGTAAGGGATATTCCATATTCATATAAATAATCAATCATCTCATGTGAAGAAAAAATTGGGGCATTATCTCTGATCATTTTTTTTTGGAACCCCAAACCTAACCAAGATGCTTTCTTTGATGAAATCACATACTACTAAAGAAGTGGTTATTTTAAGTAGAATGGATTCTACCCACTTTGTGAAATAGTCCGTGGCTGTCAAAACCTACTTGTGGCCTGCACTTGAAATAAGATTAAGGGTTCTTATGAAATCTATCCCCCATTACTGAAACACCTCTTCCATCACCACTAGTCTAAGAGGAGATGTGGCCAATTTGGTTCTACCAACAAAATTTTGACAAGCTTTGCACTTTGAGACCCACTTTGTTGCATCCTTGAAAAGTGTTGGCAAACAGTAGCCTACACAGATAATTTTATGGGTTGTTACTAAAGATGAAAAATAGCCTCCACAGGCATGATCATGAAAGTTTTCAACAATATTTTATGTTTCTCTTTATCTACACATGAGAAATATTCCATCAATCCCTCTCTTGAAAAAAGAATTGTCCCAGAGTACATAATGTGTAGATCAAAACTAAATAGCTCTTTTTTCTTTGGCACTTAGATATGTCAGACACTCTCCATAGGTGAGAAAATGAGTGATGCATATATACCACTCATCTTTTTAACTAAGGACAATAAAAATTGGGGAAAAAACAACTTGTTCTTCAAATGATTCATACCTAGAACCATTGGAAAGTAATTCACATAGACCTTTACCTCAAAATATTGTTTTGATTGATATCAAGGTCAAACTCCTGGACTTTTGCTACCTAGTTTCCTTGTTTTGACCCAAATTACTTTTGTGTGAGAATTGATTTTAGTTTTGTATTAGTTACAAAAACAATAGAATGGTAATTTAGGATGTATGAGTTAAACTACATCATTTATCTTACCACAAAAAAATCATGTTTCTCCATTTGAGTATAATTAATCTCATGAGCCTTCAAGACATAGCTCATGAAAGCTACAGGTAGTTCACATCCTTTAGAATTCTGTTATACTAGGATAGCTGGCAAGTTGTTCTCGAAGGCATAGCAATAGATTTATTGATGCTTTAAAAATCACCCTTTCCCTCAGTATGATAATAAAAAATATTGCTTCTCTTTCATCATTTTTGGTACACTCCTAGTTAATTATGCAAAATCAGAGATAAACCTTCTTATAAAATTAATTTTCCCAAAGAAAGAGTACATTTCTTGCTTGTTGTAAGAGGAATCTTTTGGATATCTTGAACCTATTTTGAATCAATCTTGAGTCCATCCTTATAAATAATGTGACCAAGAAATTTACCCTCTATGACACCAAAGATGGATTTCTTTGGATTCAAATAAATTCCACGGTCGAAGAAAATTTGAAGCACAACTCCAAGGTGCTGAAAATGATATTCTCTCTTCTTATAAAAAATAGTTAGATCATTGAGATTGATCACTATGAATTTTCGTTTCAAATCAATGAAGGCCAAATCCATTTCCCTATGGAAATTTATACCTACATTGATAAGACCAAACAAAATTATTCTATAGGAAAACTTGCCCCATAGATTTTTAAAGGAAATTTCATACTAGTCTAAGACATCTACGCCAATTTGATTATATCTTGAAAATTCATCGAGGATGGATAACATTTTTGAACAAGTAATAATTTACAAGATTTGGTCCGTCATAGGGAGAGGATAATTATCCTTAAGAGAGGTTAGGTTTAAATTCTTGAAGTCTACACAGATTCAAATTTCACCACTCTTCTCTCTCACTCACACAAAGTTAACAACCTAAGCTAAATGGTGAATGGGAAAAATTATTCGAGCATTCAACAATTTCTGAATCTCCTGGTAAATTGTACCTACAATTTTATGGAATGGTTTGATTCCTAACTTTAAGGGAATATAATGCTACATTTCCATTGGTTTGAAAGTTTTAAAATCATTATATGAATAATCCAGTACATATGCATACTTCCTGAGTAATTAAACCATTTTCTTCCTTTCTTCCTTAGTATAAAATTTTCCAATGTTAAATAACTTGGACTTCTCTTCACTCCCTATATTGATTTTCTCATATTCATCTGATTGATGGGATTCAGGTGATATCTTGGATTTGATATACCTATCATTTTATCAAAAATATCTTATAAACTTACCAGGACCTTAGGTATCTTATTCCTTTTCAATTTTATGCAGCCATATTTATCATATTCTTCTTTAACTCCTTCTTCAGACATAGAAGATGAAATGGACTCACGATATCTAGCTTCACTCCTTTAGAAATGTAATTGAATGAAATTATCTTTAAGTTCTATAATGGAAATCAGGTGTTGATCATCATTGAATAATTTCCTATTATTTACATTATTTGGTACACTTGATCTATGTTTCATCTTAATTTTGAATTTTTCTTGAGTGAAGTATGGATGTTGAATGAGTAATGACCCAGAAACTGCTAGAGCATCTGCTCTTGTGTTATTTTCTCTAGGTACAACGTTTATAGAAAATGCATCCAATAATTCAATAGATTTCCAGACCAAGTTCCTATAGTCCTTTGTAGACACCCAAAATTGGGACGACACCCTTTAGGTCCCCTTTTATTACATATCCCCTTAATATGACCCCTTTCACATATTTTTATTAATCTATTTACCTATATTAAATTAATTATAACCTTCCCCTCCCCCTCACATATCCACCATACCTTGGACCCATTCCAAAAAACTTTAATAACTAAGACAAATTCACTCCCCCCCAGCCAAATGAGACATATTCTAAACCTAATATTAATTTCTAACTACCTCTCTCACAAATTTCTCATATGATTTAATGAGAATAAAGACTCCTAACCCATAACCATTCTTGACTCATGCCAAAAAGGGAGAGAAAATGTTATTTTTAGAAAATAATACTATTTTTCCCTAACTGACACATGTTACTCCTCATCTCGCACCAGTCAAGGAACCACCATTGATTTCTTTAAATAAGCATTTTAAAATATTTTCCCAGGTTCCTTTTTTACTTCTTCTTAAGTTGGAAATTTTTTATCTCTCATCTTCGGCATTTAATCAACATCATGACAATCAAATAAACACCAAAGAATACAAATCTCCACCAGAAACTAATTTACAACTTGATAGGCTTGAACCATTCACATGGAGAAGCATTTAACCTGCACTTCCATGACACTCGACCTTAACTTGTCTCTCCTACACATACCCACCAAACACCACCTTTTATTAATCTCCAAATATTTGATAAGTATTCTTAACCAATTTATTTATTTCATTAACTTTTCCTTTAGATCATTCATCTTTTTCTAATCACTTCCTTCCTCTCCTAGATACCTTATGTAGCCCATTCACCTGATGCCCTACCAACCTGAACCACTCTTCCATTTTAACCACCCATTTCCCCCTATTTTTTCTTCACCTAAATTCCTACACCCTCCTCAAGACCTCAAAATACTCTGTGTAATCACAGAGGGCCCAAATCAACTTCCTTTCCACCTTTGAGACCCAATTACATCTACCGTGATCGGTTACCCAATGGATCCTGGATATAACCACTAACCAACATCAGTCTCTATGTCTAACATTTTCCCTTCATACCAACAAGATCCATCATCCACCCAAAACTTTCCAAAATTTCCCAAAGCTTCACCTTGACCTTCTTTCTGACCTCTATCATACCTATAGACCTGCAGAACTAGCCACTCTTCTAGATTTAATCTTATATTCGTAATTTAGATTAGATTTAGACTATTTTGTTGTGTGAGATACCTAAATCATATAACTATAATAGGAATTTTCCATTTCATGATATTTATCAACATTAATTTGTATTAAGATGTGGATTGACAGCCTTTGAGGAAGCACCTCACTTCCCAGATCTAGCTCACGCTAGACAATCCAATAACCTATGCTATTAACTCTATTTTGTGATATTTATTTTATTCTCAAGTATTCCTTACAAGACAAAAAGGACTGGTCTACAATCATCTTGGTCTTTAACAATGGTGAGCAACCTTTTCATGACCTCCAAGTATTCCTCATGTATCTTACCTTTACCTTTTAAATCATTTTTTCATATCATACTCCTATGTGGTGAAATCTTTTGGCATGCCCTATGGGAACCTCATAATTTATGGGTTCCTTATATTCAATTAGGATTGTATTTCGGAATGTTTACTTTCTAAAATATTCACTAAATCTCTCCTTGGTAACATTTTCTCTTCTATTTGATCTAAAAGTCACATTTCATTTAGTGCAAATTAAAACCAATCATTCTTTATTATTTCTTTCTTGCATTAGTGAAATTTATACTTTATTCCTATTCATTATGTCTTTCATCCAATCTCAATCTTTCGATTTGGGTTCTAAAATTGTTGCATTCTATCCTATGTACTCTTGCATTTAGCTCACATAGTCTAATTAACAATCAAATATAATGGAGGTAATGATCGGTTGATGATTGGGTAATTAGGCATAGTTCAATTTTGCACACACTTTTCCAAATCATTCAAACAGAAAACACATTTCTTAAACATTCCCCAAATCCTAGGAAGAAGCTATCAAGGATTTAAACACTTGTTGATAGCGGGCTCCGACCAATGTTCTGTCTAGATTGTCATACCAAAGCTTGGACCTCACATACCAAAAGGTATATTGAGGACAACCCCACAATTTTTTTTTGAAACCATTGATAGTTGGATTCTAGGTACTTTATATCCACTCCTTTTTATATATTCACAGTCAATCCTAAGGCTTAAGCAATCAAAACACTAAAATATTATTTCTAGGATAACGGTTTTGTTAGATTTTTCTTGTTGTATTTGTGACTTTATTTATTTTCTTCTAGTATTTGAGGTGTGAGATTGTATTTTTTTTCTTTTTTTCACACTTTTCCATCAAAATCAGTTAATTCTAGTTCTATGAGTGTGATAGATTAGAATTTATATACACAACCCAATTCTCAACTTCTTTTGACCAAATTATTTCCTAACAATTTCAAATTTCTTAAGTTTAGATCTAATATACTCTATGAGAATTGGTTCGGTGAAATACATTGATTATTATACCTTTCAAAATAGTTTAGTAACCGACATCATTCATTTCCTCTTACTAGCATCAGTTCAGTGACCGGTATTGGTCTCTTTGTTTTAGATTTTCTATCAAA
Source organism: Taxus chinensis (assembly GCA_019776745.2). Classification (NCBI taxonomy): domain Eukaryota; kingdom Viridiplantae; phylum Streptophyta; class Pinopsida; order Cupressales; family Taxaceae; genus Taxus; species Taxus chinensis. The sequence goes on from CM034151.1 coordinate 74,521,170, forward strand.
ATTAGTGAGCTAATTTCACCTTCCATACATTTTCCAAAAGTATGTTTCTAATTTTTATCATTTTTATACATCCTAGAGTACCTATTTCTCATCCTTCCATATGGTTTAGACTTTCCAATAGGCGCGATCTCTTTCTTTCCATGCATGTTGTATACCTTTTCCTTCTAGCCCTTGATCTCCTTCCATTTTATCTATAATGGATCCTAATTCTCTTATAGCCTTACCCATAGGTGATGAGGAATTAAATAGATTCCTTGATTATAGAATCAAGGCCTTGCAACTTTACCTTGCTATTTTTTTCACCCGTAAATCATTAGGTCAACACCTTTATGGAATGCTCAATTCCATGCTTGCTATTTCTACCATCTTTACCATGTTGGGGAATGCAAATGTAGCCACCCAAACTACTTTAGCATTTTATAATCCCTTTTCACAACCACCCAATTCTCTTGTAACCTATGAATAATTGAAATCTTCTCTCCCACCGGCATCAACAATACCCATATCCACTACCCATATTATATCATCGCCAATTTCCTATGTACCTTTTCGTACACAACTTCCTGTTGCATTAACCTCTTCCACTCCATTTCAGAATTAGGTGTTCTTTATTCCCCAAAATATTCCACCCACCACCACAAGGATATTATCACAAGCCCCTCTCACTTCCACCTTACCTCAAACATAACCAATCTCCTCAATTGTATATTCAGGGTATATTCCCTACTTATCCACTACTTCCTACATACCTATGTCTAAATTCACGTACTCAGCACCACCACATACTGGTATGCCTTTTAAGACCCATTCATCTTGTCAAGCCCTTTATACCTCAGGGGGTATCCCTCGATCAAACCCCACAACGGATGTCATTAAAATGATGATGGATAAAATGTAGATGCTTGAGGTCTCTTTTTTCGTGTCCCATAACATCCTAAATTATAATGATATTTGTAATGAACCCATCCATCCCTCTATAACTATTCATGCATATCTAGCATAATGGGAGCTACCTAAATTTAACTATTTCAACAACAAGTATTACCCACAACAACACTTGTGCTCATTTAGACACGCTTGCTACCTAATATGTCACAATGATGCCTTATCCTTTGTACATTTCCCATGTCCTTGTCGGGACAGACCTTAGATTGGTACAATGATTTTCCCAAGTATTCAATATTTTCCTTTAATCAATTGGTGTAGAAATTTCTTGATCACTTTTCAATAAAAATTTCTAAAAATTTCTCTATCACAAATTTATATTCTATTATTCAATACAATGATGGGTCTATCATTGATTTTGTCACACGATGGTTAAAAATAATCAATCAGATTTCCATCTCTCTCAAACATCTTGAGATCATAGAGTTGTTTATGAGGGCATGTGGAAGAAAATTTTCCCCAACTCTTCAGGTTGAAACATTTCATACATTTGACGAGGATTTTACCATGGATAGGAAGCTTGAGATCCATTCCATCGAAGAAGACAAACTAAAACTGTGTAACAAAAATGTTACCTTCAAATCAAATGAGTCTTCTTCCAAAACACCCCACAACCATCCCAAGCCAACATTATATACTAATTTGGTGGTTCTAAAAACTATCCTTTCTCATCTAACCAACCAACCTAAACCTCCTTCAAATCTCTCACCGGTGCAAAATTTGCAATATCCATATGAACAAAAGATTTACACTCCCATTGGGGAGCCTTATTATTTCATACTGGAAAATTTGTTGAAGGTTGGAGCCATCACTCTTCCTCCCATAAAACCACATATTGTTTTTTATCCTTCTCACCCCACACTAACTTGGTATAATGAAAATGAATTTTTTAATTACCACCATGTAAAAGGACATAGTGAAATAAATTGCAAAACCTTTAAAAACATAGTGCAAGGAATGTTAGATAATGGTGATCTCACCTTGAAAACCCTAACACACCTATAAAAGAAAACTTGAAAATTTTATGAAAATTTAATCCTAATCAAGCCCCTTTATAAAATCATGCTGGATAGATGACTAAAGAAGAAACCAATGTACATGTGGTTCATGGAGTCTTCAATACAGTGTCTAATCCTTCTATATAGGATCCTCCTATAACATATATTGAGGAAGTCTTCACACGAAATCCTCTACCCATAGAGGAACTCACCTCACATGTTCCTTTACCCATAGTGGAACCCACCTCACATGTTCCTTTACCCATAGAGGAACCCTCCCTTGTTCCTTTAACCACAAAGGAACCCACCTTACATGTTCCTTTACCTTTAGAGGGATCCACCTTACCTATTCCTTTACCCATGGAGGAACGCACCCTACCTATTCTTCTACCCATATATGAACCCACCTTATCAACCTCTCCACCCATAGAAGAGTCTAAAATACCTACTTTTACTTCTCCTCAACCCATAAAGGAGCCAATTTTATCTACTCTTACTATTAGTGACACCTCTCTTAAGGTCTTCAAAGATCCCAATACTCTTATTACTGTTGGAAATATGTCATTATATTATGTATTGTCATTGATATCAAAAATTAATTGGTGAAATGGTTGTAAGAAGCATATGGGGAGATTGTTGGACATCTACCTTTATCATATGTGATAAGTTGTATTGATGACAAAATGGATTATTGATAAAATGAGAAAGTGAGAATAATAAAGGTTGATTGGTAGTGTCAGCTCTCATATTTCTCAGGATGGTAAAGGATAAGTTTTAAGGTACTAAATCAGCTTTGTGTGTGTTCCAAAGATATGTGGAGATAGCCCAAAAAGTATTGAAGTATCCACTGAAGTTTGTAAGAAGTTGTGCGACTCTAGAAGAATCTTCTGAAGTCTGCAAGAATCCACAAGACTCTAGGAGTAGCCACAACATTCTAGTGGAATTTTAATAAGTGTTGCGTGTAAAAGGATGAAGCCACTAAAGCAAAGGGAAGTAAGAATAAAATCCACAAATAAGAAGAAAAGCCACGCAGAACTGTAGAAGCCACAAAAGACTAACGAAGTATAAAAATAAATAAATGTAGCTGCTAAAGAAAAAGGATTCAAAGGATGTATTGCAAGTGAGAATGGTAAGGACAAAGACATTAAGAGAGAACCATAGAATTAAGAAAACCCTAAAGGAGATACCAAAAAAGTCAGGAAGTCCCAAAAAATCACGAAGTAAAGTAGAAATCCGCACTAGATTAAAGTGTCACAAAAGAATAGAAAAATATGCAGAAGACTAAAAGAGGATAAAAGGCCACATATATCATAGGAGTCTTGTGGAACAAAAATCTAAGTTGCAATAATTAGAAGAAATATGCTAGAGCCAACATAGTGCCACAAAAGGGTAAAATATTTTTTAGTTTAAAGATTCTAGAAGTGCAGGCCAACACACAATATATAAATCAATTAAATGGGATAGTTGAAAATTCTACAAAGGATTTTGGCAACCTACTTGGGTAATACGTGACCATTGTAGTTTGAATTAAATGAAAGATTTTGGTCAAATCTAGATAAAATTCTGACTTCTTTCACATTGGATAAATCATATGCATATAAAAGTAAAAATTCGACTTAGTATTTATAGCTACTCATGTGTGTGAAAAGAGGCTCTACGAAATTGTACAGAAAAGGAGAAAATCATTTATAGTTTTAAGATTTGAATATGAGAGTTAAATAGAGATATCACTAGATATTCTCTATACAAGGAATTGATACATGAAAATTAGAAGAGTGACAAAAGGATAAAGAGATATCAACTGACATTGAATTTTTTAAGCAAGAGAAGAGGAAGAGAGCATTGATCAAAGATCCAGATTAGAGAGATGGAGGAAAGTACTAGTGCAAATAGATACAAAAGAGTGGTCATAATTTGTTGAGTAAAAAATATTAGATCTGTATGATGAAATTGCACTATATTATTCTAAGTAGGTTCTTGGATAATAGATACTTTGTGATCCTTGTGGGATTGGTGTCTCACTAAATTAGGGTTTGGTGTTCCTTATGGGATTGGTGTCTCACTAAATCAGGGATTGGTTCTCCTTGTGATTTTTTTGCTTCTCTAAACATATTTTCTTTGACTAATATAAGCAGACTTTCATTGGGTTTTCTTCCCTGTGAGGGTTTCCCACTTATATATTGTGTTCATTTCTTGTATACTGTGTTCTTATGATTGATGTTACTTATCTGATGCACACTATTTGTCTTTAATGGTGAATAGTTTAATAAATCAGTGAATGTGTATATGGTATTAACTGAAATGGAGATATAATTTTGAATAACTGATTCAACCCCCTCTCAGTTAGCTTGTGATCTCTAACAATTGGTATTAAAGTGATTCCTTCTAGCATAATCTTAACATCTTCAAGGATATCATCTATTCACAAGCATGACAACAAATCAAGCACAAGGTGGATTATATGTGTCAAGGTCACCACTCTTCACATGGATGAATTATGCACTATGGAAAATAAGTATGAACAAATATATTATGTCACTTAGATTTGATATTTAGTAACTTAATGAGAAAGGTTACAATCCTCCTTCCATGCATATCACCCCAGTTGGAGACAAAAAAGAATATGAAAGCAACTCAAGAGTTGTGAACACTATATTATGTCATTTTGATGAGGGTAGTCAATCCTCTTCATTAAGAATGTCAATCCATGGTTGGTGTCCTATGGTTGTATGAAATAAGAGAAAATATATATTTGGAAAAATCTCTTTTAAACATAATCCAAACTTGCATAAAATAAATCACACACGAGGAATTTGAAAGGAACACTTGAATAAATGAAATTTATGAATTGTAAACAAATGAAAAAAAAATAAGATACCTATAGGTTCACAAAATAAATAATACATAAAAATATTACATAACATAAAATCAGAAATTCACAACAAAAGGAAAACTGGAGAATAAAGAAATGAACATAAAACATTGATCCATCTTCCTTGGAATGAGTGGCCATCTCATTCATTGGAAGAGGAATTAATTCATACTTTCAACTTTAATTCAAAACCTGCAGAATAATTTCCCTCATAAGATTGGTGAGAAAGAACAAATATATTCATTTATTGGTAACAAAAAGTACATATAAGAGTGTGGAAGGTTACATATATAATTAATGCATCTAACCAACTTCTTATTTTCAGGAATATAATATAATCTTATCTTTATTTCAATCCTAACAACTAAGATCTCCATCTCCACAAAATATGGAGAGAGATATGTTATTGGAGTCAAAGTCTTATCTTGTTATTTTAGGAAGACTTGCTCGTAAATCTTCTCCTTGATTTTTGGAAACAAGAATAAAAATGAGTTTATTCTCCTAATTTATTGGAAGGATATTTTACTTAAAAAATTTACTTTGACCAAATACCTCTCCCAGATTTTCCATTTGACTTTTCTATTTCTGATTGTGGAACTTTTAGTGCTCATTTGATACAATTTTTCCTTGGAATGCAGCTCGCTAAAATTTACATTTCTATTTATTGATAAAACCTATAGCAAATATGAATGAGTTTTTTGTTAAACATATTTCCATGAACAAAAACCTCTTTCAATTTTTCCATTTGATTCTTCTGTTTATGTTTGTTGAAATTTTGGTGCTCATCTGATACACTTTTTCATTGGACTACAACTCACTAAAAGTTAGATTTCTCTTTATTGGTAAAACCTGAAGAAAATATGAATGATTTTTTTTGTTAAAAATATTGACATGAACAAAAACCTCTATCATTTTTTTCATTTGATTCTTTTGTTTTTGTTTGCGGAACTTTTGGTGCTCATTTGATACACTTTTTCCTTAGACTACAACTCACTAAAAGTTAAATTTCTCTTTATTGGTAAAACCTATAGCAAATATGAATGAGGTTTTAGTTAAAAAAAATTCTATGAAAAAAAATAATATCTCATAGTTTGGATTGGGTTCTATGATTATTCATAATTCCTCATTTTATGCAAGTTATGAAACTAAAACTATCATTCCGTTGATGCAAGTTCCGGAACTAAAACTGCAAGTTCTAGAACTAAAATTGTCATTTCACAACTAACTCCAATTATTCCTGAGCTAAATAAAAATAACTATAACTTTTGCATACGATATCTGATTGAGATGATTATTTTTTTATCTTACATAATTTTTTGAGAGGAATATGGAAATGAAATAATATTTGAGTTTAGATATATTATTCATGATCAATTCCACTTTTCCCAAGATAATATTATCTTTCCTTTATGGCCAGCATACACAAGACTTTGCATCCTTCATAAATAATCAATAGGATTAGTCAACAAAATAGATAACAAACGACTTCTAAATAATGGACAAAATCTATATCCTATATTCCATATCAAGAAAACTATAAGTTCCAATATTACATTTAAATCCAATTTCAAAGGTAACTTTGGAAGGAAAAAATAATGGTAATTTATGGCCTCATCAGTTTTACTGAAATAGAGTTTGTAAAATTAATTCACTACACCACCGTTAAATAAATATGAACCAAGCTTAAGAGTATTTGTGTAGGAGATGAAAAGGTAAAATTATCTAAACTGGAGAATTACAAAGCCCAATTTGAGATCTTAAAAATGAAGGAAGATGAGACTATTGCAACTTATATGTAGAGGGTAGATGAAGTAACCAATATGATCAGAGGCTTAGGTGGAAAACTAGAAATATATGCTATTGTTCAAAAAATTCTAAGATCTCTGACCACCAAGTATGATGGGAAGGTGTCAAATTTTGAAGAAGCCAAAGATATGAAAGCTCTAATAATGGATGGACTACAAAGTATCCATTTAACATATGAAATGAGGACTATTTGATAAATATCACCAAGAAAGAGGTTGTGTTCAAAGCAAAGAATGAGACCTAGTCTAAGTAAGAAGAAGAAAAATTAGATTCAGAGAAATAAATAGATGATGAAAAGATCGAAGCTATGTTCATTAAAAGACTGAAAAGAGGTTCAGGTAAGTATAAAGGAAAACTTTCTTTCAAATGTTTTGAATATGGACAAATATGTCATTTTGTAAATAAATTTCCAAATAAGGATAGAGAAAACCAGTTTGAACATGAATAATACAATCACAAAAATAAATATGGTAAGAAGAAGTAATTCAAAGAAAAGAAGAATTTATAGATAGAAGAAAATTCAAGTGAATCAGATTCAAGCAACTTAGACATGTCTGAAATAGAGAATGATGGAGACTAGTCTGAATTTATATTTATGGCCATGGATTTCCCTGAAGAAGGTAGTTTAAGAGGAAAGAATGTAGTTGAATGTGAAGACTTTAATGAAGAATAAGAGAAGTGAATCAAGAAGCTGAATTGATAAGTGATCTTGAAGAATTGAGACTATGTAGAAAGAAAAATGAAAAGATGAGATGTGTATTACAAGACTATAAAGAAAAAATCCACATATTTGAACAAAGATAAAATCTAAGAGAAGAAAAAGAGGCTAATGAGCTCAAAGATCTTGAGATCCATCTAGACAAGATTTCTCAGTCATACAAATCAAAGGAGAATGAGTGAATAAGATTGAATTTTGAACTAGAGAAACTATTAGAGTAGGTATTTACCTTAGCTCATGTTCACCTAGGTACTTTATTTACCTTTATTTTATTCATCCTCACCCACTTATGTGTGTGGATATTTCATTTTATTATTGAGATATTAGGGGGATATTATATAGTTGTTATGTAAAGTTCTTTCCTTGATCTATAATATTGACTATTTCTTTCCTTGATCTATGGTATTGACTAGATCCTTGATGTCTAGTTTTTTTCCTAAATCTAGGGTCTTGACTAGTTCTTTGATGAGTAGTTATTTCTATGATTTATTGTTTGATCTACGACCTTGACTGGTTCTTATATTGTTATTCCTTGCCTATATAAGCAAGGCGCATTCTCATTGTATTTCTTTGAGTTCCATAATAATATATGATATTGCTTCTCATTTGTTTGTAAAAGTATATTTAAATTTATTCTCGTGAATTAATTTTATCTTATTGATCGTGGTGTTTGATGATCATCTATGTTCTTGGCTTGGTACGAGCTGGTTATTATTACTTTTATGGTATCAGAGTAGGAGATTGCTATTGACATCCATCTGTAAGTTCTATTTTGCAAATAAATTCTTTATATATTCTTATATTTGGGATTTTCTCATATTTTGTTATTGCATGCATTATTATGTAAAATAGAGGCTTCCATTAGATTCAGAAGGTGGAAAAACCCTAACATCGACTAAAAAATCAACCATTTCTGGAGGTTGTTATTTTATTTTATTTTTTGTTATACAGAGAAACATGCTGGTTCACCTCAGGATTTGTGCTAGCCAGGAAGAAAACCTAGTAAACCATTTTCTGGGTTTTTGGAGATCTAATATGGGTTTTTTCTATGGGTGTTGTAGACACCTAAAATATGCTTACACTTAGCATTTTATCAAATCTAGGTGATTAACGACACTTCCTTAATTCCCCATTCTTTGCTCAATTCTCAGATTCCCACTCACAACAGTCTTTCGGTCATATTCCTCCTATAACTATTTAATTGGGCTAATATCTCTCTTATTAGCTAAACATTCATCCTTTCGACCATTCAGAATCCCCCTAGTTCTCTCAAAACCAATTATGCAAGCTTCTTAGGCTATCTATCAGTCAAAAATGGTTATCCAGACCCCTCCCAACTCTCAATGAGTCTCTAATAACTTGCTAATCAAGTTTAACTAGCCTAAACCCTAGTTAACTAGCCTAAAACAAGATTAATTAATCCTAAAACATGTTTATCCTAATCTAATCTAAAAGTGATTTTTGAGATTTTTTCCCACATGCACCCAAAGTTTAAAGTATTCCATTTGGAAAACTATAAATAAAAGGCTAAGCCTACCCACTCAAACTTACAACTTTACATAACACAAAACAAAAAAGATCCTAAGAAAGCTTTTAGATGTCATTTGTATTAACTTTAAGCTAATTAGACACTTGATCTTAAGCTTTCCTTCCTCCATTGTTGAGTTAACACCTCCATTTGCATCCATAATCCAAGTTTTAAGTAATAGGGAGAGAACCATTGGCCTTAAAGCCATTAATGGTGAGACTTCATTCTTGAAATCTTGAGAACCATAAACAACTAATCATGCCTTTGATTTTGAAGTTGATCTTTTTACGTTCAATTTCTCAATTAAGTAATCTAAAGAGTAGAGAGTAGTATATATGCTAGGTTTTGATGTTTTTGTCAAAGTTATGATACATGTATAGGATTAACTCTTGTTTAGCTATTATCTTATGGTGCATGGTTGAGTTTAGTTAAGCTTTGAGGTTCTTTAGCCTCATTCCATAGCTTTGTAACTTTTGCATTAGATACATTTGGCACGCCTGGTGGGACACTTAGTCCATCCTCCATTAATGTAGGTCTTCTAAGCTTTTCAAAGTTCAGTTTCATGTTTTCTAGGAGAAATGAATTGTTATTTAATTGATTTAATTTTTTTAAATGAGATAACCATCCTTGTTCATATATATTTTGTGGGTTTGAACTCTAAATAGACTTCTTTGACTAACAAATAACATGTTTTCTTTTGAAAATTTTCAAATTCCGTGACTTTTACAGGTTTTTCAGGGGGTGAGTGTAGGCATCGAACAGTGAGTGCACACATCGGCTTGTATTTTCAAATTTTTCATTTTTACAAAGGTGAGAACATGCATCGAACTGTGAGCACATCACACATCAGCTTATATTTTCAACTTTTTCATTTTTACAAAGGTGAGCACAAGCATCGAACTGTGAGTGCATGCATCGAACTATGAGTGCACACATCAGCTTGTATTTTTAACTCTTTCATTTTTATAAAGGTGAGTGTAGGCATTGAATTGTGAGCACATAATTTGAAACATGAGCACACACGTCAATAGGGCATACAAGTGTCTAAGTTAAAATTGAATTTTTTTCCCCGAGTTGTAAGATCATTTTTCTTAATTTCTTTGAAGTTTTCAAGAAATAACAAAGCAAGTACAGGGTGTTGTTTAGTTTTTAAAACTAGCATAGCGTAAGTGTTTTTGTTTCTTAGATATAATGAGGTTTGTAAAATGTGTATGCTCTCTCCTCGTGCCTTATAGGCGATCTTGGGGATCAAAATCATTTCTACAACCTTTTTTTGTCACATGTAAATAAAATTATTTTATATTTAAAAAAAATATGAAGTAATTTCCTTATGATTTGTTTAACTGGAATATTCACATTGCGTATGCTCTTCCTTCATGCATTTTTTATCTTAGGAATCAAAAGCAATGTGTAAATTCTTTTTCTTAAATATCAGTATTTGATGGAAAATTACTAAATCTTTGCATATAGGACCTAACAATTGTCAGAGAAAGAAGTTAAAACTCAAACATGAACCCAATAATACGTGTTTTCATACAGGTTGCCAAACAGTGTGCTATTTAAAACCACATTAAGTTAAGTAAGATAAAAAAACACACCATTCCCCTTCACACAAGATTGCAAGTTTCAGAAAAGGGTACGTCCCTATCCTCTCAATTGGAACATAACCCCTTTGGCATTATGCCTTAAGCTACAACAATGGGGGTGGTTCCAGGAACCCTAAAGTAATTCACCACTAAGTAACCTTGTGGATGAAACAGGAAGCACTCCGCTTACGCACTTGATTAGAACGCCTTGTAAGTTAGAGTCAAATATTGTCTATACCATGGCTCTAGTGATGGTACAATAGAATGCACTAGTTTCTCATTGTATCAAAAGGGGTTACCCTAAAGTTGATATGCTCCCAAATCAGTCATTCTGACTCTTTGGGAAAATCACACTCACATCTAGAAAATCATCTGACACCTAGTTGAGATAACTTATGAAGGAGGCCATTTTTTCTTAGAGCCCACTTTGCTAGTCCATTGTCACACCAGGCCGTCACAAAGTGACAAATCACTTGGAGTTTGAACCTTGTTTCTCAAATAAGGAAAAGAACCCACGTTAGTTTAATTTAAGTGTATTTCATCAAGGAATTAAACTACATCCCATTTAGCTCAATTTTATTCTCATCTTCAGATGAGGAAAACATCTTCCCAAGTGGCACTTAGTTGAGTTTCATCCTTTTTGATCTATACCCTTACATTCTCACTACCCATTTTTTGGGGTGAGAAGGAAGCATACCTCATGCATTTTATTAGAGATAGTACACGCCAATTTTTATCCAATTACACCCATCCATGTTTGTGGTTGGGTTGTTAAATGTCTAAAGTGCACAGGTACATTTTTCATATCTATGGTAAAGTCTTTTGATCTTGATTTCAAGATAATCTTCACAACTGTGATTTTAGTTCATCTTGTTTTATCTCTCCTTAGGTTGATAGTTTTTTTATCACATTATAATCACACAATGTTTGTACTTACATTGGGTTTTCATTTTCTTGAGAACTTTATTTGAGTCCCTTTATTGTGTGGTTATTCTACTCACACAACTAATAACTTCTTGTTATACTTGTTTCACCTGATTCTAGATCGTTTCCTTGAAGTATTGATGAAACAGATAGGGTAACGAGCGTAGGAGGAATACCTATTTTAATGATGGTTGATGGGTTGTTGCACACGTATGAATTCTAAATCCACAACTGATTGTGAGAGCTTCCTTTTGGCTAGAGGAACTACTTGTAATGTAAAACAAGACCACCAGAAAAAATTAAACAATATATGCAGTGAACTGCCTAGCGTATGCTAGCTCTGAGAAGTGTGATACTTCATAGATGGCTGTGAGTCCACTATTTTAAACAAATTAATGTGGTAAATAAGGTAAAACCTATTGTAATTCGAAATGATTTAGGTATCTCACTTAAAACACAATAAGAAATATATCTAATCTAACAGGTTAGGTTAGAATAGGATCCAAAGGTCAAATAACTGGTTTTGGGTCTCTACAGGTTTGACAGAGGTCTCAGGTAGATCATAGGTGAATGAGGATGAGAGGGAATTAGGTGGGTAGGTCACTGCTCTGGGTTATATGGGAAAAAATAGAGACCGATGTCGGTTAAGGGTGACCGATGGTGGTTAGGTGTAATCGGTGCTGATTATTGTGGAAAATTGGGAATGCCACATAACAATATTTAGGTCTCCTTTGTGATTACACAAAAGGACTTTGGTTATTCAGGATGATGGATTTGGTGAGGTTTTAGTGGGTATATGGAGGGGTAATGTTGAAGGAGGTCAATGGGTGGCTAGGTAAATAATAGATGATAATATAATGATGAAATGGAATGAACTAGAGAAGTATAATGTTTACTTACTTGGATTCTGGTCCTGGATTCCTGTGAGTGAGGGACGAAGGTGTTAATGAGAGGTTTGAAGGCTTCAGGTGATCACCAACTAAAGGAAAGATTTTGCATGGGCTGCATGTACGTTCCTCTTTGCTTGGTTAGATCAGATCATTGTTGGGATGGCTGTGCAGGAAAAGATGCTTGATCTCCATCCTTGCATGCATGTTCTCGCTGGAATGTACTAATGTTCACCAAGTTTTCTAATCTTTTCCAAAATTTCTGTTAACATTGAGAATAAGGTTTTTTTGGGGTTAAAAGGGTAACCGAAGGTGGTTTCGGCTTAACTGGCGATGGTTAGGGGTAATCTTCATTGGTCAAGGTGGGATTTTCCTAGGTTTACTAAACTAGAGATATCCTCTTGATTTCCTCAGATCTCGTACTGTTAACTCTCAGATTAGACTGGGAGCTTCTTGTAAGCATGTGGGAATGTGGTTAGAGGGAATGTAGGCATTGATTTTTAGGGTTTGGGTAAGTCTTAGTTAGTGATGGCAACTTACTAAGAATAGGTCTTAGGTTGAATTAGCTTGGTGAGGTGTCTAGGTGAAGTGTATGTGTGGATATTATTTAAATTAAGATATTTAAATAATAAATAAGGTGAGGATAATGAATTAATTTAATTAAATTAATATTAGTGGGGTGAAGTGGGCCATGGCTAGGTGAATGTGATGAAGGGTTCTTATTTGTTGAGGGACCAAAGGGGAGTGTGACCTAATTTTAGTGTCTACGTTTTGCCCCTTTTTGTTGTGTAGCTTGTATTGGTAAGTGACACTAACAAAAATAAGGTGTGGTTTCCCCATGTGTGGGTGAAGGTGATCCCCTTCAAACCAAGAACTGATGAGGTAGAAGGCAGAATCGGTGAGTGGTTTGGTAAAAGGTAAATGTGATGAAAAGTAAGGTTGATAACAAGGGAAAAAAGGAGTGAGGTCTACTCAGGTAATCTAGGTAATGGGTTAGGGTCAAAGGTAGTAATAGTCAAACACATGCACACATATAAACTAGAGCACACTACTAGGTTTAAGAGTAGGAAAACTCTACATCATCTAAGGTCGATAGGTTTATCTAAACAAGGTTGAAGTGATTCTAGTACCCAAGGTATAGGATATGGTCAGGAAACACAATGTAGGTTAGGTGCATGAATGTTTAGGTATGTTCTAGTACACCAAAGGTAGGTTCGGGATAAACAATCACATCAATAGGTTAGGTAAGGTCATTAGGTCAACAATACAGGTAACAATGTTGCAAGGTATAACAAACACATGAGGTCAAAGGTCACTAGCAATGGTCCACGTCCAAATATCTAGGTCATGACATGGGTAAGGCCAATGTAGGGGTAGAATAATGAGTCCCCAAAGGAGGACTAAGGGAGGTAGTATATGATTTGGTCAGGAAAGGTGAGGTAAATGGGTAGGGTAAAGGTGGGGTGGGGTATATGATCAGGGTGAAGGTTGGGTGGGGCAAAAAGGGAGGTAAGGGTAGGGTAAAGGTTAAAATTTAGGGCAATGTGTAGGTGATGGTGACCAATTCCGGTCATGGATAACTGACATTGGTAGAGGTAAACATACGACGGCTTAGTAGGGCATGTGACCAATGTTGGTCAAGGGTAACCAATTTTGGTTAGGTTGGGTGTGTTATAAAAACAAAAATCCATGGTTTGTGGTATTTAGTTGTTATTTTGTGAAGTGAGAAAATGACAAAAAAGAGAGAAAAGAGATAAAAGTGTCTAGATGAAACGGAATAGTGACCTGGTAGTGTGATTGACGAGTGAGTGGTTGGTGAGCATTAGGTCCACAGAATCATTATGAGGGATGCGATTGATGAGAGGTTGTGGGTAGGTATTTGGTGATGGCAGAGGCCGGAGAGGGATCGGGTTGGCCACCGGTATAGTAGCCATATGTGCCACCAAGACGGAAAGAACGCGATGGGGTAAACGCCCTACTCTACGTTGTTGATTTGTAAGATTAGAGGATTATTCTAGTTTTGGTTTAGGTTTTGTTTGTTTTTTCAGTTTGGTGGGTGAGCACAAATTAAATTTGGGAATGGGGGGGAATATTGTGTAAAAGGAGGAATGGGGAGGGTAATAAATGGGATAGGGGTTGTGGGTGGAGGACCAAGGGTAGTTTAGGTCATTATAGGTGGGTAAAAGGAGTAGGGGGAGGTTTTCTAGAGAGGGGGTTTTGGGAAATTACAAGATTTTCCATGATAGTGACCAGCAGTGGTCAAGGTTGGCCAACGTCAGTTAGGTGGAATCGGTATTAGTCACCAAACAGGTGACTGATGTTGGTTAAGGGGTGACTAGGGTCAGTAAGGGTGAACTGGTATCGGTCACCAAATAGGTGATTGGTACCGGTTAAAGGGTGATCGGGGTTGGTTAGGATGAACCAGTACCGGTCAGATTATTGGGCACAAGGGTCCAAAAGTTATGTGGGATCGGTAGTTGAGATGGGTAGGGTGAAAATAGGGTATAGGAAAATGATAATGGTTGAATATAGAGGATACATGTAAATTAATGTCGTTCTTGTATTGGATGCAGGGGAGAGCATAGTTACATATCTGGGACAGGGTTCCACCTCTATTGGTGACAATGCATAGCACAAAGGAGTTGAGACATGTGGAGGTAGTGGGCTTGAGTGGGGTTCGTTGTTATATATATGTATTCTGAAATCCCAGTTTGATGGTCACACTCATCAATAGATGGGACTCCGTGACCAACACGTTCCACCTACCGATGGGTGAGATGACTATCACCCTGGAGGATGTGTTCTAGATTTTTCAGTTACCCATATTGGGTGCCTAGGTTTATTCTATCTCCTCCAAGGCCTCAGAGTAGCTGATTGTGTTTTTTTTTGGAGAGGGTATGGCTGATCTAAGATTCCATAGTGTCAGTTTGAGCTATGGAGAGATGTACCTAGCATGTCCGGAGGAGACGAGGCTAGTGTTTCTATTGATGGCAGTAGTGCGCTACTATGCACTGCTAGATGCAGAGGGTGGATGATTTCCCTGATCACTGATGGGGGTACTCCACAACATGATGGTGCATAAGACCCACTTTTCCTGGGCACCAACATTCTTTGTGTAGATGTATAGGGAGTTGTGGGCCTATGGGTGGCTGTGCAGGTTCAACATGTGTTGTACATTGTTACTGCACTACTAGGCATACAAACACATAGTTTTTGTGTGTCCTATAGGGACGCCCCGAGCAGATGCATTCCCAGTGCGATTTGTGTGGGTGGGGTATAAGAGATGGGTGCCGGTGATAGGAGAGTGGAGATTTGAGAGGCCAACACATGATGTTGCCAATTTCTAGCAATTACTGGAGGGGTTTTCTGGATTGGACATTATATTAAGGTTGTATATGACGAGCTAGCTAAGCTCCATCTAGAGAGATGGATACATGGTCACCATGCCAGGGAGGATGAGATGATCCCGGTAGACAGAGTCTGATGACATTTTGGGCTAGTACAGGACATACCTCTGCCCTATCCTCAGTATTAGAGAGATGACATTGAGAGGCCCTTACATCTACCAAAGCCTACAGTGCCCATAGGGTAGGAGGAGCAGCTAATGGACCGGTGAATAGATGATGCCAGATGTAAAGATAGGTATAGGCAGTGGTGGGTGGCTCAGTTACGAGCCATACCAACCAGACAAAGGAAGCCAAATCTAGCTACCATTACAGTGTAGAGAGATGCCCTACAGGGGCAGGAAGTTACGCTCATTACCCAGTTGGGTATACTACAAACACAACTATAGGGCTTAGAGGAAGAGGTAGCAGAGCTACGCGTACAGGTGGCTAGTCTACAAGCCTAGATGGCTAGTAGAGGAGATGGAGATGGAAAGGAGGGGGATGGTCAAGTGGTAGCCTTACAGGATCAGGTGGCAGGTTTATAGGGCTAGTTGGCCATAGCCTAGGCACAGATTGGGGTCTTACAGACCCAGATATAGGCACAGGGGTAGGGGGCACCACCACAGGCACTAAGAGAAGGTCCCAGTTCACAGGCAGGCATGGGGCAGGGTCCTGTAGGGTAGGTACAGGGGCCAATACCTATGGGACCACCACAGACTGTGCATGTGTCTACGCTATGGGATGCTCTAGGTGAGGCTAGGTAATATTAGGGCCAACTGATGGCGGCTAGGATAGAATTTATATTCTATGCTGAGTACATGGCATAGCAAGTGTCTAGTGAGAGGACAAGATACCACACTCATAGTGTGGAGAGAATATGGGGTCAACGAGCTCTGAGGCCCGATTATGTAGAGGCTACCAGTGCATGGAGACCAGCTCCAGTTGAGGCATCAGCAAGGACCCAGGAGGCCAAGAGTACAGGTGATACAGAGATGGAGGACATCCGCTGAGATGCTTGATATGCAGTCACCTGATTTTTTTATGTATGATAGTGATTGTGTGATTATATACCGGCCATTGTGCCGAGAGATAGTGAGGATGTATGAGTGATTTTGTATATTTCAAGCATATACTAGCCTGCGTGTTGAAGAGATTTTGTATTTATTCATTATTTTGTTGTATATATGAGACCAGCCTGCGTGCCAATGAAATTTTAAATTGTATATCGGCCTGTATACCAATGATTTTGAGATGATGGACATGATGAGATAGCCATGTATATTTGAGATACACATTGATTTATTTATATGATGAGATACATGGTATTTTTTTAATTTGTTGATGTGTTTATGAGATATGAATTTGTTGTGTTGATATGGATGGAAATTAGGTGAGTTAGGCATGATGGAGTTAGGTTGGTATAGGAATAGATTGAGTCACGTTATTTTAGGCATGGATTGAGTTAGGTCAGTGTAGGCATGGTTGAGTCAGGTTATAGGCATGAATTGAGTCAGGTTAGTTTAGGCATGGTTGAGTCAGGTTATAGGCATGGATTGAGTCAGGTTATAGGCATGAATTGAGTCAAGTTATAGGCATGGATCGAGTCAGGTCGGTTTAGGATTGGTTGAGTCAGGTTATAGGCATGGTTGAGTCAGGTTATAGGCATGGATTGAGTCAGGTTATAGGCATGGATTGAATCAGGTTATAGGCGTGGTTGAGTTAGGTTATAGGCATGGATCAAGTCAAGTTGGGTTAGGCATGGATTGAGTCAGGTTATAGGCATGGATTGAATCAAGTTATAGGCATGGATCGAGTCAGGTCGGTTTAGGCATGGTTGAGTCAGGTTTTTTTAGGCATGATGGAGTTGAAAGTAGGTGAAGTTGCGAATCATTATTTTATGCAATGAATGATAATATGGGTCATATGTGAGATGTGGTATAATCTATGCATAGTGATTATAGATAAATGGTAGGCATAATAAATGTATGTTGTGATAATGTTTAAAATATGAAACAACTCATTATGTATGTGGTTTAATTTCCAATTTCAGGTATAAAAGGGAAATGAAGTTAGGTGTGTTGTAATGTGAGGCACATGGAAGATGAATTGTTTAGGGTAGAGGATGGCCGAGCTAACCTCCAAGGGCCCCATGATCTTGGAGTGCTAGCTACATATTCCTAGTGAAAAGGGACCTCAGGCCGATGTAGTTCTCCCATAAGCTAGGGAAGAACATGAGGAGGTATGAAAAAAAGTTGGAAGGTTTTTGGGCATGTTGTGGGTTTAGGTTTTTTAGGTGTGGGTAGATTATAGATAAAATGATGTAGGTGAGGGTGATTGTGGTGAAATAAGAAGAGTACCCCAAAAGTAAGTGTCGAGGACCAAGTCCTCTATAAGTTAATCAAAACATAAACAAAGATGGTTAAAAGATAAGAGGGGGAAATAAAGCCACCTGGTTGGTTAGGATGATACTGAGTAGATCATACCTTGGCAGAGGCGAAAAACATAAGACCCTAAATACATTACATGATGGACTATCCTACGGTGAAAATTAGTCACATGATCACCAAATGTCTAAGTTCCAAGAAGTCCCTTGAGGCAGTAGGAAATGAGAGTGGGCATGGTTTAAAGGGTGAAAAGTAGGTAATTTTTATATGGTATAGATAGCATGCACTTCGGGCAAGAGGACCTAGGTCACAATGGGAAAGTCCATGACAAAAGGTTGTTGTTTTGACTTATAGTTGAAATAGACTGATCAATGTGGGAATTCTATATGGGATGAAGAAAATTGAACTCTTTGAGGTCTTCGTGAAGTTGATCGATGCGGGAAGCTTTGGTTGCTCTCATTTTTTTAGAGCTTTACATAGTTTTCCTTCTAGGGACCAATCTATTTATATTAGCATTTGTCGAGAGGAAGATGTCCTTATGAGGGAGTCATCTTTTTATTAGAAGTTTGAATCAAGGAGTTTGGTCCCATGTGAGGTCTTTGAAGTCATGGACAAGACCAAGGTGGAGAATAAGACTTTTATTTAAAAGGCAAGGTGAAATGACCATGGGATCTCATCTAAAGGTAGACGAAAAGTATCCATGAGAATCATGCTATGTGTAGCACTGTGGTACACATATTCAAGAGAAGATAACAAGTGATGGGTACTCACAAGATTCTTGTTTAATTTTTAATGAGGTGTACAAAGTGAATAGCTATTAAGGGATGAGCATGGAAAGAGACAACAGGTGAGGTAGGACTACAAGTCAACAATAGAATGGTCAAAGATGCAAGGCATTAAGGGGCTCAGGTTCAGGTTTACCATCAAGTGATGATAAACGGTAAGCACCTGATCTATACGTATGAGTCATGATGTATGGTCTAAGATAATTAGGAGTAAATTTTCCTCATTTACTTTTTTTGCTTTGGTTACATGTTGATTTTATTTCAAGAAAAGTTCACTGACTTAAAAGGTTCATTCATGGACATGTTTATCGTAGGCGCATTTGATACATTTTTGGTAAACTTGAAGGTGATCTAGAGCATTAATATGACATTCGTCTAATAACTCTAGCTGTGCTAAACGGTCCTGACAAAATTCATCATCATTGAGCATGTCATGGAGAGAAATGTGGAGTGAGGGGATCTGGACTTCGAGAGGTAGGATTGCCTCTATACTGTAGACAAGAGAAAAAAGTGTGGCCTTAGTGGAAGTGTGAATACTAGTGCAGTATGCCCATAGGGAAAAATGAATGTGCGTATCCAAATCTTTCCCAATATCGTCAACCACTTTCATAAGAATTTTGTTTAAGGTTTTGTTAGTGGATTCATCTTTGCCATTTTTTTATGGGTAATAAGGTGATGAGAAACTAAGCTGAATGCCGAAGGTGTCACAAAGTTTTTACAATGTTTTGTTTTTGAATTTTTTTCCATTGTCAGTGATGAGGCGATGAGGAACACCAAAGTGATAAATGATGTGGTGGTTAATGAACTCACATATTTTCTCCACTTTTGTGAAAATGAGTTGTATGGCTTCCACCCATTTTGTATAGTATTCGGTAGTAGTGGTGATCCATTGATGGCATTAGGAATAATGGGGATTGATTTCTTTGACAAGATCCAAACCCCATTGAAAGAAGGGCCAAAGGTTTCGAGTGACATGTAAGGCATGACTGGGTGTATGATAAAGATTGGAATGTTGTTGGTATTTTACACAACATTTGACGTAGTTGCAACAATCATGGTTAAGGGTCAGCCAATAATAACCCAGGTGAAGAATACGCTTAGCAACATCAAGGCCACTGAAGTGACCTCCACATATGCTGCCATGAACTTCCTTAATGGTATAAGGAATTTCAGAACTTATGAGACATCGTAATAGAATATTGTCAAATCCGTGCTTATAGAGGAGGCCCCCCAAAATGATGTAACGAGAGACCTTTTTAAGGAAGGTGCATTGTCTATTACGGGTGAGATCAGGAGGGAAGATGGAGAGAGAAAGGTAGTCAAAGTATTGTTTATACCAAAGGTCACTTAGGTTAGGGGCAGTGGTTCTAATTGAGTAAACATCGTGAGGTAAATAAGAAGGTGATTAGATTCGATGTAGGAGTGGGAGCGAGAGTCAGGGGGATAGATACAGGGCATGCCATATATCAAGTGACCCAAGGCATCTCGAGTGGACAAGTGAGAAAGATAAAACTGTAAAGAGGCAGGGTTTTAGTCCAGGAGTCGTGTGAATTCCTCATCTCCGGTAGTGATAGTGATAGGTTGGATGGGATCCATGGCTAGTGATAAAATGGAAGGTGGTGAAGGACTAGGTGGGAGTGGTTGACAACTGACATGAAATACGAGTGTGCTTGCTTGTCTTCGAGTCAGCACCATGTGAACCAGTACTGATAAGGTAGGGCTGCTTCTCTGTAAATGACACAGAAAATAGTAGGAACAGATGAATCTGATGGTACAAAGTGGATTAGGTACCAAATGGTGGTTGGAAAGTGAAACAGGCTAACCGATTCCAGTTAAGGAAAACCAACGCCAGTTACGAGTAACCGTTGCAGGTCACTGTAGAACATGGTCAGTGAGTGAAACACCAGGTAGAAGGTCAAATTTGACAGGTATGCTGAATCTGATGGTGCTTTACAATGTCAATGGGAATGATGATAGTGATAGGGACTATGAAAAGTGGAAGAAAATGAATAAAATGAATTTTTGGATAGGTTAACAAAAAGACCTGGAATCGACGTTGGTTGGTTATAACCGATGATAGTCAGAGGGTAACTGAAGATGGTTATTGTGAAATTGAAATAGTGATGAAAGAAAAGTGGTTGTGAAATAAAATCTAATGTAGAATCAGACCTAGAATTTTGGGAATAATGATGATATGGCCCAGGCACACTCAGGTGAAGTCAGAATACACCAGCTGTGATGAGGAGCATGTAAGGATGAACAAGAAAAATGAAGAACGTTATCTCTCACCTCAAAATGCAAGCCAAGCAGAAACACTAAGACAAATTTGATCCTAGGAGTGCCTTTTCTATTATGTTTGTTTAGCTTATGCTATTTAAGGACTAACACATGAATTTTGAAATAGAGTATTTTAGTGAGGATGGCTTCCTATGAAGAAGGAGATCTAAAAGGTGAGGTTTGAGGTATTTTATGGTGGGGGTAGGCATCGCTCTGAAGTATGACTCGACAGAGCAGTGAGTTGGGTGCCCAATGTGCCGTGATCATGTGATCACCTACAACTTCTTCCAGGTAAGATGTTGTTTAAGAATGTGTGTATTTTCAATTTTTGAGAGGTTTGGTAAGACTCAGAGAGAGAGAAAGAGAAAGAAAGTGCTTTCTATGGTTTGTTTGTCAACCATTAGCTGGTCATGACTTCCAGTGTATAGGTTACTCGTAATTAATGTGATCTAATGCAATAAATCATAATGTAATGCACTTATTTTTAAGCCCAAATCGAAGTGTGAAGTTGGATGACATAATAAGATGAAGAGGAAGAGGGATGCTCTTTCACTACAATGTAGAAAACATAAAGAAATGGTTTGTTTTAATTACACCAAAAGAAAGGTTTCCTTTAGAGAAAAATAGAAAGAAAAGGTGGGTTACCAAGGAAGAAAATTAATGTGTATGATTTTTAGAAGGGAAAAAAACACACAATTTTTCCTAGGAATGAATATAATGCAAGGAACCGTAGGTGGGTCCCACCAGGCATGCCAAAATGTTTCACTTGATTCTAGATCATTTCCTTGAAGTATTGACGAAACAGATAGGGTAACAGGAATAGGAGGAATACTTGTTTTAATGATGGTTGATGGGTTGTTGTGAACGTATGACTTCTGAATCCACAGCTGATTGTGAGAGATTCCTTTTGGCTAGGAGGAACTACCTGTAATGGAAAGCAAGACCACCCAAAAAAATTAAACAATATATGTAGTGAACTGCCTAACATATGCTAGATCCGGGAAGTGTGATACTTCCTAGATGGCTGTCAATCCACTATTTTAAACAAATTAATGTGGTAAATAATGTAAAACCTATTGTAATTCGAAATGATTTAGGTATCTCACTTAAAACATAATAAGAAATAGATCTAATCTAACATGCTAGGTTAGAATAGGATCTGAAGGTCAAATAACTGGTTTTGGGTCTCTGTAGGTCTGATAGAGGTCTCATGTAGATCACAGGTGAATGAGGATGAGAGGAAATCAGGTGGGTAGGTCACTGTTCTAGGTTGTATGGGCAAATACAAAGACCGATATTAGTTAAGGGTGACCGACGGCGGTTAGGTGTAACCGGTGCCAGTTACTGTGGAAAACTAGGAATGCCACAGAACGAGATTTAGGTTTCCTTTGTGATTGCACAAAAGAACTTCGGTTGGTCAGGATGAGGTATTGGGTGATTTGGGATGGATTTGGTGAGGTTTTAATGGGTATATGGAGGGGGAATGTTGAAGGAGGTCAATGGGTGGCTAGGTAAATAATAGATGATAATATAATGATGAAATGGAATGAAGCAAATAAGTATAACGTTTACTTACTTGGATTCTAGTCCTGGATACCTGTGAGTGAGGGATGGAGGTGCTGATGAGAGGTTTGAAGGCTATAGGTGATCACCAACTGAAGGAAATATTTTGCATGGGCTACATATACATTCCTCTTTACTTGGTTAGATCAGATCATTGTTAGTATGACTGTGTAGGAAAAGATGCTTGATCTCCTTCCTTGCATACGTGTTCTCACTGGAATGTGCTAATGTTGGCCAAATTTTCCAATCTTTTCCAAACCTTCTGCCAACCTTGAGAATAAGGTTTTTTTGGGGTTAAAAGGGTAACCAACGGTGGTTCCGACTTAACCGGTGATGGTTAGGGGTAACCGGCATCGGTTAAGGTGGGATTTCCTAGGTTTACTAAACTAGGGAGATCCTCTTGATTTCCTCAGATCTTGTGTCGTTAACCCATAGATTAGACTGGGAGCTTCTTGTAAGCATGTGAGAATGTGGTTATAGGGAATGTAGGCATTGATTTTTAGGGTTTGGGTAAGTCTTAGTTAGTTATGACAACTTACTAAGAATAGGTCTTAGGTTGAGTTGGCTTGGTGAGGTGTCTAGGTGAAGTGTATGTGTGGATATTATTTAAATTAAGATATTTAAATAATAAATATGGTGAGGATAATGAATTAATATAATTAAATTGATTAAATTAATATTAGTGGGGTGAAGGGGGGCATGACTAGCTGAATGTGATGAAGGGTGCTTATTTGTCGAGGGACCAAAGGGGAGTGTGACCTAATTTTAGTGTCTACAATACTCTTACTTTGTTTCAGTTCCGACGTCATCTAATACTTTTTTAGGGTGTCGATATTGCCTTATATATACCAAAATAACATCATATTGATATTAAAACATGGCTTGCTTGATTAATGTGTCAGTATAGTGTTGTTACGGTATATATACTCGCAACTTCCATTTTAAGAAAACTTAGCTTTCATCAATATTCAAACTAGTTTTAGTATACCTCGTCAAGAGATTGTGTCAGTAATGATTTAATATTTAGGCCTTGTTGGTTTCTAAACTATTTTTGATATCCTTTGATTAGGAATCATATTTACCATTTGTTAATATTTATGCCTTGTTAATTTTGAACTTGACTTCAACATTAACATTGTGATGATCATGTTCTCATCGAAATATCATTTTACACACACATTTTACAAAGGTAATATTTCCTTATCAATTGGATTTATTTTTCACACTTGCATGATTGTTCCTTGTGATTTTTTATCTTGAAAATTTGTTTTCTAGGAAAAATCCTTTTTGATCTCATCAAGATTGCGTCATCTAGATGTCTATTTTCCTTAGACCTTCTTCATAAATTTATGCACACATATCCATACTTACGTAATGCCTAGTTAGATGTCATTATGCTTCCCTAAATCGACATGTCACTTCCTTCCCTCTGAAGGAGTTCCATCTCACTATCTAGGTCTAGAGAGTTGTGGTTAAACGATGCCAACAATGACTAACTATCATGAAATTCCTTGCATTTACAACAATACAGAACCTAGGTTTAGGCATTCACATAAAAATATGCCCATTATGACTAAGCCTCCTATGGTTCTTCACACTAGAGGGCCCACTCAGATACATAGTTCCCCACCTTCATCTCATATTATTCAGGTTCCCCCCACTCTTCTTCTAATTCAGATCTAAACTACCATTCATATTCCCACTCTTCTTCTAAAGATTCAGATCCCAAGTATTGTTTGGATACCCCTAGATGAAATATCAAATCACGGTCCTCCCTTCCATCATAAGACCTTTATTTCAAATAACCTCAATGATGTATTCCTCCTTTGAAGACTCTTGTGACTCAAAGTTTTGTTAATCAAACATCTAATTCGATTCTTGAGTCACAATCCTTCCTTTCTTTGTAGGAGCACCTTTATCAGTAACCTCAATGATCCCTTCCTCCATCAAAGGGTTCTATGGATCAGATTACCTCTAGTCAATCATCCAATTCAACTCATACATCACAACTTAATGGATGGCTATGCAATCCTAATTTCCAACCTACATTGCATCATATTCTAGGAAAATGACCTAGGTCTGGATCCAAATCATCCATTCATGGGACATTTTCCACCAAACCTACTTCCTATCTTGAGTCGTCTTTGGCTATCAACCAAACTAAAATCCATCTTCAGAACTTGATCCCTTTCAACCATATCGTACCATTTCCTCAATCATCTTCTAAACATCAATGTCTGCAACCACATCGAACCATTACAAGAAATCCATTTACTAAGATATATTTTCAAAGAACTATCAAAACTCTTCGAGGGAGTGATAAGTTCAGGCCTTCCCCTCATCTACATCATTAACCATCTTCATCTTCTTCTGTCAATCAATCATCCCCTCTTGTTAAACCCATTTCTTCTAGTTAACCTCCCATATTCAAAGAAAAATAACCTCTACCGATTGATTTCTCTCAGAATGAGGGAATAATTAGACTACAAGATTATATTCCTTTAGAGGATTGCAAACAAGGATTCTTTCTAGAACTCGATACGCTTGTGTATGGGGAGGAAGAAGTTGATTCCTGTTATCAGAACGTAAATGAAAATCCTAAGGTCATGGAACTTGACTCTTCTTCTCGCATTCCATCTTCACCTTCTTTTGAGAATGATGAGATGTCACGTTCTAGCATAGATCCATGGCATATCTTCTCATTACAAAATAATTCCTTATCTATCATCATTCTTGAATCAAAATCTCTATTTGGGTCACTACTGAGTAGCCTATCATATTCTTCTATGATGAAGCTACCCCTGGGTAGCCTTTCTTTTTATACTTGTGCTTTAACTCCTGATATCCCATTACCTTCTACTCTTTGGTCACATCCTAGTATCCCTTCCTCTTCTATCTATGGGACCCCTCCCGGTAGTCCCTCCTTGTCTATAATTGGGCCACACCCTAGCAAACCTTCATCATCTTATTCTATTCCTTGGCCATGTCTTTGTAGCCGAACTTATTCCATCTTAGGGCCATATTCTAGTAGCCCATCTTCGTCTTCTATCAGTGGTTCACCTCTTGTTATCCCATCCTCTTCAATTATTATACCGTATCCTTTTCATCCATCACAGATTTCTTATATCAATGGCTGTGACAAGTCCATGGTCATTTCTCACATCACTTCTAAAAGTCCACATTCACTTTCTTCTCCTTCTTGATATCAAACAAGTCATGCATCAGCTTATAAGAAACCCAAACAGTTTCTTAATCAAGCTTAGGTCAAAACTTCCAAGAGCTTGAAATCCCCCAACAACTCAAACAATATCAAAATTGTAAATCAAGTGTGATTCAAGAATACACATCAATGTAACCATAAAGTATGGTGTAAAGTGCTTAAACCTCTAGATGGGGAACTCAATCTCCCACATATGAAATCCATGTTTCAAGATAAATCACAGTCATTTTTTGAGTACAAGCTCAGCACGATCTTTGAGATTAGAGAAAATATTACACTTAATAAAAAAACATGCCTAGTCTCCCTTATCAAGGAAGTCACAGAAATTGTTGTTGGCTCCTACTATGCTGAGTGACTTTGTTAGTCCCAACCTCCTAAAATGTTAAAAGATACAAAAAATGCATCTCAGCATAAAAAACAATTCAAAGATACAAAAAATGCATCTCAGCATAAAAAACAATTCAAAAATACAAAAAATGCATCTCAGCATAAAAAACAATTCAAAAATACAAAAAATGAGAAAACATTAAACAAAATCAAAGGTTAAAAGATCAAACATTGCAATCAGGTATTACATACACATGGATGTTTCTTTCTTCCCTTCCTTGTCATTCTTCTGCAAGTCTTCCTACCATTTTCATCCCTTTGGTGATATTATTGTTAGCCTTTTCACATGCATTTTGTGAAAGTTATATCTATGTTATCTGTTTGACCCTCGTCTTTTATCACCTTGGTAAATTGAAAGAATGACTAGCCTCTTAGAGATCCTATCACAATCAACATATAATAACCCCTTTGTGAAGAAATTTTGGACATATTTGTTGACACTAGCCAATCTTATCCTCGCAATCACTTCCATATCCTTCCACCAATCCATCTGTGGTTCTTAACCCCTTGTCAAAGAAGAGAGATAAAATAAGTTTTCAGAAAGAAAAAGAATCAAAATAAATCAAAAATCAAAAGACAGAAGATACAAAGCAAAAGTAAATTGGTGTATTACTCTCTCTTGGGGTATTTCCAATAAAATATATCGAAGCTATGGATTCTTGACTGGCAGTAGAGAAATATTGCATTTAGAATTAAATGCATTGTCTTCGGGGATATGGATGTCTGGGTGACAATGGAGAAATGTACGGCTATCCTTCCACCCTTCATTCACAAATCACCTATCATCTATCAAATAAATCATTCCTACACATTGGATAGGGTGTCTTCACTTGTTATCTATTAAATCTTCCCTTTAAAAGGTAATTAAATTCTACATGGACACTCTAGATCTCTATGAACAAGAAGGATTAGTATGTTACCAAGTGTCTTTTATTTGACCTTATTATGAATCTTACTCTATTTCATATCTTGTCTCACAATTTGTGCCTTTGGCTAATCACTTCTTCATTGTGAGGCTTCTAAGATACATTCATAACATTCATCGTTATTCTACTTTGTCCAAAACATCCATGTGTATAAGATTACTTTTTTTCCATGTTTGGAGACACCTTTTTTACCTTTCACGAAACAATCTTCTCCTTCCTTTCTATCATGTGCTTTTAGGCCAACTTACGTTGGGAGAATTCTTGCTTATTTCCAACACTTCATTGGTTTACGTTCATCATCATGTTGAACCTATCCTTAATGGCATTGGGTACCACTTCTACTTGTGAAGAGTTTACATTTGAATACTCCCACCTAATCGCTGGGGCATTTTTTGCATCTTAACCTTTCTCATATGTGTGTGGAATTCTATCCTTGTACATCCCATCTATCACTAGGGGCATCCATGCTTCTTTTTCTTCCTATACATAGCTTCAGAAAACTTTTAAAATAATAAAAAACATTCAAATATGTTTCAAGAAACATAAAAAACAATATAAATCATCCTAAAAAACATCACTCTTTGGTTCTCACCTGTTCATGTGCTTGAATTGTGGATCATCTTGATCTACCTCCATCAAAAAAATCTATGTTGCTTACTATTTCTATACTCTGGGGCACAATGAGTTTCCTGGTACTATTTCGGAGTGCACATTATTTTTTCATCAGACCCAAGTGTCCTTTGTTATTCCCCTTGCATGTATCCTTGCTTAGGGAACCATCATGAACCATTGTCATTAATTCAAATATGTTTGAGCTGAAGCTTGATAACAAAAAGTATTACATTATGTTTCTCTATTAGGTTAGCTTGTTTACTTTCTCGTATTACATTGCATTATGTATGTTGCATGAAGTTAGGCATATTTTACTTTCTCGTATTGCATTACATTTTGTATGTTGCATGGATTTGGTGTTTTTTTTGCAATGGACATTTGTCTGTATATGGCTTTTCATGTCATACTACAATTTTTTTCATTCTTTCTAATAAGAACCGATGATGAAGATCACTGGCAATATGATGATTTTTTTTGTTTAAAAGGCATTGGATGGATTTTGGCTTAATCCCCCTTCCTCATTATCCTTTTCTTCTATATCCTTTTTCTTCTTCTTCTTCACACTATTCTTTCTTCTGTTCTCTTTCTGTCATCTTTTCAATTGTTGATTGAATTCTTCCATCACCCTATGGACAATCGAGGGGGCATCCTCCATTCTACTCATTTTTTCTTCTATCCCTTAAAAAATTTCTACTTGTTTATTATTTTCTAATTTCTTTGAAGTGACATCACTTATGCCACCCAAAAGAGGGGAAAATGTAAACATCTAAAATATGCTTACACTTCGCATTTCATCCAATCTAGGTGATTAACGAAAATTCATTAATTCCCCATTATTATCTCCATTATAAGATACCCATTCACGACAATATTTTGGTCGTATTTCTCCTATAATAATTTACTTGGGCTAATATCTCTCTTATTAGCTAAACATTCCTCCTTTCGACCATTCAGAATCTCCCTAGTTCTCTCTAAACCACTTCTGCAAGCTTCCTAGGTTATCTATCAGTCACAAATGGTTATCAAGACCCCTCCCAAATCTCAATGAGTCTCTAATCACTTGCTAATCAAGTTTGACTAGCCTAAACCCTAGTTAACTAGCCTAAACCAATATTAACTAAGCCTAAATCATGTTTATCCTAATCTAATCTAAAAGTGCTTTTTGATCTTTAGTCCCACATGCACCCAAGGTTCAAAGTTTTCCATTTGGAAAACTATAAATACAAGGCTAAGCCTACCCATTCAAACTTAAAACTTTACATAACAAAAAACAAAAAAAGCCTAAGAAATATTTGAGATATCATTTGTATTATCTTAAAGGTAATTAGACATTTGATCTTAAGCTTTCCTTCTTCCTTTGTTGAGCTAACACCTCCATTTACATCCACAATCCAAGTTTTAAGTAATATGGAGAGAATCATTGGCATTGAGGCCATTAATGGTGAGACTTAATTCTTGAAAGCTTGAGAACCATAAACAACTAATCACCCCTTTGATTGCTAAGTTGATATTTTTAGGTTGAATTTCTGAATTAAGTAATCTGAAGAGTAGAGAGTAGTATATATTCTAGGTTTTGATATTTTTGTAAAAGTTAGGATACATATATAGGATTAACTCTTGTTTAGATCTTATCTCATGTTTCATGGTTGAGTTTAGTTAAGATTTGAGATTATTTAGCCTCATTCCATAGCTTTGCATCTTTTACATTATATATAGGTGCAACATTCTCGGTTGGCGTACAATAGATATTTTTCGAAAAGACGTTTCTTTCCTTTTTTAGCAGGGGTCCATGGGATGCTATGCGTGATTTTCTATTTCAGGAAAATTTACAGACTACTATTTTAGGCGGTGAAGGTCATTTTCGACACAGTATAGAAATAACAAGTTTTACTGGAAGAAATAATTGGATGTGACTTTCTTGAAAACCAACGGCACACCCTAAAATAGTAAGTAGAATATACACCCATTTAAATCCTTAGCCCTTGGTCATATGGTATGGTTGTATGAGGGATTAAAGATTGTGAGGTGATTAACTCTATCCCCCTTTCATTTTATTTGTGTGGTGAAGACAAGATTATTTTATTTTGTTTTAGTGGCAACTAAAATAAATAGCAGAGCATAAATTTGTAAAGCTTGTATTTTTTGATTGGAAACTTAGATTTGAGTGCTGTTTTTTGTAAAAGTGGTTATTTTTTCGTACTCTTTCCATTGAAAATATTTATTTTTAGAATCACACTATAATTATAAAGTGCCATATTGTAATACACACTCATTATAAAGTGCCAAAATTTGGGGGGATCTTGTTGCATTATTTGGGGGTCCTATTGCATTGCTTGGTTCTTGCATTTATTTTGGTGATTTTTTGAGAATGGAGTTTACTTATAAATTAGATCATGTTGAGCCATTAACAACACATAATTACCACACATAAAAACCAAGAATGGAAAAAATAATTAAGTGGAAAGGATTACGGGCTTTAACTTCTTTAGGACTAGTGTTCACTAGAGAATATGAGAAATTTCAGTACCAATGTAAATTTGATGAGTGTATGGGTTTGATAGGAACTTATGTAAGTGATAGTTTTTTGTTTCATTTGTAAAAATATGACTCTCATTTCAAAATATGGGATAAATTGGAGGATTTATTTGGTAAGGTGGATCATATGACAGCCATGCAACTTGATATTGAGATCACCTCTCTTAATCCTGAAGATTTTTTAATAATTATAGACTATCTTACCAAGTTCAAGCATTTGTTGACATGGTTGAAGGGGAGTGGAAGAGATAAGAAATATGAAGAGTGTGTTTAATTTATTCTATCCAAGTTGAGAGGACCATTCCAATTTTTTTCTTCTACCTTTTTCTCTAGCATGGATGCCTTAGGTGACACATTCAAAATGCCTAACTCAGAAACATTTTTTGAAAGACTTACAAGGGAAGAATCCAAATTGTCTAACCTTGAGTTTTCCGATCTCAAAAGGAATTAGTTGCATCTGATCCTAAGGGAAAGGGAAAACAAAAAAGTAAAACTAAATCCACCCCTTTTCCATCTCAAAATGCTCCTAAACCCAAATAAAATAACTCTAAACCCAAGGAGTCTTCTAAATCCAAGAATATGTCTAGCCTTTCATGCTCTTTTTATGGGGATAGTGGTCATGAAGAACATAGGTGTTATAAGTGAATACAATCCTTAGAGGATATAGTCAAGAAACACAAAATTTATATCTCCACTCCACCTCCTTCTAATCAACATGGTAAAGCACTTAATGTTGTTGGGAGATCTTAGTCACCACTTGCAGACAATTGGGTTATAGATTCTGGTGCTTCTCATCACATGACTTCTTCCAAGGAGTCTTTTATTTATCTAGGTTTGATTTATAATTCTAAAATTGAGGTTGGAGATTCTTCCTTCCTTTTTGTTAAAGGAAAAGGTGATATATAACTTGACGGTGGTAGTATCCAAGATGCACTATATATTAATTTTTTTAGTCTAGTCAAGGGAAAAATGTGACTTTTATACCACATGGGGCAGAAGTACAATTTTTTTTGGAGATTTATTCACTTGTTTCTTAGGGTATTGTTGATAATAGTTCTATATCATATTGAGGGTTTTGATGAAACTTCCTCTATAGGGACATGATTGGTTTCTCATGTAGATTCAGAGAGTAGGCTTTGTCATGAAAGATTTACACATCTCAACTACAAATATTTGGAGGAGTTGAGAACTCATGGTATGGTTGATGGTCTTCCTAAAGTTTCTTGTCTTGAGGGAGTTTGTCATGGTTGTGCATTAGGGAAATAACACCAAGATCTATTTCTTAAGAATTTTTCAAAGAGAGCTTCTTCACCACTTGAGCTTGTGCATAATGACTTGATGGTTTTTCCTACCCCCTCTTTCAATGGAGCTAAGTATGTAATTACCTTTATTGATAATTTCTCAAGGTGTACTTGGGTTTATTTTCTCAAGTACAAACGTAATGTTTTTTCACACTTCAAATTCTTCTCGAGAAACAATATTCTAGTTGCATAAAGAACCTTCATACTGAAAATGGGGGGAGTACTTCAGAAATGAGTTTTTTGAATTTTTGGTAACTCAAGGCATTATTCACCAACATTCTATTCCTCATACTCCACAACAGAATGTATTAGTAGAACAAAAGAATAGAAATTTGAAGGAAATGGCTAGCTGTAAGATGCATTCTATATATTTACCACCTATATACTGGGTAGAGGCAGTTAATTGTACTAACTACATTCAAAATCACACACCACACAAAGAAATTGAAAATTTGACTCTAGAGGAAGCTTGGTCCAACGCTAAGCCAAATGTCTCATTTTTTCAAGTATTTAGGAGCCATGTTTGGGCCTTTGTTCTAAATAAGAAAATGAAATATTTGGATAAGAAGAGAAAAACATTGATCTTTGTAGGGTATTGTGAGGACATGAGAGCTTATCGAATTTTAGATCCTGATACTCATGACGTTATTTTCCAAACACATGTTCAGTTTGACAAGCGCTTCACTCCTCATGATTATTGATTTTCTTCCATGCCTCCTCATTCTTCATTTCATCTTGAGGATCCTTTCTTTGATGAGGTTGATGAGGATGTTATATATGTCATTGAGACATGTATACTAGATGGATGTGAAGAGTTCCTTCTTACATGGATATTTACAAGAGGAAATATACATGGAGCAACATGCTGGATTTGTTTAGGATTCTTCTCTTGTTTGTAGGCTCTGAAGGTCTCTCTACAATCTTAAACAAGCCCCTTGGGATTGGTATGAGAAGATGTATTTTTTCTTCTATTTATTGGTTTCGTTCGTTGTCACTCCGATCATACAGTGTATCTCCAACATGTTGGTGAAGATATTGTGATACTTGTCTTGTATGTTGATGATCTGTTACTTACTGAAAACTCTTCTTCCCACATTTAGAGTATTCAGAGGTCTCTTTTTACACAGTTTGACATGATAGATCTTGGGTTATTGCATTATTTCCTTGGATTGTAGATTTCTTAGATAGATTCAGGGATTCATTTGAGCCAACAAAAGTACACCCATGATCTTCTTTAGTGCTTTGATATGGATGAATGCAATCCAAGTACATCTCCTTTTCAGTCTGGGGTTACTTTTACTTCCACGTTTACCACAAAAAATTATGATCCTACATCGTATAGGTAGTTGGTCAGGAGTCTCATGTACTTGACCCATACTCACCCTGATATTTTATTTGTAGTAGGTCTTGTATCTCGGTTTGCACATTATCCTCATAGTAGTCATTGGTAGGCTACTAAATGGATTTTGTGCTATTTGCAGGGTACTTCCCACTTTTGCATACATTACAATAGGGTTCCTACTCAGTTGGTTGGGTATATAGATTCAGATTGGGCATGTTCTATTGATGACAGGCGTTCCAATTTTGGCTATCTTTTTTGTCTTAGTTCTTCTCCAGTTGCTTGGGTATGTAAAAAGCAATGTGTTATTGCACTTTCATCTTTAGAGGTAGAGTATAGGGAAGAATTTAAAATGAATTAGTAGATTCTTTGGCTTCGAGAGTTATTGATAGATTTTGGATTCCCACAGGATTCACTAACTATATTTTGGTGTGACAACTAAAGTGTAATTCACATTTCTTGCAACTCTGTTGAGCACCAGTGAACCAAGAAGATTGAGATACACATACACTTCATTCGTCAGCACATTCAGGATGGATTTATTTTCTTGGAGTACATTCCAACTTAGCAGTAGGTTGCAGACATATTTACGAAGCCTTTTTCATCACCTCACTACCTTGAGTTGCATGGAATTCTTGGGGTTTTAGTAATTTTTCTTGGGGGGTGTTCGTGAGAACATATTCCTTCTTCTTCTTCTTTTCTCTTTCATTCTTTTGGTTCGAGATTTCTTCATAGATATATTGTACATGAGTATCTCATTAGGCCTATTTTTCAGGACTCATAATGTGGACATGCCACTTCTATTTTTGCCCCTAGCTTCACTTGAGGAGGGTGTTAGAGTAGGTAGTTACCTTATCTCATGTTCACCTAGGTACTTTATTTACCTTTATTGTATTTATCCTCACCCTCTTATGTGTGTGGATATTTATTTATTTATTTAGATATTAAGGGGATATTATCTAGTTGTTAGGTATAATTCTTTCCTTGATCTATGGTATTGAATAGATCCTTGATGTCTAGTTCTTTCCTAAATCTATGGTTTTGACTAGTTCTTTTCTTGATTTATGGCTTGATCTACGACCTTGACTGGCTCTTAGATTGTTATTCCTTGCCTATATAAGCAAGGCCCATTCTTATTGTATTTCATTGAGTTCCATAATAATATATGATATTATTGATCATTTGTTTGCAAAGGTTTATGTAAATTTATTCTGGAGAATTACTTTCATCTTATTGATTGTGGTGTTTGATTAACATTTGTGTTCTTGGATTGGTACGATCTAGTTATTGTTCCTTTTATTAATTTCTTAGCCAAAAATAAAAATATTAAAGCACAATTAGATGGATGCAATAGTGACTTAATTAGTGAAAAAATAATCTACTTTATTGTTCAATTAAATATACATGAAATATTTAAGAATTTTATTTCTATCCTAAACTCAAAATATCAAAATGAAGATGAATTGTCTAATTTGAATACTTTAAGCTCTCTTCTGATTCATGAAGAGAAACTAATGATGAACTTTGACACTAAAGAGAATGCCTCTTAAGCACTTCTTGCTTAGAATTCAAAGTTCAAGCCTTGCAAGGCCTTCTCTGATCAGAAGTATAAATATAAATCTTCTTTTCCTGGTAAGAAAAGTTTTACTTCTAAATAATTATGTGTAAGATTTAATGGTAAATGTCACAAATGTGGTAAATTTGGACATAAAAAGGAAGATTGAAAATATACGAAACCTATCCATAAAAATAAAAAACAAATTGTTTCTTCTAAATACAATTTAAGGAAAAAGGATAATTGTAATGATATTCCTAAAACTGTTGCATTATGTGTTGCGTTGTATTATTCCACTAATTCTGAATGGATTCTAGATTCAGGTGTATCAAATCATATGATTGGTGTTTCAAATTCTTTTTTTGATGTTGTGAAAATCAATGAATGTGTGTATCTTGGTGATAACTCATCTTTACAAGAAATAGAGAAAGGAAAATTAAAATTTTCTAATGGTGTATTGAATAATGTTTTATTTTTTCCTAAGCTCAAAAAGAACCTTTTATCATGTTCTCAATTAACTCATGATGGTTTTGTATATTAAAATTTTGAGAGATACTTGGTATATCAAGGATAGTAATGATAATATAATAGCTGAAGGAATTCAAAGAAATGGTCTGTATATTTTTGATGATTTCTCTTCTGCATCCTATTTTGTTTCTCAAAGTTTGAATAATTCGAAACTATGGCATGCAAGATTACTACATGTTAATTATCTAAGTTTCTAGGAAATTTCTAGATATAATCTTGTGAAAGGTTTTCCTGTGTTGTTTTCTTCTCATGATGCGTGTGAAGGGTGATTATGCTTGAAACAAAGTGTTAAACCCTTTCACTCACATCCTGAGGAGAGTTCCTATTCTCCTCTAGATCTTATTCATATTGATGTTAGAGGACCTCTTGAAGTAGCTTCATAAAATGGTTCTGTATATGTTGTGACTTTTATTGATGATTTCACCAGGATGATTTGGACATATTTTCTTAAAAATAAATCTGATGTATTTGAAAAATTTAAGGAATTTAAAGCATTTGTTGAAAACTCATCAAATTATAAAATTAAGATACTTAGAACAGATAATGGGGGTGAATATGTTAACAAGACATTTGAAATTTTTTGTATTGATTGTGGTATTAAAAGGGAATTAAATTCTCCTCATTCTCCCCAATCTAATGGTGTTGCAGAATGAAAAAATAGGACTATTTTAGATAGGCTCGCACTATACTTCATTCTGTTGGTCTTCCCAAATTTCTATGGGCATAAGAAATGAACACAATAGTCTACAATCTAAATAGGGTTCCTACCAAAGTTATTAATCTTTCAACTCCTTTAGAAAAATGGTCAAATCAAAAACCTGATATTTCTCATCTAATTTTTTTTGGTAGTCCTACTTCTTTATACATTCCTAAAAAGAAAATAAAGAAACTTGATATTACTTCTTTTTCTTGAGTTTTCATTGGATACGATATTAACACTGTAGGTCTAAGGATTTACGACCCGGCAAAATGGGAAGAACTGAAAAATGCAATGTCGTGGTTTTGGAAAAATGCTTTTGTTCATCTGATAATGGTAAAGATGTTCCTAACTCTATCAATATTTCTAATGATGGTTCTGATTCTGATAATAATAATTTAGTAAATGGTCATGATGATGATATGGATAAATACC
The DNA here is from genome assembly GCA_019776745.2 of Taxus chinensis. Lineage (NCBI taxonomy): Eukaryota > Viridiplantae > Streptophyta > Pinopsida > Cupressales > Taxaceae > Taxus > Taxus chinensis. The sequence continues at coordinate 74,557,364 of CM034151.1, forward strand.
CTATCTCCTTAGCTAAGAAACCAAAATGGGCTTAATTTGTGTTAGAGAGTTATAATCCTATTGACCTTAGGAAAATGACCAAAAGCCATCATAACTATCATGTATTAATGACCTTGTATGAACCTTAGCCGCAAACTTTTGAAGAATATTCTCAAGATGAGAAGTGGATCAATGCAATGAAGGATGAATATAATGCCCTAATTCAAAATCAAACTTGGTAGTTGGTTTTACCTATAGAAAAAATAGTATTATAGGGTCTAGGTGGTTATACAATGTAAAATATAATGTTGATGGTAGTATTGAAAAACATAAAGCTAGATTTGTTACTAGAGGTTTCACTCAAAAACCTGGTATTGATTATCTTGAGACATTTGCCCTTGTAGATAAAATGAGTATTTTTAGGGCCTTATTTGCAATTGTTTCTCAATTTGAGTGGGAAATCCACCAAATGGATGTGAAAAATACTTTTTTGAATGGTGATTTAAAAGAATAAATTTACATGTCTCAACCTAAAGGATTTGAAGAAATGGGTACAAAAAACTATATTTTTAAATTGAAAAAATCCTTGTATGGTTTAAAACAAGCTCCTAGAGTTTGGTATGTGAAAATTAATTCCTTCCTTAAACAGTTAGGTTTTGTTAGTTGTTCTTCTGATAATGATCTATTCAATAAGAAAGAAGGCTCTCATATTAATCATTATTTGTATATATGTTGATGATTTTCTTATGACTGGTGATAGTCCTGCTTTAATTTGTAGAATTAAATAAAAATAGAAACAATACTTTAGAATGACTGATTTAGGTCTCTTACATCATTTTATTGGCATGGTTGTATTTTAAGATAAATATTCTATTGTTGTTTCTCAAGCACAATATGCAACCAATGTAATGAATTTTTTTAATATGATTGATTGTAAACCAATTTCTACTCATATGGAAGTTGGAACGAAAAATTGATCCTAAACTTGCATGCGAAAAATTTGATCCTACTTTATATAGGCAGTTAGTTAGTAGTTTGATTTATCTAACTATCATTAGACCAGATATTTCCTATGCAGTAGAAATTTCTTCCAGGTTTATCTAGGAGCCTTATATACATATTTGGAATCTTGCAAAAAGGATTCTTATATATATTAAAGGAACAATCAATTATGGGTTGGATTATACTAAGAATGAAAATGCTAACTTATATGGATATTGTGATTATGATCATGTTGGTGATGTATTGGATAGAAAATCTACTTCTGGTTGTGTTTAAATTTGGTGCAGGTGCCATTACTTGGTGCAACAAAAAACAACCAACTATTTCTATCTCTTAAACAAAATCTGAGTATAGAAGAGCAATAGAAGCTGTAAAAGAGGCTATTTGATGAGATAAAGATGAAGGATCCAAGTAGTGCTCCTTTTGTTCTATGAAAAATAGAGCACCATAGCTCTTGCACATAATCCAATACATCATCAGAGGATGAAACACTTTGAGATACATATACACTTCATCTGTGAGATGGTGCTAATTGGTGAGATAGATCTTAAGTTTGTGCTGACTGAAGAGTAGGTTGCTGACATCTTCAAAAATCCCCTGAGTGCTGCAAAGTTTTGTCAATTTTGTGAAAAACTTGGATTGTCAAAGTTTCTATTGAGGGGGACTGTGCATGAAAATTTCACCTCCTAATGGAGCTTTTTTTTTGTAAAAAAACCTTTAGACATTTGTAAAAAGACCTTTGGGCAAGTGTAAAAAGACCTCCGGGAAAGTGTAAAAAGACCTTCAGGCATGTGTACCTCCTCGACTTCTTTTTTTAGAAAGAAGTGTAGAAAGATCTTAAAAGTGGTCTTCAATAAACTCTTTAGTGTTATTGGGTTTACTGGTAAACATCCAATACAAGCATATGGTTAAGGAGGTCCTAAGTTATAAAATGCTCCTACATGCTTAAATTCAATAACCTTTTACGAGAACGTGTGAGAACATGTAAAAATAAAAAATCAGACTTAGCCACTAATCATGGGATGATATTTGGGATTCCAAATCCTTTTGTACCAAAAGGTAACTTAAGTATGATGAAGGTGTTATAATTCCTTCACCTCATATGCTAGCCTAAAACCTTTATGATTTAAGGATTGCAAATCATGTAGTGTACCATGAGTAGGCAATCTATTGACATATGTTTGCCCCACTTAACATGAATGGGGAGTGTTGAAACATAATGATTAAGTGGGCTATCCACCCTTTAATGTATACGGGTCCATCACTAATATATAAGTTAATATTTAATAATATGAAATATTTATATTTCTATTATTAAATATGCTAACCTAGGTATATACTTTAGGTTAAATATTTAATATCATGAAATGATTATATTTCTAATATTAAATATTATAAACCTAGGTGTATGTGTCAACCTTTTAGGTTGAAAAGGTGGGTCAGGAGACATACCCAATCACCTTCTATAAAAAGGACTCTAGGTCCTCATTTGATATATTCAAGAAATATATCAAAGTTGTGCAAATCAAGTGATTTGGTTTCACCCTTGGTAAATAGGGTTTTAAGGAGGATGTGATCTTACTAGATGTAAAATAAGTGCTCTGAAGTAAAATTTTATTTTCAAAGTGGTTTTTACCCTATTGGGGTTTTCCACTATAAATATTGTTTCACCTGTGTTATTTATTTCATGTAAACATTTCTTTATTTACTTATGTTATGATGTAATGTTTATTTAAATATTTAGTGTAATATTATATAATATGTAACTTGATTAAATCCATAATTATTAGAATCTTCAAATTCTAACATTAAAGGGGTGACCTGTATACCAGATGGACATGAAGATCACCTTTTTACATGGATATTTACAAGAGAAAATATACATGGAGATCCTATATGGATTTGTTCAGGATTCTTCTCTTGTTTGTAGGCTCTGAAGGTCTCTCTATGGTCTTAAACAAACCCCTTGGGCTTGGTATGAGAAGATGGATTATTTTCTTCTATGTAGTGGTTTTGTTCATTTCCACTCTGATTATATAGTGTATCTCTAGCATGTTGGTGTAGATATTGTGATACTTATCTTATATGATGATGACCTGTTACTGACATCTGTGCTTCCCACATTTAGACTATTAAGAGGGATCATTATACATAATTTTACATGATAGATCTTGGGTTGTTGCATTATTTCCTTGGTTTGCATATTTCTCAGATAGATTCAGGGATTCATTTGAGTCAACTAAAGTACACCCATGATCTTCTTCAGTGCTTCGATATGGCTGATTGCAAGCCAAGTCCATCTCCTTTTTAGTCTGGGGTTACTCTTACTTCTACATGTACCACTCCACTTTGTGATCCCACTTTGTATAGGAAGTTGGTTGGAAATCTCATGTACTTGACCCATACTCACCCTGATATTTCATTTACAATATGGCTTGTATCTCAATTTGCACATTATCCTCATAGTAGTCACTGACAGGTTGCTAAAAGGATTTTGAGCTATTTGCAGGGAACTTCCCACTTTGGCCTACACTACACTAGGGGTTCTACTCAGTTGGTTGGGTATATAGATTCAGATTGGGTAGGTTATATTGATGATAGGTGTTCCAATTCTAGCTAACTTTTTTTCCTTGGTTCTTCTCCTATTTTTTGGGTGTGCTAAAAGCAACAGGCTATTGCACTTTTATCTTCAGAGGCAGATTACAGGGTAGTAGCTACATCGATTCAATAGATTATTTGGTTTTGATAGTTATTGACAAAGTTTGTATTTGCACAAGATTCATTTATTATACTTTGGTGTTACAACCAAAGTGTAATTCACATTTCTCGCAACCCAATTGAGCACCAACGTACCAAGCATATTGAGATACACTTCCACTCTATTCATCAGCACATTCAAAATGGAGTTCTTTACTTGGATTACATTCTAACTCAGCATCAGGTTGCACACATCTTTATAAAGCCTTTTTTATCACCTCGATACCTTGAGTAGCATGGAATGTTTGGGGTTTCAGAAGTTGCTCTTGGGGGGTGTTTGTGAGAACATATTCCTTCTTCTTCTTTCTCTTTCCTTCTAGTAGGATTCTTTCCTTCTTTTAGTTCAATATTTCTTCATGGATATATTGTACATGAGTACCTCATCAGGGATAGTTGTCAGGACTCATATTGTGGAAATTACACTTCTATTTTGGCCCTTAGCTTCACTTGAGGGGGGTGTGGGTATGCATTTACCTTAGCTTGTGTTCACCTAGGTAATTTATTTACCTTTATTGTATTTATCCTCATGCACTTATGTGTGTGAATATTTATTTTTATTTATTTATATATTAGGGGGATATTATATAGTTGTTAGGTATAGTTATTTCCTTGATCTATGGTATTGACTAGATCCTTGATGTCTAGTTCTTTCCTAAATCTATGGTCTTGACTAGTTCTTTGATGACTAATTTTTTCCATGATTTATGTCTTAATCTGTGACCTTGATTGGTTCTTAGATTGTTATTCCTTGCCTATATAAGAAAGGCCCATTCTCATTGTATTTCATTGAGTTCCATAATAATATATGATACTTTCACTCATTTGTTTGTAAAGGTTTATGTAAATTTAGTCTGGGGAATTAATTTCATCTTATTGATCATGGTGTTTGATTAGCATCTATGTTCTTGGCTTGGTACGATATGGTTATCGTTCCTTTTATAAAATGAAGACTTAGATGAAACAAAATGAACAACAAGCTGATAATGTATGATAAGTTAGAAAATAGATCTAATTTCTTGATTGAAATGATTTTTAGTAAGTGTGATTCACATGATAAATATGGAATTGGTTTCAAGGAAGAAAACAAAGGAGCTGAAATAGATAAGAAGGAGATTGTAACTACATCAACACTAAACACCTTCTATGTTAAAAACAAAAAAGTCATCAAAACCACCAGGAGAAGAACTAATACCCCCGTAATTACATACTCCATGAGGTACACATTATTTTTATGGTTTTTGTTATTCATGTAATCAGTTTGGACATAAGGCTAATAAATGTAGAAAATTATCTAGAGGATATAAAAAATATTATGGTCTATCTTATAATAGATTGAACTATAATGATGTCCACCAAAATTATTACAAGAAAAGGAATGATGCATCAGTAAGTAAGTAAGAATATCATAAATCTAAATGGATGTATATTGCTAAGAAAGATATGAATGAGAGAAAAGAATATTGTTTAGTAGTATAGACAACATTTCATGTGAAAAATGAAGATAAAATTTGGTACTTGGATAGTGGATGTTCCAGTCACATGATAGGTGAAAAAGTAAATTTATCACTCTAATAAATAATGCATCTAGAGATGGTAGATTTGGTGACAACTTAACAAAAATAGTTAGAAAGGGAACACTAAATTTAAACAATGGCAAGGTTCAAACTCGGCCACCAAGATTTCATATCCTGATTTACCCATGGCATGTGGAGTGGGGAATTTTCATGTCACCTTGGGGGTTGGGGATGACCCTATGGTGAAATGGTGGGGCGCTTAGCATGTAGAGTCAATAATCTAGGATCAAACCCATCCTCTTTGATTAAATTTTTGATTCCCAAAGAATATTTTTTCAGAGGAAGCACGCGGTTTTTTTCAAGTTTGGGGGAGAATGGAGGGAAAATTTGTGAAGGAAGTGAATGCTATTAAGGCTGTAGAAAGAAGATGAGATGGCTCGCAGGACACAATAGAGGGAAAGCTAGCCACAACCTAGCTGCAGGGAGGAAAGACTATCCACGACCTGGCCATGGGGGATTTTTGGGATGGTAGAGGTGAGATCGAAAATGGTGGATGGGATAAGAAGGTGAAGGAACAGAACCCTAACCCTAGGGTTCCAAAATCCCTCAAGATTTTGACGGGGATGAGTGGGCAAAACAAAGAAAATAATAGGAGCATTGGTGGCGGTGCTGTTAGTGCAAAATCACAGCACCCCCAAATGAGTTATGTATCTACTTTTCTAAGGCAAATTGATTTGGTGTGATTGCAAAACATTTAGATTTCCCAAAGTGTGACTTTTGCAAATGGGGGAAGCTCTCCAGAGAAGGTTGGTTCCTCTTCCTAAACTACCTGCCATAAGCTATTCCATGGCAGATAAGATAATCTAACCTAATCTAACTTCCAAGGAGATAAGGAGAGGAAGAAAACAAGGAAAAATAGAGCCTACAGTAAAATGGCGATACACCGGATACGGAAAGTGTTGATTATCTATCAAAACTACTATGGAACAAGAAGAGGTGAGAAATCAAAAGGATGGACAAGTGCATCACAAACCAAAGATGGACTTCACACAAAAAATGTTCCAAAAATCCATGAATAGAGCTCCAAAACCTGCAATGAACATCCAAACATGCACAAATACCTTGTAATGAAGAGAGGTAAGGAAAACAACAAATAAAACAAGCCAAGGATGGACAAATACATAATAAAAACACATTTTTTATTGCTTAGAATTTACACAGTGCATCATTTCATGGGTAAGAGGCAAAAATTTGATTACAGAGTAGGGGAGGAGGTTCAAACTCCATTTTCAACCTTGGTGAAGAAAAGAAGGGAGAGGAAGAGAAGAAGGATGAACAAACTTTTTCAAAATGAGCCAAAATTGGATTTGATCCCTCAAATAGAATGAAGGAAATGAGAAAACGTGGGTAAATCAATTTTAAAACTCTAACCACAAATAAGATCCATTTAATTAGCATGCAAAATTATGGGTTTCCATGAAAAATCCCATACTTCATCGTACATTTCTTCTCAGAGGAAGAAAGAGGCCCATACTTCATAAATTTTGGTGGTTGGGGTCGTTTTTTACAATTTTTCCATGCTAGAGACATTTTCCCATTTTTCTCCCACAAAAGTCCATAAAAATTTACAATTAAACTGTCCATCGTGTAGAGGATTTCAATAGATTTCCATTGATACCAAAATCATGAAAATCTGAGCTCTCATGTGAAAGATATGCCCTTCTGAAGATTTGGGAAAAAAATGGCAAAATTAGGGAAAAATTTGGGTTCGCGGGCCAAAATCCTTCCTTTTCCCCTCTTTTTTCAAATTGGGAAATTTTTCCAAAAACGTTCCACAGCCCCACTACTTTGATGACACATGGTGCTTCCTGATTGGTCCGTGGCCTTCAAACTAACATTTTGCCCCTTTTGCCCGCAAAGGGAAAATTTTCCCAAGGTCCCCCGCCGGCCCAACCTCCATTGTTGACATGTACATGTGGCACCTTCTGATTGGTCATAGAGATACGGTCCAAACTTTCACCTTTACGCTTTTATAGTTTTGGTAAAAAACAAAAAATCCTTCTGACCCCCTGACTCTCACTGCCGACTTAGACACATGGTGCATTATGATTGGTGTGGGGCCTTAACCAATTTTTCTCCATTCTCCTTTGCGGGCTCGCAGGAGCGTAAATGAATTTTGTGCTTTTAGCCGAAAAAGTGCTAATTTCTCAATTTCTTCCTTCACTCTACCAGCCCAAGCCTCTTTGGCACAAAACTCTCCTAAGATCCGTGGGCCTGCCTTAGGAAAATCTCCCCTCCAAACTCCGCTGAGCCATAACTCAAAAAATACAAGGAGTTAGGAGGATTTCTTTACCTTTCCGGAAAGGGGAAGAAAAATCCTATCTTATGAAGCCATTTCTAGAATTTTTTTAGCACTTAAAATGTGTGAGAATTTAATTTAAAGCACACAGAAGGAAATAATGAAAGAAAGTTAGCCAAAATAAGCAGGGGATCATTTTGGATAACAATTTTAGTGACTCAAGGGGTCATCTACCTACTAGATGAATGATTAGTAGAATTTTTAAGCATCGATTAGGCATGGAGTCAAGCCTGATAACCAAATCTGATCTAAATTATGAAAATCTGACCTCTGAGCCACTTGGAAACCCACTGAAACTTGGATTTGATCTTCACCAAAAGCCACTGAATGCACTGTGCAAGAGCAAGCAAAACAACACCAAAAAAATATGTACAAAATTATAAATCATACATACCCCAAGTGGGCTATGCAGAGTGTGCACAAGCAATTCTTCTACTAGAAACAAACCTACCTACACTACTCTAACCAAGAGAAAATGTAAGATAAAAAACCCTGCAACTGGTTGTGCAAAATAGCTTCCTTTCTTAAAAGTTGGAAGCAATGCAAATGATTTGGAGTTGATCATGGCTATTAGTATGATTGGAAAACTAAAAAAAATCTTGTCCTCCACCCAAATCATTAAGGCGTCAACTGAAAAAAATTTAAATACCTCTTTTAGTTGCTCTGCATTTGGATTGTAGAGGTATTACAGTTGATCCTTGGTACCTTGGATATCATTCTCATGCTTAGAAGCAAGCATGACTGGTGGAAACTCCCTTTTTAGCTCCAATGAAGCCAAGTACCTGATAGGGCATGGTCTGGTCCTTTGAATGTACCATTTCTATAATATTCAACCCCATAAATGGATTCTTCTTGCATATCTTCTCAGATGGATGGTGTGGAAGGAATGGTGGATTTTTTCTGCTCTTTTCCTTCCTCTTCAAGTGAAGAACATGGAAGATTAATATCTTCCAACCTTGATTCCAAAGAACTGCTATAAAATGCAGGCTGTTGCAAATGAATTCTCTCCTTCATGGAACCAGGTTCTTGTGTTTAGAAGATGGATGATGAAGGAGAAAAAAATTTGATTTCAACTGGTTCCTCTCCATCAAAATAGTCCTCCAAATCTGATAGATAAACTACCTCCTTTTGTCTTGCTGCAAATGCTCAACCTCTTCCATGGTGTTCTTTTGATCTGAAACTTGATCACCACGGTTATCTTCATTCTCAAAGATGAAATTTGAAAGATCAAAATCTTCTTCAATGTTGGATCTTAAAGAGAATGAAGTAGAAGGAAGAACTGAAGGTTCTTCTATAGCTTGTTTTGTGTTCAAAGCTTTTGGATCTACACTTTTCTCCTCCACCGCTGGAAAATATTCCTCTTCTTTTGGATTTGGAGCACCTCCTCCTTCCTCTATTGCTTGAAGACCATATTTCTCTTCTTCTTCTACAAACTCAACCTCAACCACCACTGGTTCTTCAATCTTGACCTCCTATATTGGCTTAACCAACAAGGGGATCTTTGTAAACCAAACTTTGGTAGCCCAACTCTTCAGATTATCTATCATTTATTTTCTATTGGGCTCCTCTTTTTTTTGTTCTCCTTGACTGTATTCTTGAGTCTCTTCCAAACATGGGCTTTGGAAAGCAAGAGGAGTGGCAGGTTGGGATTGAACCACCTTTTCAATTGTTTATGGTGGGGAGCGAGGTGGAACTTCTTGTTTGTTTAGAGGGGATGATTGTTTGGAAGGGAAAATGATAGAAGAATAGAGATGAGGTGGAAGACTAGGGAATGGAGAAATGAAATCAAAACTTGGGGTAGAATTCAATGGGGAGCTTGGAAATTGAATCCCAAATTGAGATAGTGCTGCTTGATGAGTAGAGAGAAAATTACCAAATAATGGTGTAGAACTTACCCATTGACAAGGTTTCTCAAAACCAAATTCATAGGCCCCTATCTCTTCAGTCCATTGTGCAAGTTGGGGCAGCATCTCCACCATGAAGTCAAACTTCTCCTGAGGGTTGAAGTATATTGGAACAGGGCCAACCCATGGACAAGGTGCCCTGCAACCAATTCTGAAAGCCTTCATTTGAGTTTTTTCTCTTGATTGCACCATGCCAATCTCCATTTTTTGGATCTTCTCCAATAGACCAACATCTTGCATTTGATTGTCTTCATTGTTTGAATACCCCTGCTCTTGGAAATCTCCATAGCCAAACTAATTTTGACATTGTTGATCATAGGGGTAGGCATACTGATTTTGAATTTGTTCAAAATGCTGATTTGGAGGAGTTGTAAAACATATTGGAGATGGATTTGAATGGCACTGCTACTACAAATGTGAATTCCATGATGGAAATGAAGTCATGATTGCACAACCTCATGGAATGGAAAAGAATGAAAGACATGGAAGAAAATTGGGTGAAAAAGGAATGGAAATGAATGAAAAGGAACCTCTGTAACTTTAGAGATGTTTTGTTGACCATATGGAATCACCAGATGTGTTTGTAATTACCTCTAAAGGTTAAAATCCTCACAGGAACACACCAACCTGCAAAAACTGAAATGGGAGACCTCTTGGTCCCACCGGGCGTGCCAAAAATGTTAGTGCAAAATAACAACACCCCCAAATGATTTATAGATCTTCTTTTCTAAGGCAAATTCATTTGGTGTGATTACACAACATTGAGCTTTCCCAAAGTGTGGGACCTTTGCAAATGGGGAAAGCTCTCCAGAGAAGGTTGGTTCCTCTTCCTAAACTACTTGCCACAAGCTATTCCAGTGTAGACAAGTTAATCTAACCTAATCTAACTTCCAAGGAGACAAGGAGAGGAAGAAAATAAGGAAAAACATAGCCTACACTAAAATGGTGATACACCAGAGAAAGAAAGTGTTGATTATCTATCAAAACTGCCATGAAACAAGAAAAGGTGAGCAATGGGAAGGATGGACAAGTGCATCATAGACCAAAGATGGATTTCACATAGAAAATGTTCCAAAACTCCATGAACACAGCTCTAAAACCTACAATGAACATCTAAACATGCACAAATACCCTATAATGAGGAGAGGTAAGGAAAACAACAAAGAAAACGAGCCAAGGATGGACAAATGCATCACAAAAACATGTTTTTTATTGCTTAGAATTTACACAGTGCATCATTTCATTTTATTGGTAAGAGGTAAAAATTCCATTCCAGAGTAGGGGAGGAGGTTCAAACTCCATTTTTGACCTTGGGAAAGAAAAGAAGGGAGAGGAAGAGAAGAAGGATGAACAACCTTTTTCAAAATGAGCCAAAACTGGGTTTTATCACTCTAACAGAATGAAGGAAATGAGAAAACGCTGGAAAATTGATTTTAAAACTCCAATCACCAACAACATCCATTTAATTAGCCTAAAAAATGATGGGTTTCCATGAAAAATCCCATACTTCATCATACATTGCTTCGCAGAGTAAGAAAGAGGCCGATACTTCATTGATTTTGGTGGTTGGAGTCGTTTTCTACAATTTTTCCATGCTAGAGACGTTTTCCCATTTTTCTCTTGAAAAACTCCTTTAAAATTTAAAATTAAAGTGTCCATCATGTAGAGGATTTCAACATCTTTCCATTGATACCAAAATCATGAAAATCTGAGATCTGGTGTGAAAGATATGCCCTTATGAAGATTTGGGCAAAAAATGACAAAATTAGGGCAAAATTTGGGTTCGTGGGCCAAAATCCTCCCTTTTTCCCCCTTTTTTCAAATTGGGAAATTTTTCTAAAAAATATCCACACCCCTACCACTCTGATGACATGTGGCACTTCCTGCTTGGTCCGTGGCCTTCAAAATAACATTTTGCCCCTTTTGCCCACAAAGGGAAAATTTTCCCAAGGTCCCTTATTGGCCTGACCTCTGCAACTAACATGGACACGTGGCACCTTCTGATTGGTTGTGAAGATGTAGTCCAAATTTTCACCTTTGCACTTTTATGGTTTTGGTAAAAAACAAAACATCCTTCCAACCCCCTGACTCCCACTGCTGACTTGGACATGTGGTGCATTATGATTGGTGCGGGGCCTTAACCAAATTTTCTCCATTATCCTTTGCAGGCTCGTGGGAGTGCAAATGAATTTTGTGCTTTTATCCCAAAAGGTGCTAAGTTCTCAATTTCTTCCTCCACTTCGCCGGCCCGAGTGTTTTTGGCACAAAACTCTCCCAAGCTCCATGGGCCCGCCTTAGGAAAATATCCCCTCCAAACTCTACCGAGCTATAACTTAAAAAATACAAGGAATTAGGAGTACTTCTTTACCTTTGTTGAATGGGGAATAAAAATGCTATCTTATGAAGCCATTTCCAGAATCTTTTGAGTGCTTGAAATGTGTAAAAATTTAAGTTAAAGCACAAGGAAGGAAAGAATGAAGGAAAGTTAGCCAAAATAAGTAGGGGCTCATTTTGGATAACAGGTGCTACTGACCATTATGGCCCGGAACATCCCAAAAAGATTTATTCTTTCAAATACATACTGGAAAATGGCAACGACCACTCCTTAGGTAAACAAACAAAAAGTAATCTGGCCTATTTGGTTGATCTGGCTGAGGATATTCCCTCTCTTATCATTGATAACCCTGAAGTAGAGGAATACTTCAAAAATTTATATCAGGATGCAGTGATTGTTAGGTTTAATGGGTTATGGCCTTCCTCCTTTGCATTATACTAGTGGGTATTTGAAACTTGGACCAATAAGTGTGAGATATCCCTTTGTTCTAAGGGCTTTTTCATTGTACATTTTAGAGAAGATGAAGACTATCAATGACGTCTGACAGATGGTCCGTGGTTCTAGGGACATGCGGGTTTATTTATAACTCCATGGTTTCCAGATTTCGATCTAAACACATATTTGGTCGCCAAAACACCCATTTAGGTTAGGCTTCCTAACCTCCCCTTGCATCTATGGTATTCCCTGGAGGATATTGGTAACAGTTTTGGAAAGTTCATCAAAGAAGACTTGGATAGAACACATTTGGGTCTGTGTTTGTTTGCCTGTATATGCGTTGAAATCAATTTAAGGGATTACCAAATCAGATCAATCTTAAATTTGGAAATTTTCATCATATCCAGATATTAGACTATGAGAATACTGCATTCAGATGTAGATTATGCAAAAAATGTCATCTACAAGCTTCTTGTCCCGTCACTAAAAACAAGAAATCTACAAAAAAGAATGGATTGAATTCTTCAAGCGGATGGGGCTCTATTAACCTGGATTTGGTATCCGCTTCAAATTTTAAGGATGTTTTGAATAATCCAAGCCCCGTGAATAAATTATCCATAGAGAAGGAATATACTGAGATGGGAACTTTGAAAAATCACATGATAGTAGGTGGAATGAAAAGGGGACATACTTCAGAAAGGTTAGAATCAGATCGGGATTTTGTGTTAGATAAAAGGATTGCTTCAAAAATTTCTAGTGACCTTGTGCTGGTTATCTCAACTGACCAAGGCAAGTGGTTTGAAGTAAAAAAGTGAAGAAACAAAAAGGTTCAAATGGGCAGCATTGAGGACTATTTTCCATCGCAGGGTGGGAAGTAATTGTTTGTTTAAGTTGTTTTTGTTATTCTGAATTCTTTTTCAAGTTGGTGTTCAACTATAGATGTTGTTTACTTTTGGCTTTAAAATATTGTTTCCTTCCATAGGATTTGGCCTCTACTTTATTAACAGGGAACGGGTCCCTTCAACCCACTTTATCAATAAAAAAAACATAGGGTAGACACAATGTATCAAGAACTTAACCGGATTTAAAATAATGAGACATGGGAAATGGTACCCAGGCTGTGGAACTAGAATGTCAATTGAACCAAATTTGTATTCAAGATAAAAATGAATGAGAAATGAGAAGTGACAAGAAAAAAATCATGTATAGTGTGTAAAGGATATGCATAAATGGAAAAAATTGATTTTGACAAGACATATTCACCAATGGCAAGAATGGAAGCAGTAAGATTATTTTTGACATACGTGGCTGAAAAGATAATCATAGTTTACCAAATGGATGTTAAGTCAACATTACTCAATGGATACTTAAATGAAGAGGTATAAATTGAACAACGTGATAGTGTTTCCTTAACATATGATAAATATTATGTGTGAAGATTGAAAATGAATTTATATGGATTAAAGTAAGCACCTAGACCGTGGTATAGTAGGCTGGAAAAATGTCTCATTAAGAAAGGTTTTAGAAAAGGTGTAGTTGACAGTAATGTCTATATCAAAGAGGAAGGTAATCATCTACACATTTTCATAGTCTATGTGTATGATATCATCTTTTTAGGAGATCATGATAAAATTACTCATGAGTTCAGTGATGAATTGAGAAAAGATTTTGAAATGTTTATTCTTGGAGATCTCTCATTCTTCCTGGGACTGCAAATCAGTCAAACAGACCAAGGTATATTTATATACCAAACCAAATATATAAAATAAATTCTAAAAAGGTTTATGATGGAAGATTTCAATCCTTTATACACACCAATGGAAGTGGCTTATAATCCAAGCAAGGATGATAGCTCACCAAAATTGGATAAAACTCTGTACATATCTATGATAAGGAGTCTAATATACACCACAAAAAAAGACCAGATATCATGCAAGTAGTTGGCTTAGTTAGAATATTTCAAGAATATCAAATAGAAACACATTTCAAGGAAGTAAAGATAATTATGAGATATCTAACAGGAACAATTAATTATGGACTATATTACCCCAAAGATAATGATTTCAGCATGAAAGCATATACAAATGTAGAATGGGCAGGAATTGTTGATGACAAGAAGAGTACAAGTGGCAGAGCATTCTTTGTTGGAAATTTTTTAATATCATGGCTAAGCAAGAAGCAATAATTAGTGTAACTTTCAACATGTGAAGATGAATATATAGTTGTTGCGATGTGGTGTACTCAAGTTCTATGGATGAAGAAGACCTTGGAAGATTATAATGTAATACCTGATAGTCTAATTCCTTTATTTTGTGATAACACAAGTGTAATAAATGTCTCTAATAATCTTGAGTTCCACTCAAAGATAAAGCATATACTAATAAGGTATCAATTCTTAAGAGAACAAGTGAATGAAAATAAAATCATTCTGGAATATGTGAATACAAAAGAATAATTTTTTGATATCATGACAAAACCATTTCCAAAAACAACATATGAGCACTTAAGGAATGAATTGGGGGTAATTTATGATATTATTAATAACTAGAAGATGTGTAGACAATGTGAGGGATCATTCTCACAAAATATCAACTCCTAATTAGTGCAAAATAGTATTAAAGTGAGGGGAATTTAGTCTACTAGCTCAATTTAGTCAGAACATGCATCAGCTCAAGGGGAGTTCTTTTGCATATACATCAATTCATTAGGATCACAAAGTAGAATAGATGAACTTTGTCAATGTTGTCAAAAGGGGGGAGAAACTAAAATTAGAAACCTGCTAACTTATAGAAAAGGGGAGAGAAACTAAAGTCCTTGCAAGTTTTAAAGAGGGAGAGAAACTAAAGATGGAAGCCAATTGTCATGAGAAATATGAAAATAGAAATCTACAAAATAAAAGGTATGTAAAAAGTATTTTATCATCAAATGTTGTAGGTTTCTGCCATATTTTGTCATAAAATTAAGTGAGGTGTTGTTATCAATGACAAAGGGGGATATTGTTGGAGATCTATCATTATGGTGTGTATTGTCATTGATGTGATGCAAGTGAGAATAGTAAGGCTATGGACATGAAGACAGAACCATGAGAGTTTGAAAGGTAAAACTACAAAAATTAGGAAGTCCTAAAAAATCCATGAAGTAGAGCAAAATTCCATGAAAGACTAGAAAAATTTGTAGAAACTAAAAGAGTAGAAAAGGCCACATCTTATAGAGGAGAGCCACAGAACACAAATCTAAGTTGTGATAAGAAACCTGCTGGAGCCGATATAATGCCACAAAAGCATAAAAGATTTTTTGGTTTGAAGATTCTAGAAGTGTAAGATGATACACAATATAGAAATAAATTAGATGGGATAATTTAAAATTCTACAAAGGAAATGGCCGACTTACTTGGGTCATATGTGACAATTGTAGTTTTAATTAAATGAAATATTTGGGTCAAATATAGATAAAAGGATGACCTCATTCACATTGAAGAAATTAAATGCATATAAATTAAAACTTTGACTCAGTTGTTGTATCTTCTTGTGCATACGAAAAGATGCTCTAAGAAATTGTGTGGAAAAGGAGTAAATCCGTTTCAATTGTAAGAGTACAATATGAGAGCTGAACAAAGATATCACTAGCTATTGTCTATATAAGGAATTGATACATGTGAATTTGAAAAGCAATAGAAGTATAAAGAAATCTTGAGTGACATTGAATTATTTAATCTAGAGAAGAGGAAGAGAGTAGCAATCAAAGATCTGTATCAGAGAGATAGAGGAAAGTGCGAGTGTAGATAGATACAGAAAAGTGATCATAATCTATTGAGTAAGAAATATTGGCTCTCTATGATCAAATTATAATATCTTATTCTAAGTAGGTATTTAGATAATAGGGGGTTGGTACTCCTTACAAGTCATTGATCACTAAATAAGGGGTTGGTACTTCTTGTGGGATTAGTGTCTCAGTAAATCAGGGGTTAGTGCTCCTTGTGGGATTGGTGTCTCACTAAATCAGGGGTTGGTGCTCCTTGTGGGATTGGTGTCTCATTAAATCAAGGGTTGGTGCTCTATATAAGATGAGTGTCTCACTAAATCAAGGGATGGTGCTCCTTGTTAAGTTGGTGCTTCACTAAACATTTTTTTTTTGAGTAATATAAGCTAAGTTTTAGTGGATTTTCTTCCCCATGAGGGTTTCTCACTTATATATGGTGTTTGTGTATTGTGTACTATTTTTTTATACTTGATGTTACTTATCTGATGCACACTATTTTTCTTGAGTGGTGAATAGTTTAATAAATCAGTGAATGTGTATATGGTATTAACTTAAATTCAGATCTAATTTTGAATAAATGATTCACCCCCTCTCTATTATATTAATATCTCTAGCACTTACCTCACTCTTACCCACTGAGTTAGAGGCTAAGACCTTCCCTGTCTCACGAGCATCATATATTTTCATGGGATTTAATACTAAGTCATCATCCTCTTCATCTACTCAAAAAACCTTCTATTTTTAGGTGACCACTTAGAGTATGTTGATTACACTATCCTCTAGGGATGCTTGAGAATCCCCATTTCCACACCAATGCAGATGTCCTCCCTTGATACCTAAACCATATATCAAAATATATTCAAATTGATTGAGGGTATTACACTTGAACTAGTGGTATTAACCTATTATTTATCAACACCCCCTCTACACATGCCTTCATCTTCTCAAAAACCTACTACCACCTTAGGATTTTTACCGGTACCAAGTCTATTACACCCCGCTATGAATCTATACTTATTAAATTCTTCACCACCAATCACAAAATCTATTATGATATCTAAAAGGAAGACCCAACCTCTTTTGTCTCACACCCGGTATCCCCAACATCTTCTTACTTGCCTTCACCTCTTCCATCAATATTGGGCTCACATCCTTTAACCTTGGTTAACCTACCCCTTTATCAAGGAAAACCCAAAGTGTGACAACCTATACCATTTTCTATCACCTCCCATTCTACCCACACCTTCTTGACTACCATAACCCTCACTCTTTCCAACACCCACACTTTTTCCTTGGATTACATGGATACCTAAACTTTCTATGTGTCCTTCTCCAGCAAGTGATATACCTCTACCTTTACCCATGAAGGTGCAGCCTAAACCCAAACCTTCACTACCTATCAAAAATTGAGTTACACCAAAATGATCTCTAGCCTCACCTCCCTTATGAAGCTCATCTTCCCCTTCACCCAAGAAATCCTTGAACTCTCATTGTGATCCTTTGGTAGGATGTTACTCTAACATCCTCACTCGGTGGTTAGAGACATATGTTATATAACTTCCACCTATCAAGCCTTATGATCATCTCAAACCTAAACTAGTAGGGTTTGATAACATAAAAATATGCGCTTATCATCACTCACTAGGGTGTGATGTCAAGATTTGTAGGGCCTTTAAAACCATTATCCTTTAGTTTTGTAATTATGATGGTCTCTTTGAAGAATATGATATATTAGATGAGGGTTCCATTCTTTCTTCACCCACCACCACACAACCTAGCCCCAAACCCATTCTACAATGTTTACCTTCACATCCACCTAGGGATAAAGTAAGGCTAAACAACCCTCTTTTCCTCATCCTATCTTTAAAATTAACATGGTGTGTGTAGACACTTGATCAGAACATGCAAAAGACAAAGGAAAGGCAAAATTTCGTAACCCTTCTAGTTCACCTTCACCTACCATTACAGTTGCACCTCCCCCCAAGATAACCATCATTGGGCCAACACCACCTAATTCTTCTGGGGTTACTTATCATTCAATAATCAAATAGCTTCACCAATCCCCATTGAATATGTCTTGATATGACTTGATTAAAACCCTTGATTCTCATCGTCAGACACTCATTGAGGTCTTGCAATCCATAAAGGTTCCACCTAATGATACTTCACCTATCTCTAGCATCATTACCCCTCATCAAGTTACTTCCATTAATTTCTCCAAATCATAGATTTCCCCTTGAAAAATTGATGATCCCGATCCCACTCTTTTCATCTCTAGTTACATTAATGATATTCGTGTTAAACACGTTATGATTGATGGGGGAAATGGAATCAACATCATCTATTATCATGTTTATAAAAAAAATAGTCATACCACTTTATTGTATGTATAGAAACCCCATCATTCTTTGATATTTTAACGATGCCATGATCACTACCCTTGACACTATTGTCCTCCACATATGCATGTATCCCCAAACTATTCATGAACTCTTATACATTATCAAAGGAGAGATATAGTATAACATGTTACTAGGTCATCCCTAGATTCAATCCATGGCTTGTATACCTTCCATTGTTCATAATTGCCTCAAATTTAAATTTTAAGGGGAACCTTACACCATTTGGACAGATCCCTCCCCCTTTAAAACCTATAATATGACTTACCAACCAAATGATATCTTAATCCTAATTAAGGAATCTACCACATTTACCACTTATGCCACTTGGCCTACCTAATCCAGCCCAACTAACAACCCTCCTAGTCTACCCTCAACTGATGTCCAATATTCACAGGATTTAGATATATCATCTATACATACTACCCAAGTACCAACCACAAACACCATTGGTATGAATTTTTCAGCACCATTCACTCAGAGAATACCATCTTCTCAGCATTGACACATTCCTTAATCCACAAAATTATAGAAAACTACAGCAACACCATTGTTATGATCATCATATAGGATAGGTCATACCATATGGACCTCCTCACCTTAGCATAATCTATGGGGGGATTAACACTTCCTTATATTCTATTGAACCTCCCTTCCAAACCATACCTTTTTCATCCAACTTCTTTTTCCTCATCAAACACATCTTCACACTTAAGTTTCTTCACCATCGCACCGTTAAAGGCTTTGGATTTGGTTGTTATGAACAAGGTCATCACATCATTGTACTGTACACCACTATTAAACACAAAAGCCATCATGATATTGGATTTCCTAGGTAGCCTTCTCCTAAGAAGGCTTGAATCACCTTCTTAGAAGACAAAAATACTTCCCCACCTTCCTCACCTATCATGTTTCCTTCTCCCATGAAGTATATGGATCCCAAATCCATTCCATGTAACATTTTGTTTGTGAACACAATCTCCTTGGGATCTCTAACCCATCAACATGATGGTGAGGTTCCCCCTTGACTTCCTTTTCTTTATTTTGACATGTTGGATGATGATATGCCTTCTATAAATGTCATTTAATGTCAAGATGATGATTCTATTCTGACCTATATAGGTGTGGAGGATTATTAAATTACAATTTCATTACCCTCTGACATGTAAAAAAATGTTTAATGAATGTACCAATAAAAAAACATTCACACTTAAGATGACCCAAAGATTCTAAAGATAGGTTGATCTTTAAAATTTACAGAACAAGAATCTTTCACCTATTTTTTAGTGATTATAACAACGCATTTTATTGGTCTTACAAAGTTATATCAGGTATTGATCCTAATATAATGCTTCACAATATTGTAACTAACCTTTATGCCAAACCCATGAAATAGAATTTGAATAAAATACATCCTCGCATCTCTGTTCTTGAGAAAGATGAAATTCAGTGCCTTATCTCTATTTCTTTCATCTTACCTAATGAGTATCCAAAATTAGTATCTAACATTTTTTTTATCACATAAATGATAGGGGGACTTTCTATCTGCATTGAATTTCATGACCTTAACCTTTCCTATCTAAATGACAACTTTCTTCTTTTAAGAATTGACCAACTACTTGATCTTACAAGTAGCCATGAGATGATTTCTCTTATGGATGGGTTTTTGGGTTATAATCAAATATTACTTGCTCTGGAAGATCAACAAAAAAATGAATTCATCACCCCTTGAGGGACATTAGGCTATCTCATCATGCCATTTGGATTGAAAAAATTTGATGCTACTTATCAGCGCACTATGACTTACATACTCCATAACATCATGCATGATATATTGGAAGACTATGTCGACGACCTTTTTGGTAAGTCCAAGCATTGCACTAAACATCTAGTCATTTATAAAGTTATCTTTGACCACCTTATCAAATAATTTCTTCACATTCAACCAAAGAATTTTTTTTTTGTAGTTCTATCAGGTAAGCTCCTTGGTATAATCATCTCTTTGTGGGGTATCAAAGTTCATCCTTCTAAGATAAAGTAAATTCTTGACATGCCTCCACCTACTAACCTTTAGCAACTTTGTAGCTTGTAAGGAAAATTGTAATCCATCCAATGCTTTATGTCTCAACTTTCATACATATGCCAACAATTTCACCACCTCCTTAAAAAGGAAATTTATTTCCATTGGAATGATGAGTGTCACAAAGCCTTCAAAGTGTTAAAAAAATACCTTATTTAGCCACCTATGCTCATTCCACCTAAAGATGATCAACATTTTTACCTTTACATTTATGTTATTGACCATATCTTAGGTTCCATGCTCATTCATCATGATGAGGAGAAAAAGGAACAAGTTTTTTACTACATAAGTCATACTCTTCTGGACTATGAAAATTGGTGCACTCACATTGAAAATATTTTATTAGCCCTAGTCTTTGTGGCCACTAAAATTCACCACTAACTTCTTAATCAAAAAATGTTTGTCATTAAAAACACCAAACCTCTTCACTACATGTATTCCAAACCTTACCAAAACCAATGCACCACTCGTTGGCTCATCCTTCTTACAGAATTGGAGTTAGAGTTCATTCATAAAAAAAAATTCAAAGGAAAAACAATGAAAAATCAAATTACAGATGTTGTATATATCTTCCCCTCAGGTAGATATAGAGGAAGAAAGCACAGAAGAAGATGGAAATCAAAGAAACTCAGAGCCTGATATTTATTGTGTCACCAACAGCCCATGGCGTAGGTAAGAGGCGCACGACAGAAGGTGTTGACATGAAAATGGATGCGCCCATGGCACAGGTAAGAGGCGCACGACAGAAGGTGTCGACACGAAAATGGATGCGCCCATGGCGCAGGTAAGAGGCACACGATAGAAGGTGTCAACACGAAAATGGATGCGCCCATGGCGCAGGTAAGAGGCGCACGACAGAAGGTGTCGACACAAAAATGAATGCGCCCATGGCATAGGTAAGAGGCACATGACAGAAGGTGTCGACACAAAAATGGATGCGCCCAAGGCGCAGGTCAAGGGCACATGAAAATGGATGTCGACATGAAAATATATGCGCCAAGGCGTAGGTTAAGGGCGCATGAAAATGGATGTTGACATGAAAATATATGTGCCAAGGCGCAGGTTAAGGGTGCATGAAAATGGATGTCGACATGAAAAAATGTGCACCTTGGCACACATAAGGGTATGTCGACATAAGGATGGATGCGCCAGGGCGCACCTTCAGGAGGCGCAACATTTTGAGTGCTGACAGGAAGCAGACCCTGGTGCAGATATTCAAATGGCCATAACTTTTTGACAGGGAGCTCGGATTCATGCAAGGTTAGAATTTTTAGAAAGCTTACGAGGTCCTCTATCCAACTACGAATGGATATATTTAATTGGGTGGGAACAAGTTCTTAAAAATACAGAATACAGTTCGCCACTTTTTAAGTTTGCTAGGGTTCTCACCTACCACCATAATGAGATAAATTAAATGCAACTTGGAGGTGGTTGGGGTAGATTTGGATTTCCTCTCTCTTCCCTCTCTCATTCTTCCTATAAATTTTAAGGAGGGGCTTCTTTCTAAAGGTTGGACATTTTTGTTTTGCCCCTCCCCTCTTCTCTTTGGCAGGTGAACTTGTGGAGTTAAAACCTCCCATTTGAAACTATAATGCAACCTTTCCTCTTGGCATTTTGCAGTGTGTTGTATCAATCTTTGGAGAAAATTAATGCATGTCTATGGATGATTCTCAACCCTCTCTATGTTCATTTGCATCCTCCTGATCTTTCACTGTGAATTTGGCTATCTATGCATGATTTTGCATTGCATTTTAATGGTTTTTGTTTATTGGCAAGATAGGTGTTCTTCATTCCTCGGTGCATCACCTTTGTAGTTTAGGTTTTATTTTATGCATTTTCTCACCCTGTCTCCTTGGTAAGTTAGATTAGGTTTTTTAGTAAACCCTCTGCATTTTCTACATGTTCATCTGAACAGAGGAATAGGAACCGGCCTTCATCTAGAGAGATTTTCTGATTTCACAAGGTCCCACACTTAGGAAAAGCTCCATGTTATGCAATCGCACTGAGAGTCTCAACTCATCAAGTTATAGACATTCAGGGGTGCTGTGATTCACCATCAACAATAGACTCTACTCTTCTTGGGAATTAATCCTCAAAATTTGATTTCCTCGATGAATCTATCACCACCCTATCCATTGATGATATTTTTTGTTAGAAACTAGAACATTGAGATGGGGGTAAATCCGTGTTGAATTCAAATTTTCAAAACAAGGAATGAGTCACTTAGTTAGAAAAGAAAATAAACTCACACACAGACAACAAGAATTTTTTAAGTGGGAACCCCAATCAGGGAGAAAACTCATTGAACCAAATCACTATAAATCTCTTGGTTACAAAATGTTTAGTTATAACTCAATTGATGAAGCAACACTTCAGTTCAAGTAGCCACTTGAAAAAATTTCAAGCTACAAATTGTTAGAAAGCACCTACTTTCTTATTTCACTTAGCTACAACTTAATAGTTATAAATAAAGATTGGTCAAAATTCAATTTGATGCTAAAAAAATCTAATACTGACACTAAATTAGCACTCTTCTTAACAAAACACCTTCGATGCTATTTTATTTCCTTTGTCTTGTAAATATTATTCCCAATCATTGTTTCAAACCTTCAAAATGTTATTGCCCTAATCACTATTCTATACCTTCACAATCTGTAATATGTGAAATTTACTAATTCATGCTTCAAATTCATTATTTCACTCTTCTCACATCAAAACTGATATATGGTTCAGTCTTAACAGCTACCTAAACTTCATTATGAGCTCTTAGCTTTATCTTTGCATTTAAATTAAAACCTTAGGTCTATTCAGATCATCTCATTATTGAGTCACAATACACAAGTGTCCTAAAATTATCTCTATCTTTCTTTCTAATATTTCATCTAACTTTGCACCCTTTAAGACTATAGTCCTTCAATGTCCAAGCTTAGTCTTCCTATATCATCTTCTTGTTATAAAGTATCTGATGTTAACTTTTTCAACCCTGTAATTACATTTTAATCCTTCAACACTTATCACTCTAAAAAGAAAAAATTCATCAACTATATCTCTTCCAAGATGAAACTAATGAAAGGATTTTTTACATTTTCCTATTATTCAATCAAAAACTCTTTCAACTTCTCACTCTCTCAAACCTCAAAATTTATTCTCTTGTCTCTATCCACACACTTTTTATTCCAAGATATTACTTATCATAGCTATTGTCTCTATTCACAAAGGCATTTCTTATTTAAATATTAGCTCCAACCATGCATCATGCCATTTCAACTTATCCTCAAGCTCAAAGAGAGGCTTTTTACCTTTCTTGAGATTTCAATAGACATTTAACAAGGACAGCAATTCAAACTTTCAGCCTTCCTTTTAAGATGATTAGATACTTCATCAATTGACTTGTGACTGTGGTCATCTTTAATGAATTCTCATTGTTTACTCACACTTGACAATTAATACACATTGTTAGGATGCAAACATATTGAACTAAGATACCCTTCAACACCTTGACTTGACTTAAAATTGTGCATTTTTTTTCATAGTCTAGCAATTTTGCACAATGCCAAGATTTTCTCGACCCTTACTGAGTTTGAAATCATTTATGTCAGATGAGAGAATTCAATCACAATATTGGAGTAGATATGTGATGATGAAAAATCAACTCTTTGCTAGCATATTGACATCTGTGTGAGAAAATCCTTTTTATTTTCACAATTTTTCATGAGGAACCATTAATAGAGTCAACTAGTTAATGAAGTACTTGCATTTGAAGAGATAAACTCCATTAAAACATAAAATATGTTTCCTAACCCTTGTTAACCTTTCTTATATGGTGAATCAGTTGAGGAATTATTTTAAATCAAAGAAAATTGTGAAAACAGATGGAGAAATTGTTATCTTACCAATCTAAGCATGTTATTAAAGATGTAGTGCCCACATTTTCTAGCCTCAATTATCTATTGAATTCTTAACCCGTAGTTATGGCTTAACATGGATTTTGGCATATTTTGAACATTATGATATGCTGTTTTGCCTTCATGAAAATGCATAGTGATTTGGGGTGCGTAGCGCCAATTTGACTAGATTAGTCGATTGACAAATTTTATTTGAGGTTGTGGATACTAACACTTTTCTATCTGAATTGGGCCTAACTAATATATGTTGGATAATTAGTTTAGTCACATATTTTGATTTTATAAATTATTCGAATTGTTGATGAGGATACATGATGGCAGGGTGATGTGACATTTTTATGTATTACAATACCTAACATATGACAAATTGTGTGATATTGTACATTCCATGTTGATGTTGTGATATCCTTAATTTACATGTTTGAACTGATTCACTTAGTGAGTAGTTAGTTTACTCTTGTATTGGACAGGTGCATTTAATGTGTGGAATGAGTGTGCAAGTGACATGTAATAGGAGAATGTGGGTTTCAGGGAAGCTACACAAATTGTGCACAAATAGCCCACATGGCTAAGTCCTAACCGTGTTAATTTTTGAGGCCGTATAGTTTGATTATAATTTGGGCACCATGGGTGACCCTCATATGAGATGTAACATGTCATGTAGAATTTATTTTTCTTAGGATGTTTTTATTTTGTTAATTAAATTAGGTTTGGGGGCTTAATGGTCCCCACTTGCATTAAGTTTTGGGTTTGGTTTATTTTGTATTAATTAGAGGGGATTAGGGTCACATGTGCACCCTTGGGTGGGCCCCATATCCTCTACACTTGTGCCCAAAAGTGTCAAACCCGAATTTGGGCTTATTATGATTTTTCATGTGACCTCCCTTTAGTTTTGGGAGTCACTTAGCATGAATTTGGTCCATGGACCCTACCTATGGGGTAAGGGGGGATTAATTTCAAGGAAAATGGGGTTTTCCATCCCATTTTGCCTCTTTCTTGTCCCCAACTTTGTTGGAATGTGTGTGTTGTAGGAATTGACATAAGTTTGTCCCCCCTCCTTTTGAGTGAGTTGGGGAGAAGGGTATTTTTTATGTTTTTTATATTTTATTTAATTAGGATGAATATTTGAATTAGTGAGGAGAGGGGTGACACATGTCACCCCCTCATTATAATGGAAAATTATTGGCTTCTCTTTAAAATTCCCCCTCATGGAGGAGAAGCAAAATTTTTGGTTCTTTTTTTTTTGGAGCATTGTCTTGGTGCTCGAGGATTTTGGAGCTAGTATTGCTTGAGGAAGAAAGTTGGAAATCTTGTTTTTGGAGAGCTCTTGGAGGTAGGAACTTAAGCTCATTTAATGTTGTATGTTTTTTATAAATCTTAGCTTACTTATAGTTGGAATGTTGTTTAGTTTCTTGTATGATTTGTTTCTTAAGTATGGTTGTTGTATTGATTTTACTCTATCCATCATATGGATTAATGGATGTTGGAGCTCTTTAGGGGAAGAGAGAGGGATTTTCCCTCTCAAACCTCATGGCTTGATGGGAAAGCCATGTAGGTTCCTTTTACTCCCCTCATATGGTTTGAGGTGGGTAAGGTGGTTCATATGGTTTGAACCTCTTCCCCATTCTTGGAGAGGAAACCCAATGGGTTTGAAAACCCTCCCAAGAAGGATTTTGGTGAATGAGTGGAGAAATAAGGAGGGATGCATTTATTTAGAGGAATAATGAGGTTTAGAAGAATATTTTGTGCATCCTATGGTTGGATCACACCTTACGGAACTTTCTGGTATCTCATCTACTCTTCCCCACTTTAGAGGATGAATATGTATTTCTCCTCCTTTCTTTTATTTGCTAAATATTGTGTTGTTATTAGTGCATGGTTTGGTCTTGGTTGTGAGTGTATTGTGGTGTTTGTCTCCCTAAAAATCTTGTGCACAAAGTTGTGGAAGCTAGCTCTCTCTCCCATGGGCGTAGTGGAGGCTAGCATGTCTTCCAACCTTGGAAAGGCATCTAATGATGCCTAAAGGTTGGGTGGTTAAACAAGCCTTGTTCTCTTGGAGTTGGATTCTTGTAAAGCATTCGAAGTTGGATCTAAAGTATGGAGATGATTGGAGTTGTGACAACTTGGTCTCTCCTTGGTCTCTCAAAATGTTGTGAAGCATTACTTTCATTTTAACCTCTTGGGTATAGCTATATGGGAAGATTATTTGGCATGAATTTTTTTTTCATCTTGTGAATTGGAATCACTTGTAAGATTTTTACTACATTAGTAGGTGAAAACATTATTTCAATCTTGGAAGGGAGTTTTGTTATATTGTTTTCTTATGAGTTTTAGCATTATGAATTATTATGTAATTGGGAGATGTCACAAAATAAGTTTTGTAAAATAGTTATATTCCTTTAGTATGCATAGATTTGAATATCATTTTTAAAAGGAAGATCTCTTAATGGAAGTATGTTTCTCCACATGAAATGATGAAAATATTGTTGAATATCCTTATGGTTTTGATAATAGTACATTGAATGAAAATATTAGTTCTCTCCATGTATTTCTTCTTGAAAATTTTATAGCATTATTGAATAGAATGAGGTTAGTTTTTTTATTCTCCATGTGATACTTACTGATTTATTTTATTAAGAAAATTAGTTTGGAATAAGTGTTCTCCCTTATAAATTTTGTAAATATAGTTTAAAATCTCTCCTAGTTGAACCATATTACTAAATTCCCCTTTAAACAATCGACTAAGAAATTCATTTTAATATGCATATATTGCAAGCAAGTAGCTAGTTTATATTTCACTACAATGATCAAACATGGTTCATTTGAATTAGGTTAGTTTCTCTTAAAATTTGCATGTGGAGTAAGTATTTATATAAACAAAAAAAATTTATAATAATAATTAAATGGATATATTTACATATGTAAAATAAGGATGTCCTTCATTATCAAACTATGTTAAATTTTAACATATCTACATATTAAATCCATGTATTGAATTTGTTATTTTTCTTTCAGTGAGGTAATAGTAATTATATAACAAATTCATATTTTGCTTTAATTTTTGAAATAGAAATATAGTATACTTAATATAATGTATTTAAAATACATATTATAATTTATAAATATATAATAAATTACAATTAGTGATATAAAATTATAGTTAATTTTAATATAAAACAAAGTTTATAAAAAAAACCAAAACAAAAAAATAAATAAAAGAAGTTTTACGGAGGGCCGAACCCCTCCCCACTCCCTGCACACCCACCAGAGGCACCACCACCCCCCCCCATGCCTTTGTCCACCAACGCAACCCCCTCCAACTTGCGCCATCCCCCTTCCCACATAGCCCATGCTAGGCTCCCCCACTGCTGTGCATCCATATGCAGCCACTGCCCCTACACCACCGTCCCTTCCTTCCTCTCTACGCAGCCCCCAACTCCCTCCTCCTTTCCACGCACCCATTCTTCCCACTCCCAAACCCTGCATATCCCCACAGCCATGCCATTCTCCAAGTGCACCCCCTACACCGCTTCCATGTGGATCTGAACATCCCCAAAACCTCCGTGGATGCAAACCCGAACCACCGCTGCTCCTCTGTCTGTACACACATACCTCCTTCCACTGAAAAACATAGCCACACCAGATCCACCACCCTATAAACCCTTAGATGCCATTTTTTATTCGATTTTCTTAAATTTTGTTTCCATTTTTGGATTTTATAAATACATAGTTAGGCAGAGTTTCCTTCTGAGCAAATTAAGATCAATTAATTGATATTGGGTGTTCACAAAGCAAACCAAAGGATGCATCTGGTAGAAATAACACAAGAAAGAAAATAACAATAAGAGGACACTAAGATAATATCCTTATACTCCATGAGATCAAGCTTCACATCTCTCCAATCAACTTGTAAATAAGAGAAATAAAATAAAATGAGAAAGGGAAGGAAGGGAAAAGAACATAAGGATGTTTAGGGCATCCTTAGGGTAAAGCTAGATCTAGGGCTGAGATCTATTTGATCCTAGGGTCCACAAATAGCCCTACATACTTTTGGGTCATGGGTATTTTAAATGTGAATGAGAAATAAAGTTTAGGATGTGTGCGGGGGTAATTTAAATGAAAAGGGCGAAATCTAATTAATTTAAAAGGGGTGTAGACTCATATTAGGGTGTTCTTAGTTAAATCAAATGTTAATTAAATAAGTAAAATTGTTTTGGGCTAGTGATTTAGTAATTGGGTAAATAAATTTAGTTTAAAAGAAATAATATTGGGAGTCGGGTTTGTATTATTAGCATTTAATTTCAAAAAAAAAATTACCCTAATTTTTAGTTATACTTTGGTCTGGTTTCCAGTGTCCCGAGGTGGGGCACTACAAAAGATTTCTTCTAAGAATTGGTCTCTCCACACTTGTTGATTCAACTTTAATCCTTTTGAAAAAATTTAGGATTTCTCTCACAAATATAAATCTAGAGATTCAGGAAATTTGGTCAGTTAGTTTGAAAGGTTCGAGAAAAAATCTTCTCCCGAAACCCTAGTTTAGGGTATAAGATTGTATAAGGCCCGAGAGCAAACAAAAAAAGATTTCTTTCTCATTTCTCGATGAAATTAAAATTTTAAAACTTATGAGGATTTTTGAAAACATCATCCACCTTCATAAATAATATTCAAGCTTGAATAAAATTCCAAAAACTCCCAACAAGGCAAAAAAACATTGCACACACTGGTAAGAGCAATGATAGACAATATTATTTGGGAAACTCAAATGATTTCTTCAGTGTCTGAGTCTTGTATGTTACTTTAAACCATGTCCACATTTTATATGATATACATAGATCAATTAATATCATATAGCCACCCTTGAAAAAATTCAAGTTCATTGATTTGACAATCTTAGAGTAAGGTTTATTGTCCTCAGCCTTCAGGACAACATGGGAATGCTTACTTAACACTTTGTACTTCACCAAACAACCCCCTAAACAGATTGAAGAAAATTAAAAATGGCTTGTGAAGAGGGTATGGATCCATGTTTCAACCATTTAATCAATTTTGAGGACTTGAACAAGATTGTACCACTCATACTTGTAAAAGAAAATTTGTTATTTCATAATTACTGAAGATATTTTCTAAGAAACTCATCGTAATAATTTGTACTTATATAAAAAGATAATGAAGATAATATTAAAATTTTAGGAATTTGATTAAAAATCAAAATAACTCAATTTTTTATTAGAGGCCTAGAACACATGTCTAGAATGAAACTAAACCTGCCTGATAAATGCTCACATGTTTCTTGAAAATTGTCCAATAGCTTTGAATTTTTTTGCATTACCTTAGCCTTGTATTCTACTATAAAAATTTCTACTAGGATTTATCTGAATAAGTCTTCATATTTTTTCTTGACACCTAAGAAGCTAAAAAATCCAAATAGACTTCTCAAAAAGGCTATTTTGGAAAAAATTGAATAACTCAAAATTTCCATTATAGAATCTGATGAAATTTGACATGGATTATTTCAACACACCCATCTACACCTTCCATGTGGTGGTTAGATCCAGGTTTTACTATGAATCTCTACCCAATCTCATTTTACTTAGAGAACACAACCAGTTTTCAATACCACTTCTCTATGCAATATGAGTTTTGACTTCAAAAGATGAACTAAACCTTGAAATTTCTCAATTGCATTTTAGACACCTTATCAAAGATACTAAAATGATTTTTTAACCATTTCATGCCCTTTCAATTCATTCTAATCTTTTAGAGAGCCTTGGATTCACCCTATGACATAGTGACATGCCTGAAGCTATTTGTCATCATCCCAAACCATTGAGAAACATTCAAACATACGTGACCTACATATATTGTACATATCCCTTTGCTACCAATGTCATTTTGACATCAATGACAATAACCAAAAACAAGATGCAATAATTTCCCCCTTTTTCATTAATGGAAATATACCTCAAACTTGATGGAAAACTTGATATGCTAACCTTCATGGAGTATTAACCAAGTTTTTATCTCCTTATCTCCCCCTTTGACATCTTTAACAAAGATGCACAAGCACACCAAACTGATTAGATTGTAAAAATTCAATAAAACAGTGTATGCTCATACCTTGTGGGAAATCCCCTAGGAAAATGTTGTTCTCTTATCTAAGGATAATCTCATTTTTTGTAGCTCTTCATTTATTTGACATATACATCCTTCCATCAGAGGCATAAATAAATAAATAATGATAAATTAGACTTCTTCTCTTCTCTTTACTTGACCACTTATTTTGTGCCAGGAATTGGGAAAAAAACTCCCCTTATCTAGACTCAAAAAGATCCCTCTTGTAGTAATTTTGTCACATTAGTTGCTCCCCTATCCTTTTTATACATTTAGTGACTTTTATGGGCTGGAATTACCCCTAATATATGACTTAGTTTCTCAAAACCAGATCTAGGCAATGGTTTTGCATTATATCAACCACCTCCTCTTTTGTGGATACATGGTCATATTTGATTTTCTTCTCATTGACTTGTTATCTCAAAAAATGACACTTTATGGGTATATCTTTTATATTTTAATGCAACACTGGGTTCTTTGAGACACTAATAACACTGGTAATATCACAATACAAAGGAATTGGCTCTTCACATTCCACCTTGTAGTCTTCAAGTGTTTGTTTCATCCAAATTACTTATGTGCAACAGATGGTTGTTACCAAATATTCTTCTTCACATATGGAAAGAGCTACAAGAGACTGCTTCTTACTTAGCCATGAGACAAAACACTTACCAATAAAGAAGGCTCCACTTGTTGTGATTTTTTAATCCAATTCACCTACCCAATCTTCATCTGTGAATGACTTGATATGAAATTCATAACACATTGAATACCAAATCCCATAATCTAATGTTCCATTTAGATACATGAATATTCCTTTTACTGATAGAAGATGAACTTATCTTGGGTCTTCCTAAAATCTTCCTTCCAAGCCAACCACCTGTATAATGTCATATATAGATGTTGTGGAATACAAGAGGCTACGTGTCATGGACATGTATAAATTTTTATTTACCTTTGGTTAATCATCTTCACTAATGAGTTTACAACCCACACTCATAGGAGTATTAACTCTTTGTAATCATTCATCTGAAACCTCTTCAACATATCATTAAAATAATTTCTTTGTGAGATGAATATACCTTCCTTATTTTGAATAATTTGAAGTCCTATGAAAAATTAAATATCCCCTAATATAAAAATTTAAACTTCATTTTTGATTACCTCATAGAAATCATGTGACATGTCATCATTATTGCTTCCAAAAATGATGTCATCAACATAAAAAACCACAATCAACATGTGCTCTTTTTCTTGCTTAATGTATATATTGTTATCTACCTCACCTTTCCAGAATCCTTCCTCATTTAATTATTTATCCAACCTACTATACATTTCTCTAGGTGTTTTTTCAGTTCATATAATGGATTTTTTATCCTACACACATAGTCTAAATCCTCAATAAGAGTAAATCCATCAGGTTATTCTATGTATACCTCTTCATTAAGGTTCCCATTGAGATAATATTATTCCACATCCATTTGATATGATTTGAATCCTTTATGATCTACATATGCTAATAAGAGTCTAATATCTTCCATCCTAGAAATGGGAGAAAATGTTTTATCAAAATCTACTCCCTCTAGTTGTGCATAAACTTTACAAACTAGCATTACTTTATTTCTTGTTACCTCTCTTTTTTCATTCATTTTGTTCCTAAAGACCCATTTGGTTCAAATGAAATTTAATTATTTTGGCCTAGGTACCAGCTCCCATGTTTCATTTTTCTAAATTTGATCGAGCTCTTCATTCATTAATTTTGTCTAGTGTTGATCCTTACTTGCCTCCATAACATTTTTTAGTTCTATTTTGGATAAAGAGCCATATCTTATTGGTTTTTCATATTTCTCAACCTACTTATTATTTTAACACCTTCCTCTCTTTTTCTTATGATTTTGATTGAGGAATTATCTCTTTTGACTTTCTTGTAAGGTGCCTTGGTGTTAGGTATCTCTTCTTCTTCACTATCTTCTTCATGTTCAACTTCTACAATTTCTTCTTCATTTTGATTTTCAGCAGCTTGTGGAGTTTCATTAGGATGATTTTTCATCTTATTTAGACATGATTCATAAAATTAAACATTTTTGCTTTCAACTATTTAGTTTTGGATCTTATTATAACATCTATAAGTTGAACTAATTTTCGAATATCCCAAAGAGATACCTTCATCACATCTGAAGTCAAATTTACCTAGATTTTATTCATCTCTCTTGATGTAGCATTTACTTCATGCTTCACATTTGAAGGTCTACCCCTCCATAGCTCATATGGTGTCTTTTTGTTGTTTATTCTTATTTGAGCTCTATTTAGTATGTACATTACATTTGCTACCGCTTCTCTCCAATAACCATAAGATAACATGGCCTCATTTAACATGGTTATTACTATTTATTTCATTTTTCTATTATTTCTTTCAACCACCCCATTCTGTTGGGGTGTTATTATAGTTAAAAAAATTATTTTTATTCCATGAGTCTCACAAAAGTCATCAAACTCAGTTGACCAAAAATCTCCTCCTCTATCAAACCTTAAAATTTTTATTTTGTCATTCTTTTCATTTTCTATAAGAGCCTTGAAATCTTTGAACCTTTCTAGTGCCTCTGAATTTTCTTTGAGAAAAAGTAACCCATGTCATCCTGCTGAAATCATCAATCAAAAACATAAAGTAGCTATCTCCTTGTATGCTTGCAACATTAGTTAGTCCCAAAATATTTTTATGAATCAATTCTAAAGGCTATGTGGTTGAGTACTCTTTGTTATTAAAACTTATCTTTGTAAGTTTCCAATTGAGGAATGATTTACATAATTTATTATCTGGTTTGATGATCTTAGGTGTATTTTTAACACACCCCATAGAAATGATTTTGACAAGATTATCAAAATTTAGATGTCCCATTCTTTTGTGTCAAACCCAACTCTCATCCACTTTGCTTGATAATTTTTTTTCTTTATTCACTTCCTTAAGGACATACATGTCGGTGTTAGTTATTTTTTCTCTTCCTACCACCTTACTTGTTTCTCATTTCCTTATGTCACAAACTTTATCATGAAAGAGAAAAATGTAACCTTGTTTGCACATTTTACCGACACTCAAAAAAAAATTCTTTAGGCCTTCAACATACAATACATTTTCAATTATAGTTTTTCCATTATCAATACTTAACTTACCTTTTCCTACAATATTTTCTGATGTTTTATCACTGAATCTCATTATGACAACTACCTTTTCCTCTAAGGAAATGAATTTTCTCTTATTCCTTGTCATGTAGCTAGAGCACTCACCACTAATGTAACAATATATATCTTCACTTTGAGAATGAAAGGATGAATGTTCTCATAAAACTTGCTCCTTAGTACTTTTAGGATATAATTTAAACTTATAGGCATTCTTGTTTTGTTGTAGAAGTCTTTGATAGTAGAACTTGGCAACATATCAATACTTTTGATATTTATAATAGATCAACTCATCCTTGTTTCTAGCATGATAAAAATTCATGTGCCTACCATGACCTCGAGAATAAATCCTACATTTAGAATCCTTGTGATCAAATTCATTACAACCATAACAATATCCATAAAATGATTATGCATACCTCATAGCATAACCTCTCCTTGGATACTATTTCTTCTTGGAGTCATCTCTCTTAACTTTAGGAGGTTCTTCATTTTTATTAGTCATCTTCTTACTTTCTGATTTTTCATCTTCCTTCTTCTCTTCGTAATCCAAAATAAATTTTTCATTTTCATTTTTTTGCTTTCTCAAAAAATAACTCAAATTAGTAGTGCTCTTCTCAAACTTATGATACAATTTAAGTTTTATAGAGGTCTAATCTAGCTAAGTTTGTGGCAGCTCCATCTCAGTTTTTAGCTTCATCATTTTACTTTACCTATGCTTAAAAATCCTTGATTATTTCTTCATGTTCTTGAATTTCCTTTTTCTAACTTTCTTCAAGAAGAATGGTTTTTTCTTCATATTATTTTATCATGATTTTCATATTTTAGTTTCTCTTCTTTTGATGGTTTATTTCATCTAGATAAGTTATTAATTTATCCTCATGATTAAGTTTTTCTTCTTCTTCATCTGAACTTTCATACTGAGACTAAAATTTAACTTTAGAGTTACTTGCATCTGATATATCAATTCCCATAAACAAGGTATCATCTTCCATACCTTCATCATCACTCTCAGAGCTGTTATAGTCACTGGATTATGAAGACATTGAACTATCTTGTGTGCAGAAGTTTTTCTTATTTTTTAAGTAGTTATTGTTCCCACTATACCTCTTGAATTTCTTCTTTTGTTGATTAGAGGATTCATCATATTTTTCGTGTTTATTAGGACATTTTAAAGAAAAATGAAGAACTTTTCCATAACTAAAGCATTTAAATGGGAGCTTACCTTTGTATTTTCCTGATCCTCTCTTCACTTTTATCAAAAACATGGATTCTACTTTGTCATCATATATGTCCATGTCAGAATCAGTTGTCATTTTTTTTCTTATGACTCTTTGTCTGATTTGAAGGCTACCTCCTTCTTTAATATCTTTGCATCATTGATTCTCATCTCATATACACTCAATATTCCATGAAGATCATCCATTGTTAGAGTAGTCACATCCTTAGCTTCTTCTACTGCTGACACTTTAACATCGAATTTTGAGGTCAATAATTTAAGCACTTTATGAATTAACAAACTTTCTTTTATTTTCTCTCCTAATCCACTAATAAAATTTATAATTTCATCAACTCTCTATAAATATGAGGAAATTATCTCACCTTATTTTATATTAATGCTTTCGAGTTATGCTCTGTATATTTATAACTTGGCTATTTTTACCTTGTTATCTCCTTCATATATTGTTTTCATTTTGTCCCACATCTCTTTGGCTTTAGTACACTGCATAAATTTTATAGACTCGGCCTCATCTAACCCATAAAGAATTTCATTCATGGCCTTAGAATTGTTTTCATCTCTTGTCTTCCCTGACTTTTTAGTGGGAGGTGTTACTGGAATAATATAGCCACTATCAACTGAATCCCAAATATATAACCAAAGTGACATTAATTAAGTTTTCATCATGACATTCAATAAAGCACAGATTGACCCATTGAACAGAGGTTCTTTGGAAGTAGAGAATCCGTTCACTTGGTTACTTTACATGGTTGAATTCATTGGATCTCCCTTGAGTTATTAGACTCAATTCGCTAAGGTATACTCTGATACCAATTGTTACAAATTATAACACTAAGAGGGGGTTGAATCGGTGTTCAATTAAATTATTTAATTAATTTTCACTTCATTGCACATGTGTGTTTCATCACTAATTGAAAAATCAAAATTTTAAGGGGGATTATTCATGCTTATTTCAAATTGGTTGTTTTCTTCATCATTGGTGGAGTCTTCGAAAAGCATTGAATCATCCAATAGGCAACAAGAATACTCTATTGAATATATTTATTCTCAAATGGGTTGTTCCTCGAGCCAAAAATATTTGTTGAATGGTGGTTCCACCTCCATATCCCTTTCATCATCATCTTCCCTGATGTTTCTTTGGTACTCATCATAAGGTTCAAGGATAGGATCTTCTTTAGGAGCATCAAAGAATATCCCGAGTACGAACACCACATAGAGTAGAAAATCAATGGGATCTTCTTTGGCTTCTTCATTATGGACAGCATGAAGTGATTTGAGATATTCATAGCTTCTTTGTAAAGCTAGAGCATACCTCAAAATATCTTGATAAGCTTCGTGATCAAAATTTCATTCTATTATGCTCGAAATCCTTTCTACATGTTCTCTTTTTAAGATGTTCATTTCTCCATCACCATATGCAATGAATTATTTGAGAGAGAGGTAGAAAAAATACAATGTTATTAACTTTATAGTGAGT
The DNA here is from genome assembly GCA_019776745.2 of Taxus chinensis. Taxonomy (NCBI): domain Eukaryota; kingdom Viridiplantae; phylum Streptophyta; class Pinopsida; order Cupressales; family Taxaceae; genus Taxus; species Taxus chinensis. Next base: position 74,593,794 of record CM034151.1, read on the forward strand.
TGCATGAGGTTGAAAAATTCCTCTTCAATGGATCATGCATTGTCATGTCTTTCATCATCTTCTTAAATGTTGATTTGATCTTCATTAGAAGGCTCAAGAATAAGATTTTATTTAGTGGCATTTAATAATATTTTAGGGATGAAAACCCTATAGTATGAATGATCTTTAGGATCTTCCTCTATTAGAAAAATCTCCTCCTCTTCTTCCTCGTTATTGGATAATTCAAGTTGCTTATACATCCCTTATAAGAATTTGGCATATACTCGAGCTTCGCATCTTATCTTATGTATCCTTTCCAATATCTCCCTACTTTCCTCTTCATCGAAAATAGGTTCCTTCTTCTTTCCTTTTAAAACACTAGTCTGGAACCATGGATAATCAATGATCTCCTTTTTTGAGTCACGATCTTCTTCTTCTTTTTCGTTGTCACTCATTGGTGCTTCACTCTAATCTAGAAATTTCTTCATGGTGCAGGAAAAAAATGTGACAAGGATTTGTTCCTTGATGGATCCACCTTCAAAAATATTTTTTTGTTAAAATATGATAAATCCTTATACATATATATATTTGTTTTTTTTTAATTTTCAGACCTTGCAGTAGTATTTTGGGTGCAGATGCTGTTAAATATGTCCCACGGTGGGTGCTAAAAAATATTTGAAAGAGAATTTGTTGGGGAAAAATTGGTGGGTTTCTTACCAATGATCTAGGAATATAAGTCCCTTTACTTAATTGATGCATCTACTGTATATGCATGGGCAACTAAATAGGTGAATTTTCCTTGTGGCCTTTCAGCTAAGGATCTAACAGGGGCACTCCACTAACCCTATAAAAAAGCTAGCAATTTCTTGCTAGAGAGGACATTATCTATAAGGAGGAAAAGGGGAATGCAAAATGAGATAAGAGAACTAATGTTACAGGTATAAAATCAGATTCCTTCACACACTAGTTAGAAACTTCAACACATGCCTTTATGAGAAGAAACAACTCTGTAAATAGCAACAAGACCAAATAGAATTTATAATCACAAAGTATCAAGAAATCCCTTAGTCAAAGAAATCTAGAAAATCCTTATATTAATTGCTTAAATAAAAGTTGTACATAGTATGGGAATGGAGGAAAAATAGTGAGGGGGGAAATGGAAGAAAATGGCTATCTTCTTTGTTATCTCAAAGTACAATACAATCTTGAGTTTACAAAATATCTCACCAACCCTTTGAAATGAGAATGGATTTACAATTTATAGGAAGAAAATGGCTATCTCCTTTATTATCTCAAAGTACATACTCCCCAATGACTATTTGTATGTCTTGACATGACTTAAGACTTTTCACCTTCCTAGGAAAACATTAAGTCCCTTTTTATAACATAAAGCTGACTTATTACACTATAAACATTAAGACATATGAAAAAGTGTAACTTGAAAGTAAATTAAGAACATTGAGAAGAGAGATAAAGTTAGGGGGAATGAAGAGAGAGAGAGAGAGGAGAAGAAGGGGAAAAGACAAACCGATGATGAATAAAATATTCCACCTTCAATAAATCCCGTTAATCCTTCCAGACGATTCGATCAAATGCTCCAATGTGATGAAATCTAAATCTCAGAATCTTTTGCACCTTGATAATCTCCTTTGGATGGTTTCAGGACACCTTGGGTTGAGTGTTTAAGAACACTATTGAATGATTTTATTTATGACCATGAACACAACTCATGAAGACTCCTTCAAAAGTTTTATAAACTCAAATCTGACCCTGCCAAGTTGAATGAATTGTTTATCCAATGACCATAACTTCCACCTTGCACATGATATACCTGTGACCAGAAACATTAAGTGAGTGTTGAATGACACTATCGAGCTCCTTGGGATAGACCTTGAATTCCTATTTTTAGTAAGATGTTATTTTCTCTCTTCTTGACCATCTTGTTACAACGAACTCCCTCATTCACTCTTGTTAACACTACCTTCACCTCAGCCACTTTTTGGGATGAATTACCATTTTTCGTAACCACCCATATAGGGAGTGAAGTTTTTAAGTAAGTTATCATTTTCACTATTTTTTTCTCTGAACACTCATTTTGACTACCTAGTGACCTTTAGTGCACACTTCTTTCACCACAACTACTTTTGATGACGACTTTCCAAACATAACAAGTATGAATAGGAAAACTTAATATTTTTAGTAAGTGGGTTTCCATAGCTCAGTTTGAGATGGAACACATTTTTTTGGACTCGGATCATCATCACGGTCATTTCATCTGAATTTCACTTAATTTCACCCACTAGAATGCTTGGAAATAAAATTTAATTTTTTTTCCTACCAGTGGCTTCGATCATAGAGCTGCCATGGCAGCCATTAATGAAGCTCAAAATTTATAGGCTTGGTTTTTGGTATCTGATCATGATGAAATCAACTCCATTGTGATAGGTTTTTCATTTGAAGTCTGTGTGTAATTTTTTAGCTCATCTGACCATCAAATTGTTGAGAAATCCAACAAATGTTAGTTAGGGCATGAATTGGAATTTTTTTGAACAAATGATTCAGGGCACCATTTGACCTCCTGTTTGTTGCATCTTGATCATCTTGAAAACTAAGGAATTATGAAAAATATGGAATCTTGATCCGACTTGTATTTTCAAAGATATGAAGTATTTTTAATTTGGAGACTTCGTAGTTATATGGTGAAAAATCTTCATTTTCTCTTCAGTATTTGTCGTTTTGATCCATTTTGTCTCTGATATTGATATATATTTTTATAAGAAAAAGGATTTCATGGAGTTTATTGAATGTAAAAAAACCTTTCTTTCAAATCTTGATAAAATCTGGTAGAGTTTCCGCATCATATGGAGGCATGAGGGAAAAATGAGCAAAAATGCACTTAGTGTCGTATTTATATATCTAAAATTGAAGGATGTAGAAGGGGAGGGAAAATTTTTATTTCTTTTTCTTCCATTTTGGAAAAGGGATGAAGGGGACATCAATTTCCACCTCATGCCTCATTACGACACTTGTCCATCATCTGTGTAGTGAGAGGAAAGGCTCCAACTATCTCCCAGGAGCTTAACTAGCAATATAAGAGGTCATATTAGGGTCCAAGAGGTTAAAAAGGGAATGGTGTAATTTTTTGTCCCTCATGTCCCTTTTCTAAAGGGATGAAAGGGACATCAAAATGCACCAGACTCCTGGAGTTGACACATGTCCTCTTGAAAAACTGGCTAAGTGTCGAACCTTGAGCATAAACTTGTGAAGCCCATATCTAAAGTTCTTAATGGAGTTTTTTGGCACATTTTTATATGAATTTGACTGAAAATGAAATTATTAATCTAATGGTTGGGGGATCATCTCTTGATTCCTCCATTTAGGCCATGAAAAATCAAATGATTTACCTAGTCCCTTATTTATGCCTGGGAAAATTAGTTATAAACCTATTATACCTAGGTGATGTGAAAATTAAGATTTCACCATATTATAGGGATTGGAGTTACCTTTCTAAATATGTATTGTTTGGCTCCTAAATCCATCTTGAGATCCCGAAATCACGTCTCAAAGTTGAATTGCATTTTTGGTCTTATAAACCCTAATTTTAGTGAAACTTCTTGAACTTATCTGAATCCTTCTTGAATCTTCCTAAATTACTTCGATGATGTTTCAAGGCCTTTAATTCACTTTTTTGTTTTGTTTGGATTCTCTTTTATGATCCAGGGGGTTTTCTCTAGTCCTGGGAAGGCCAGTGATAAGACTTTCCACAGCTGCCTGAAATTTGCATTTTCCAATTAATCCTAAAATCACCTAGGGGATTAAGTAAAAATAATATAGGAGGTCATTGGATTGACTAGGTAGACTTGGCATGCCTTGAAAGGGTAGGACATGAAAATTTTGGGAAATTGGTATTGTTCTCATGCTTGAAAATTGCCAATTTCCCTATTGCACATTTTCATGAAAACACTACCCATATACTTTGTGCCACAAATTTTGAAAAACATCGATCTCATAAAATTTCATTTTATGTATTTCCATAGTTTTATTACCAACATTGAAGATGATATTTTTTGTTAAAGCATCAAACACATTTTTTTTTCTCTAAACTTCATTCAAGGCTCTAGTTGTGTGCCACAAATTTTGAATTCTAACTGAAGTAAGAGGTAATATTTGGAGATAATTATATTTACAATAACTAAAATCTTCATTTTCAACTTCATCTCAAAATATTGACCATTTTCTATCCTCATCAGAATTTTGATTTCATGGATTGGATTGAGAGGGATCCAACTTTAGATGTTTTGTAGCATTATAAGATATTTTTATCACTCTATTGGATAGATTGGGATTGGTCACATCATATGAAATTGGATAAACAAACTAAGGTTTTCACTGTTCTAATTCATCCCACATGATGACCTCAAGCTCCTTTGGGTCTTCTTTGAATCTAATATCAATCTGAGAACGGTTTATGTCAGCCAATTTTCCTAGTAGGCCTTTATATGAGAGATCCTTCAGATAGGCAACATCCTTTGTAAAGAGGGTAGAATACTCTATCGATATTCACACCAAATCTATTGGCATATAATATATTAAAATGTACCATATCTATTTCAACTACATTTGTAATTTTTCCCTCTTCTACAAATTTACACTCAATCAAGTAGTAATGGATTAATTTTTTATCAACTCCCTTGAACTTCAAATTGTGTTGATCATTATGTACAAAGTGCAAACCAACAATTTGAGCACCCCCTTCCTTACTCATAAGGGAAGTTATTGTTTCTTTGAATATCAAATTTTTTATTGGCAAAACAATTATTTTACTAAGCGCTAGTGAGTATGAGTATTCTAAACACATATTTACCATAATCTCTATGTATACACCAAAATTCAAAGGAACCAACCTCTTTCCATAAATTTCATGAACTTCTAACACATGAGTTATATAACCCATGACGATGCCATCATCTCTGCTACAAGATTTTTTTTTGATAATGATATTATTTGTGATAAAATATTTTTTATATTTAGGACCTGTAGTGATGGTATTTTCACTGCAATCACTAGAATCTCCATCATTCTCTACATTGTAATCATCTGAACCACTACAAATGTTTTCACTTCCCAAATTGGGGGAAATGAATGAATCTACATGCTTTGATAATTCACTCTCTTCCCAATTAATGTAGTATCATTTATTCCCAACATCTGCCAAGGGTTTAAATTCATCAACTGGGGAAGACAATTTTACTATCCCATCCAATATTGTGTTAAGAATGAAAACAAAAAATCCTCTTCTCATATCTTTGCAATGTAGTGTCTTCCTACTTAGATATTCTCTTCCCTCTATAACTTTGGTTCCTTTTGAAAACAAGTCCACATGATCATCCTCTACAAACAAAAAATCTCCTGCTGCTATAACAACATAAAATACAAAGTTTGTGAGATGATGGAAAATCTATTAAATCATTGCATAAAATAAATTAAAAAATATCATGTATGTACAACTATAAGTATATTCAATACACATAACACATGAGTTGAAAACTTCTATAATTTAGTAAGGTTTGGAAATACTTCAGAATTATAAATATAATTAAAATTGACATGAATACATTTATAACATGATTTCCAAACTATGATTGAACTTGGTTCATTTGAATTTAATTGATGAGAAATAAATAGATGAGGCTGAATTTAAATAATGAGAAATAGTTAAATAGAGGTTAAATAGAAGTTAACTAGAAAATTGATTGCTAATCACTTCATCCAAATATCCTCATACTTCCCATATTCAATAACTATGGGAATGACAATTTGTCCATTTTAAATATTATCATGAAAGGATTTAATTGTCATTCCTTCTTTATGTTTCACATAGGATAATTTGTGTTTCTTTATATATTTAGTTTATGAGGATGGGCATATTCCCATTCTCATCACAATGATAAAATTTTTTTTTTTTGTATAAAAAATGGCATATACCCATTCTCATCACAATAATAAAATTATTTATTTGTATGAGAATGGGCATATTCCTATTCTAACCCTTCCCACTTATTAGAGAAACATTGAACTTAATCATTTTAATATCACTATAAAGGATGTGAGAATGGGTATATTCCCATTCAATACACCATACAAATGTTTATTTTGTATGCGAATAGACATATTCCCATTCTCTCTATATGTATTACCTCAAGAAAATACCTCTATTTTTCTTATATGATTCTTATATGAGAATGGGCATATGCCCATTCAATATAAGATAAAAATATTTTTTTGTATGATAATGGACATATGTCCATTCTGTCTATGTGTATTACCTCAAGATAATAATATTTTTTTTATTGAAAAGGAATAAAAACTAATTCTACTAAAATTTATTCCAAGGTAATATCTCATTATTTATAATATCTACTATTAACCTTTGATGTGATTACTATAAGTTATATCATTTTTATCAATTTCACAACCATGCTATAGTATTAGTGATTTTAACGCAAACACGAATGGGAAATGTAATAATTTTCAAGTACATTTAAGATATTTATAATGAAACTTGATAAATTTCAAAGATACATATTAATAAATACAACTCAAGGTTAAATGTGACAAAAAAATCCAAATAAGCAGAAAACTTAGATATCATAAAATATGGTATTAATACCAAATAATAGGATTGTCCTTTGTAACCAATGAAGAAATAATAATATATTTTTTGGATCGGTTCACTCCATCCCCTCTTTATATTTAATTTGGCATTACCTTCTAGAGTTCAGGGAGTTTTTGAAACAAGTAAACGATTCAACATTTGAGTGATTTCAGGAAAACGATGCATCATATATAGTTTCCTTAACTATCCCCTCTCTAATAGAAATTATTAAAATTAATTTCAAATGTAAAAAATAAATTTAAACATGGCTATGATAATTTTTAAAAATTATATTTTATTTTAAATGTAAGTAACCTAAATCATGACTACGATAAAGTTTAAATTTTTTATTTTATTTTATTTTATAAACAATAAAGCTGAAACATGGCTATGAATTTGTTTGAAAATTTAAATATGATTTTAAGTGCAATAATTAAACCTAAATCATGGCTACCATATTTTTTAATAATTTATATTGTTTTTTACCATGAAATAACAAGTCCATTAATTTGCAAAATAAATTATTTTCCAATATTAATTTTTTATTAATTTAAAGTAATTTTTTTATTAATTGAAGGGTACTTTTTTGTCAAATTGTAGACACCAAAATAATTTCAAAAATCCCCTTACCCTTTTGATTAATTAATTTCCACACTATACCTACCCATAACCCCTCCTGCACATTAATTTTAGTTTAATTACCTATAGTTAAATTAATTCCCCACCTCACCTCACAATTAATTTAATTACTCTAATCACTTTAATTAAGTTAATTTGCACATTAGCCCTCCACCTCATCCTAAGACCCATTCTTAGCCTCTTGATTAACTAAGACTAAATCTCTACTTATCTTAACTAACTGAGACTCTTTCCAACCCTAACATTCATGACCTATTAATCCTCTAACTAATTTCATGCTCTAATTAACACCATTCAACACTCTAGACCCAGGATAAGCCAAAGATCATACAAAATTGGGGAGAAAAATCCTATTTTTTGGAAAATAAAACTAATTGTCTTGAACCAACGTTGGATATTCCTCATCTAGTACAAATTACCTAATCGCCATCAGTTAGGTTAAATAAGAAATGTTAACTCATTGATCAGGTTCTGAAGCTGATTTTTTGGGGCATAGTCTCTTCTTCCATGCATACACTTATGAAATCATGTGACATTGCAACTTTCCAAATCATATCACTACATTCAACTTCCCTTCTAATCACCTATAGATTCTTCTAGAGTATCTGAGCACACACAGGAAATATCCTTGCCAACTTGCTACCATATTCATTTTGAATCACCACCTCCTATAACTATTGTCTTCAACCAACACTTCACAAGTTAGTTTGGTCCCTCTTTTTTCAGTTTACTAGATTAAATTCTTCTATTCGCTATCTATCCCATTTCTTTTTTTTCTACGTTACTCAGATCTCATTCCCAGTACATCCATCCAACCTTCCCTATGTTTTATCTTTCATACCCTACCAAAACCTACATATCATTATCCCAAAGTCTTATAAAAAATCCCATGACCTTATCCATGTCCTCACCACTCTCTGTGCGATCATAGAGAGTGCCCAAACCTCTATGTTTGATGTTATCTCCTAATTGTCCCTACCAACACTTGTCACCCAACCAGCTTCAGTATTTTACCATAACAAGTATCAGTCATTTAGCTGGAATTGGTCTCTAAGACTATCAATATTTCTAAAACTAGTGAGCTCATATCTCTTTCCAAACTTCCTAGAACCCAACAAGACTTTGTCTAGAACTCTATAACAACTTCTATCACACCCGTAGACATTCAACCACCTACTACCCTTCTTGGATTTAGTTTTAGATTCATTTAGTAGACTATATTTGAATTATTATACTTCCGTAGAATACCTAAAATACACAACTATAGTACACATATTTATTTCATGTTCTTCGCAAGTATTAAATTATCTTAAAGTGTCGATTGATAGCCTTCTAAGAGGCACATCACTTCCTATATAGAGATTTTTCTAGGAAATCCACAAATAGTTACTTTTAACTTCATTTTGTGGTATTTTTTCTATTTCAGGTCATTCCTCCTAGGCAAAGGGAAGTTCTCTATAGTATGCTTGATCAAATTCTACAACACATGCAACACCTTCTTCCATCTATATAACATAGATATTCCTCCTACACCTATTACCTTTGATATATTTTATCGAATAATTTGAGGTGAAAGATTTGGCACACCCCGTGGGACCCTATCTTTTGGGTACTTTGCATTGTTCATTTTAGGGAATATTTGTGTGTTTGATTATTTCTGAAAAGTCACATTAATATTTCTCTCTAGTATCTCTTCTCTTTTTTTACTTATCTAAAAGACATTTGTTATTTTTTTTAAAAAGAACTATTCTTCCTTTCTTTTACACCTGAATTTAAGTGTATGAACATTCTATTTTCCTATTCACCATTTTCTTCATCGAATATCATTTTCGATTTGGGTTTCAAAAATATTTACATCTCATCACTTCTTGTTGCATTAGATCACCTAAATTTATTTACAACTTATATACTAAAAGTCATGACAATTTTATGGTTGGTGGCAATTAATCGTAGTTCACTTGTTGTGAACACACACCCCTATCCAAACCACTAAATCAAATAACTCATTTCTTAAACATCTTCCTTCATTGTAATTACTGAAAATGATTAACAATAAGATTGATGGTGGATCTAGGTGGTGTTCTAGCTAGTCATCATATCAGAGTAGTACCTCGCATACTATGAAGTATATATTGTGGACACTAAGCCAAAAGTTACCTGGAACAAGCCATAAACTACTTATAGGGGTACCTTCATTAACTAAAAACTCTATTCTACTTATAGTCAGTCTTAAAAGGCATAAGCCACATAACATAATAATCTGATACCTAGGATTTTTCATGTTTGCTAGTTTTTTCTTGAAATACATTTTGATGAGTGAGCATATTTCTTATTATTTTTCTATTCCTTCACACCCACCATCATAACTATAGTATTCTGGTACATTATTGGTGTGCCAGAACTCACCCCTGTCATACTCAGTTTTGGGTTGGTGTTTTATTTTGAATTAATAACTTTAAAATTTAAATTTTCATCATATTCTCATATTTATCAGTAACTAGTATCAGTCCAGTGAATGTCATCGGCTACCTTCTCATACCGATATAATTTTATTGACCTGAGTCAATTCCCTACTATTTTAGTTGCTTTACCCAAAATAGTATTCAATCATATCCATTCTTTCCCTATGTCATGTTTCTGTCATTTTACACATTGTTGATTCTTTGTTACCATCAACAAAGTTCAAGTTCATATGATTTACAATCTTCATCTTCATATTTTTAAAGTTGTTATTTATTCTCAATAACCAACATTGGTCCAGTGATCAACATCACTTACCTCACTCCCAAAATCGTCTACCCTACCGATGTCGGTCTCTTTGTTTTGATTTTTCTTCCAAAACAATGACCAATTTTCATTTTCTTGATTTCTTTTATCTTCTTTTCCTGTGTTTTTACGCCATCTACAGAGTTCAAAAATTTTTTCCTACCTTTATCTAAATGGTTTTGACTCATTGGAAAGTAATTTCCTTAGTCTTTTATGCAATTCATCAACTATTACAACCTAGCCCTTTACCACCTTCCATTTATTCACTCATGGACCCCAACACTCCTTTCATTGTACCTACAAGTGATGAGTATTTCAAAAAAATCCTTGATCACAATACCACAACCTTGCAATATTAACTTGTCCACTCTTCCGATTGTGACTCATCAGGTCATCCTCTATACAAGATGCCTGCTTCTACCCCTCCTACTCTTGCCCCTACATCTGTATAAACCATCATCTTTGTAGCATTACCTTCCACCACATCCCTACCTGTTATCTCTCATATCAACCATTCATCTTCAATATTTTTTTCACCTACAACATCTATCGGACCTTTGATATCTTCCATACCCTCATCTTCACCTCTTAACATAGGGATTCCCACATCGTAAATCCCTATTACTTTGCATCCTGCAACTGTGTTAACTCCATTTTAGAATTTGGTCATGCCCATACACGTAACTCTGCCACCTATTTCTATGAGCTTCTCGACACATATCCTTCCAACTTATACCTTATCCCAACCACCACTTTTTTCCCACACCTCCCATTTAGGGCATATGTCGTCCTCATCTACCACTTCTTATATGCCCCCTCCTAAGTTTACTTACTTGGAACCTCTATATACTAGTGTGTCACTTACATCTTACTCTTCATATCCTTCTTCTTATAATGTGGGAGGTGTGCCACAATCAAATCCAACCATGGATTCAATCATAATGATGATAGAAAATATGGATACCCTTGAATCATTTTCTTCTATCTCACGTAACACTCTAACTTATGATGATATTTGCAATGAGTATATTCATCCATCCATACCCATTAATTCTTATCCACCACATTGGTAAATGCCTAAGTTTAATATGTTTAATAGTAAGGAAGATCCGCAACAACATTTACGGTCATTCAACAATGTATGTTATCTAATTTCCCATGATGGCGCTTTGCTTCTTAAGGCCATCCCCATGTATTTTTCAAGACCAACTTTATATTGGTATACTGCCTTACTGAGACACTCTATCTTCTCATTTAATGAGTTGGCCCTAACCTTATTTGACCATTTCTCCCTTAACATCTCTAAGAAAATCACAATGACTAATCTCTATTCTCTTTGTCAATACAAGGATGACTCTATCGTAGACTTTGTTGCATATTGGTGTTGCCTCATTAATTAGATTAATTTCCAACTTCCACAGACTAAACTGATAGGGTTATTTACCAGAGCTTGTGCTAGGCACATCTCCCCAAATCTACTCGTTCAAACATTCCAAAATTTTGATGAGGTTTTCACCATGGCTCATAAATTATAAACCAAGACCATTGAAGAGAAGAAACTTTAGTTACACAATAAGAGTGTTGCATTCAAACCAAATGAATCTTCTTCTTCTTTAAAACCATAGAATAAGAATTCATGAAACCATTCCAAGGTTAAGGGATCTGCCAAGGTGGTGGTTTTGAAATTTGGTCCATCTCATCCATCAAACCAACTAAAACCTTCTTCAAATATATCTTCTGTCTAGAATTTCCAGCATTGATCTAAAAAAAGATGTTACAATCTTATAGTAGAATCTTATTCCTCAGTTTTGGAAAAATTGTTGAAGGTAGGAGATATCACTCTTCTACCCATTAAACCACATAATGGTTTCAACCCTTCTCATCCTTTACCCACATGGTTCAAGGAAAATGATTATTGTAACTACCATCTTGTTAGGGGCCATAATGATGTAAAAACATTTTCCAGGATATGTTAGATAACTGAGATATCATCCTCGATAACCCTAACGTGCTAGCCAATTAAAAATTGGAAATATTTAAAAATCCATTTCCAAATCACACACATTCATACATTCAGGTGGGTGACACCTCTCACACCAATTTTCATGAGGTTCAAGTCATCTTCAACATTTTACCTATCCTTGTTATGCAGTTACCTCTCATCCCATCTATTGACGAGATCGTGGGATGAACTCATCTACCCATGGAAGATCATTTCCCTTCTACTCTTCTACCCATGGAGGATCCCCATGTATCTACACCTTCCTCTATAGAGAATATTACAACATCTATGTCTATATTCTCTATAGAGTTTATCGCACCAATTTTTCTACCCATGGAGGATATTAATACATCTACACCTTTACTCATCGTTAAACATACCTTATCCATTTCTCTACATAAGGGGGAACTAACCTTATCTACTCTTATACCCAAGGAGTTTATATCACCTTTTCTCCATCTCCTGAACCCATAGAGGATTGATGCGTATCCTCCCTTCATATAAGTGATGCTTCTCCTAGGATCTTCCAAGATCGTGTCGATCTCCTCGCATTACTTCTACCTACCGAATCAAAGGTATAAAGCTTTCTTGTGTCACTTAACTAATAATTCTAGACAGGTGTCACAACTCATGCATATACTTATATATAATATATACTCATGTTTGATAGACTAGTTGGAGTATTTTGATCATTCAAAACTCTGGGGGAATCTTCGACTCCTAGTATTTACTCAAATGTAAATGTTGTCTATAAAAACTTCTACCATCTTCCCAAAGGTATTTCAAGTAACCAATACCACAAAACCCAAATCAGTCATACCAAATTCTTCTTCATCACCCTTGCTTTCATCTCAGCTTTCACCTACACCTAATCCTTCATCAACATCTAAACCTTCACCAATACCTAAACCATCTCCTACACCTAAACCTACTACTAAACTGGGGGTCCATCCCAAAACTAGCCTACTACATCCTGCAATTAAACTAGACTTGATTACTGAGTCACCAACAATTACAAATCTAACCCCACTTCCTAAAAAGATGATACCACCCCCTAGGCCCCATAATCTGGTCTCCTTCATTACTTAACCTTTGATTTTCCCCCTATCTTACATTTTTGGCCCACATCCTTTTACCTTGGTTCAACCCAAGGTGTGGTAACTCACACCCACACCTTTTCCTCATCCTCAAAGAAAACCCCAAGCATGATAGACCACACCTACACCCTTATCTTCTTCAAGTCCCCAACCCACATCTACACCTTAATGTTCATCACACCCTCAGCTTGCACCTATGCCTTTACCCTCATCACATCCTCAACCTCCACCCACACCTTTTCCTTCATTACATTTTTAGCCTACACCCACACCTTCATCTTAGCTACCTATGTTTCATACATCATCCTCATTACCTACTACAAAACCATTGCCTAAACCACTAATTATCACATGGATTTTTAAGTTACCTTCATATTCTGCATCCCATTCTACCTCGTGCACTCCACCTACACATTTACCCAAGAATATGCAATCCAAATCAAAAACCCAAAAAAACATGCGCCACCTACAAAAAGTATCACCACACCTTTACCACCTCCACCAACATCTATCTCAAAACCATCATTTGAACCTTCACCAAAACCTTCCCTGATTTCACATTGTGATCCATGGGTGAGATCCCATGCCAATGTCCTTGCAAGGTTGATGGAAACGTCAACTATCACATTTCCACCCATTTAACCTTACAATCCACTCCAACCCAAACCAGAAGGGTTTGATAACACATATATTTTTATCTAACATCATTCCCCAGGACATGATGTTGAGAGTTGTAAGAATCCTAAGAATTTTCTCCTCCATCTTTGTCCTCTAGAGCCACTCGCATAAGTGAATGACCCATTAGAGGAGGACTTTGTTCTTGAAGAAGATGACTTATTAGACAAGGACCTCACTTCACCTATACCAACATGAACTAAACCCATAACCATCTAGTATCCCTTTCCAACATATTCAAATCCCTCTTTTCCTCGTCTGACTTTTGAGATCAATATGGTCGATATTAGAGAACTAGCCCAAACCCCTCGAAAATGCAAGCACACCATACTCATTTCACAAGGATATTATCCCACACTCAATTTTTTTCACTCATGTTGTTATACTTTTCACGACACATTACCCTCTTTTCCTTAGATAATTTTGGTTCAAGTTTCCATTCGAGCACAAAAAGATAAAGGAAAAGAGAAGACAAGAAACCTATCCACTACACCTATTCCCAATATTTCAGTTGTACCTACACCTAGGGTAATTATTCATGGGCTGGCTTATCCAATCTATGATGATGTCACACATCATACCATGATAAAATAAATACATCAATCTCTTTTAAAGATGTCTTTGTATGACCTCATCTAAACCTTTGACTATCATCGTCAGGACCTCATCGAGGTCTTACAATCTATTGATTTTCCCCCATGATCCCACACTTGTAGCTTCCATTTTTACCCCTCATCACATAGCTGAATTTACTGATTCATCCAAGACTTCCCTTCCCACTACCAGTCATCAAATTTCTGTTGTTAGTTTCTCCAACTCATAAATTTCCCCTTTTCATTAAGAGGATCTTGAACCTACCCTCTTCATCTCCATCTAAATCGGTGATACATGCATCTAATGTGTTATGATTGATGGAGGTGTGAGTATTAATATAATATATTCCCATGTATATGAAAAAATGTGCGTACCAACCAATTGCATGCATAATAACCCCATCATGTTGTATTCATTCAACAATGCCATCACATCTACCCTTAGCACTGTCATGTTTCATATCTTCCTAGGTTCTCACATTATTCACAAACTCTTCTACGTCCTAGAAGGTGAATTCCAATATAACATGCTACTTGGCTGACTATGGATTTGTGCCATGAGGTGTGCACCCTTGACTCTTCACTGTTGTATCAAATTTGAACTTGAAGGGAACCCTTACACCATTCGTATAGATCCTTATCATTTCAAAACTTGCAATATGTTGTACTGACCAAAAAATGTACTTATTCCAGTGAAGGAATATTCCTCTACCATCACTTCTTCTTCCTTCATCGTTTCCTCTTCTTCTATTACCACATCTTCCAGTTCTGTCACTTTATGTACCACAATTATCCCATCCATCCCTATCACTGTCATTTCTTCCAAATCTAACCCATCTTCATCTTCCCATGCTTTAGAAAATTTATCTATCCCAACATCCCAAGTTCTTACTTCTGATCCCTTAGTAGATAGTTTTAAATGTATCTCCATGAGGGAATACCACCTCTATAACACTAACACTTACTCTGCAGGAGTATGGTAGCCTTCAAAAACATCCATATTGTAACATCCACTTTTATGACTTAGAAAAAGGGATTTTTTTTTCATATACATAATGTTCTCTGTTCTAAATTCATACAATTCAAAACACACATTCCATTTCCAGTCCATCTCATAATAGAAAACCTTATGCAAATGTATTGACTCGGTGTAGCACCAATATCTCATTTCATGACTCATTATTAAACCAATCTCTCATGTTTAACTTGTTCTTGTGTATACAATGTATAATTTGGTTCCTTTACGCATTAAGGTTCACTCAAGTGTTCTTTCTAAGAATCCTATCTGAGTATTTTCTATTGATACTCATTTGAAATCTCACCTTCTTAGACTAGGTGACATAAGACAATGAAACCATTAGTTTGCAATACTTTTGCCAATTTTTTAAAACATGTTTACAATGTTTACATTCGAAGATGACATAATCATCACAAATAATAAGTCTTCCACCCCACTCAAACTGTTATCTAGATTGGTTTTCCTTGGCTTATGTCAACCAAATCTGAGTCAATTATTCACACTAAATTGAAACACCCCATATACACTAGTGATACAGTCCACTCATGGTGACTAAGGATAAATAGATATAATCAAATCGACTCTCATCAATTTGAGTGTGTTTATTTACCCTAGGTCAACATGAGTTAACATCTACACTTGTCCATATGCCTATCTCTTTTTAGACTAGAACTATGGTTCAAAGTTTGACTTAACATAATTGAGTTAGACGAGTTGAGTGTGTTGTTGAAGCCTAGTGAGTGCTTCACAATTTACTCCTAATGACTTCCATTACTAAGAGGGTACTCTACAGCAGTAACTATGCTGCAATAACCTACAAAGTTCTTCTAATGTAACTGACATACTTAAGAGTCATTTAATTTATTAACATTCAGCTTATTAGTTGGTTTAATTAATCATAGCCAATCGTACCTAGGGTTCCACTAAGAATGTACGATTGATCCAATAATTAATGATGATAAGGAAGTATTCTCATCTTCCTAATTAAGGACTATTGTCCTATTCATGAATTTGGAAAACATAAGGAGATTAAATGAAATAAGAATACCACATCCTTATTTATAGTATACCATTCTAATGTCCATTTTTGAACAAGGATTTTATATATTATAATCATCATAGTCTAACCATTATCCATAATTAATTGGTTTAGATTAATAGTTTATTATCCCTACAACACTCCATCTCAAAGATAATTATTAACTCATTTATGTTAATATTTTGATAATATTTAACAAATATAAATTATATATGTGGCATATATAAGAAAATTATCAAAAATCAATCATATAAACATTCATTTATTAGAAAAGGAATTCACTTCATTCCTTCCTAATAAGTATTTCATAAACTTTAAGAAAACATTTTTCGACATTAAAAAACACTAATGTGATATGCCCACATAGTTTTTTCAATAAGTTCCTTTCAAGAGCATTTCAATACATTAAGTATCTGAATAAAATAAATGACTTCCTTGATAAATGAATGCAAATTTCGATAATTCTTTCTCCTTTCACTTTCATGAAGTCCATCTGAGAAATTGTTAGGATGAGCCATTTCACAAAAATTGAGCATGATAAGCACTATAACATAAAACAATATGATTTTATCTAACATTTGTGTAAAAAGAACACTGTTGTTTATGAAAATGTTCAAAGTACCCAAATAAGATTAATTAAAAAGGTCTTTCCAAAAATTCGTAATGTCATAATAGAAAGAATTCATTTAAATTTTCTTTAGGAACCATTTCCCATAAAATAAGTTTAAGTAATCCAAAAAAATTAATCTCCTCTATGTTACAGTCATGATAATCATTAATATTTTGATAATATTTAACAAATATAAATTATATATGTGGCATATATAAGACAATTATCAAAAATCAATCATATAAACATTCATTTATTAGAAAAGGAATTCACTTCATTCCTTCCTAATAAGTATTTCATAAACTTTAAGAAAACATTTTTCGACATTAAAAACACTAATGTGATATGCCCACATAGTTTTTCAATAAGTTCCTTTCAAGAGCATTTCAATACATTAAGTATCTAAATAAAATAAATGACTTCCTTGATAAATGAATGCAAATTTCGATAATTGTTTCTCCTTTCACTTTTCATGAAGTCCATCTGAGAAATTGTTAGGATGAGCCATTTCATAAAAATTGAGCATGATAAGCACTATAACATTAAAACAATATGATTTTATCTAACATTTGTGTAAAAAGAACACTGTTGTTTATGAAAATGTTCAAAGTACCCAAAATAAGATTAAGTAAAAAGGTCTTTCCAAAAATTCGTAATGTCATAATAGAAAAGAATTCATTTAAATTTCTTTAGGAACCATTTTCCCATAAAATAAGTTAAGTAATCCAAAAAAATTAATCTCCTCTATGTTACAGTCATGATAATCATTAATATTTTGATAATATTTAACAAATATAAATTATATATGTGGCATATATAAGACAATTATCAAAAAACCAATCATATAAACATTCATTTATCAAAAAGGAATTCACTTCATTCCTTCCTAATAAGTATTTCATAAACTTTAAGAAAACATTTTTCGACATTAAAAAACACTAATGTGATATGCCCACATAGTTTTTTCAATAAGTTCCTTTCAAGAGCATTTCAATACATTAAGTATCTAAATAAAATAAATGACTTCCTTGATAATGAATGCAAATTTCGATAATTCTTTCTCCTTTCACTTTTCATGAAGTCCATCTGAGAAATTGTTAGGATGAGCCATTTCACAAAAATTGAGCATGATAAGCACTATAACATTAAAACAATATGATTTTATCTAACATTTGTGTAAAAAGAACACTATTGTTTATGAAAATGTTCAAAGTACCCAAAATAAGATTAAGTAAAAAGGTCTTTCCAAAAATTCGTAATGTCATAATAGAAAAGAATTCATTTAAATTTCTTTAGGAACCATTTTCCCATAAAATAAGTTAAGTAATCCAAAAAAATTAATCTCCTCTATGTTACAGTCATGATAATCATTAATATTTTGATAATATTTAACAAATATAAATTATATATGTGGCATATATAAGACAATTATCAAAAACCAATCATATAAACATTCATTTATCAAAAAAGGAATTCACTTCATTCCTTCCTAATAAGTATTTCATAAACTTTAAGAAAACATTTTTCGACATTAAAAAACACTAATGTGATATGCCCACATAGTTTTTTCAATAAGTTCCTTTCAAGAGCATTTCAATACATTAAGTATCTAAATAAAATAAATGACTTCCTTGATAAATGAATGCAAATTTCGATAATTCTTTCTCCTTTCACTTTTCATGAAGTCCATCTGAGAAATTGTTAGGATGAGCCATTTCACAAAAATTGAGCATGATAAGCACTATAACATTAAAACAATATGATTTTATCTAACATTTGTGTAAAAAGAACACTGTTGTTTATGAAAATGTTCAAAGTACCCAAAATAAGATTAATTAAAAAGGTCTTTCCAAAAATTCGTAATGTCATAATAGAAAAGAATTCATTTAAATTTCTTTAGGAACCATTTTCCCATAAAATAAGTTAAGTAATCCAAAAAAATGAATCTCCTCTATGTTACAGTCATGATAATCATTTCAAACATGATAACTTTTAAAAATGCAACCACCTATTAAAGAAGAGAATGAATAAAAATTCATGATCAATCCTCATCAATATCGAATTAATTCACCAAGCCTTAAGTTTTCACTATAACACACCCAATTTCCTATCATCAAATAAAAATAGGGTTAATTTATAAATATGAATGACTCAGCATGGGAATAATACTGTCATATTTAATCCTACTAACCAAATCCCAACCATTATCCCAAAAGAGGATAAAATTAAAACAATAAAAATTCAACACGAACCGATTATACGCACAGTACATATCTAAAGGTGGATTAATCAAGTCTATAATAATATGATTTAGAACACAAATATGAAGAAATCTAGAAGGATCTGTAAAACAAATTGAGATCTAAAACCAATTGATCAACACAACTCCATTCAACCAAGTCAATAGAAAAAGTCATATTAGACCATGCATTTCAAATGATCAAGCTTGAGTTGAATTCACTAAACAAATCACATATCAATTATTTATAGGATAGTAATAACAAATAAGAAAAATATGAATTGCATGAAGTACGACCTTCACTTGGTAAAGCTAAGGGTTTTGAACTAAACTATTTTAACTCCCTTAACCATGTTCACAGAAAAATACTTAACCTCTAAATAAATGAAGACCAATCTAAATAATGTGCACAGTCTCTAGCGAGACGTTTTGCAAGGAAGATAAACATTTAGTAAAGAACATGTTTTAGTTATCTAAGAATACGACCCCTGCAAAAAATGGTCAACCCAATATCCATAATTCCCCAAATATTAAAAAAGAATCAGATACAAAAAATTGACATCCAACTCACCAAACTCCTCAACAAATAGTGCTTCGAGGGACCCCTTTAAAAAAATAAATGTGAAACCCAATTTCAAAGTATAACAAGAAAACATGGGATTGTCAATAACCAACGGAACTCAAGACTTAAGCCAACCCAAAAACAGTTGTTTAACAAATCAAAACAAAAAAATCAAGAGAGATACAAAAACATTACTAGTCCCTCTTTCCAAAACAAGTTGAACTGAGAAGGGTGAACAACAAACAAAACATAACTAAGAAAGATAGACAAAAAACATCTTTGGTCTCCCTTTCCATTATGAAAAAATAGGGCTTGAAATATCCCCATCGAGAGTACCCAGAATGGGTCGTAGCTTGAATCACTTAATAAAAAAATAAGTTACGAAGTAAATCTATAAACGAATTACCCAAAAACTGAAACCAGAGCCAAGTTAAGGCATTAAAAAATCGACACAATAACCATTTGTTAACATTTAGTTCCACAACAAACTTAATCTATACCAAATCCAAAAGAATTTAACCAGAACCCTGTGAAACCATTTAACACCAACAAACTGAAAATACAATGAGATATATTTATCACAAGAAAAGATAACACAATATCCCCATAAACAATCATTCATAGTTTAATATATTGAAGTCATAGTCATTTTTCCAACCATTTAAAAAACCAGAATCAAGTATAATAGAATTCATACCATAGAGTCATTTCTATCCGTAAGAAACCATAACTTTCATGAAACTGATAGAAGAAAAAAAAACAAAAAAGACACGAGACACGAAACCAACTCTCAGAGACGTGTTCATGAAGAGAAGAGTTCTTTTTATGAAAATGTTAAATAAAGAAATAAATCTTAAAGTGATAGAGCCTATCAAGCTTGGTAGTGCTAGTTTCTTTTCCATGCTTCAAACCTTTTTGCGAAGCCTCTACTGAAATATCGTAACCAAAAACTCCAACCAAATTCTCTAAAAATTCCTTCATCATTCTTTCATAGTTTCCATAAAAAAAATTCATTATTTCCTCCATGCAATGGTAATATTTAATTTGTAATAGAATCAAACTGATAATTCAAAAAATGAAAATACTACATGTAGATCCAAAGATCTTAAAAAATTTGAATGCACAATAAAACCAAACCATTATTTTTTCCCAAAACCCATCTTGTTATTTCCCATGTGGTTTTTTCTCAAGGATTGAGGATCATTAATGCCAGTAGGACTACCAGTGACCCCCAAAATTTCTGCCAATGTCATCCTTTTGTTATTTACAACTAACAGTTAAAACTTCATTTAACCAATGCTTAGGAGAGTTACTAATTTAGTAATTTCCACCATAACCATGCCTCAGCCAAATTTGGTAGTACAAAACATTTATTAATCCATTTAAATCTTTCATACACCTTTGGAATGGTGTCATCACCCATTCCCTAACTTGCGATTAAAGCCAACCATAATTTCCCCTTAATTTAGTTTGATGCCACCTACATTAGGCATCCTTAGTGTTAGATATAACCGTAGCTTAGGACCGTAGGAAAAATTCACATTATAGCTTAGGATAAATTAATATCAATGACTTAGGATAGTCCTTTAATACCCTTCAAAATATATATTCACCATAACTTGGGTTAGGGTAATGTAAATAATCAAAGGCATTTAGATTGTTTAGGTCCTAAACAATAACTATAAACATTACCTTTAGTAATTTTATCAAGAAAAAATAATTAGATCGCATAGCAAGATGCATCCTTAAGATGCTACAAGATGATCCTTTGATATCTAAAATGTAATCTCGTGTATGAATACATTTTAACAAAAATATGCAGACCAACTTGACAAAATGGTTGAAAAACCATAGAATCATAGACATGCCTTGGATCACTGAAATTGATCCAAGGTATGGTTGCTTTTTCATTTTTTAATGAAATAGATTGAAGAACAAGTTCAATATTGAAAACTAGGCAATGAAAAAGGTATATTCTTATAAGAATGAATTGATTTCCTTGCGCAACATACATAATGTATTTCAAAGTTCAGCATAAAGAGTTTATGACATACTTCAATATCAATTCCAAATTTCCATAACATGATTGTATCCAATTCAAAAGATAAAACATATCATCTACAACAAACATTATCACTTAGATCTAAAGAGTACACCATCTTCAAAACAATAATCATTTATCAACATTTCCAACTTCAGTTATAGAAGTAAGCAAGGATATCAACCATGAAGAAGGAATTACATACCTCCCCTCTAAAAAGAACCATATTCCTGATGATTAACTTAATCCATATTCATATTCAAGAAAAATAATCATAATTATAGTTCTTATAACCACAAAATTTTCAAAAATATAAACAAATTTGAAGAAATTTAATTCTTTCATAACTTATTACAGCATTAAAAATTGTTCTCCCAGTACTAGAAAAATATAATACCTACCCAAAACTGGCAGAAATTAAAGATAGTTTTCAATCAAAGTCTTTAATCATCAAAAAAATCAGGATTAATTCTGTTCAAATAGATGAGGAAAATTAGTTTTCATGTCCTTAAAGTTTTCCCATGTTGCACTTTATTCATTAAACTGATCCCACTAGACCTTGGATTTCCGGATTTCAGGATTTCACAAGTGCAACTGACAATTTTCTATCACTTTTATAGGTTCAACCACGATTATTCCTGGGTCTTGGACCTACAAGGAATCCCAATTTAATACATGTGATAAGTCTGAAATGTATTACTTATGCAAATAAATATGGAAAACATTATGCATTCGTGTCAACGTGGGAGGTAATGCTAAGTGATAAGATACATAGCTAATCACTTCTGTAATTTCAAAAGGTCCAAAAAAATGAGGTGATAATTTAGTTTCCTTGCAAAAGATAATAGAGATATTTTTAGGCTTGACATGTAAAAATACCTTTTCACCAAGTTCAAATTTCCTATCAATCCTTTTCAAATCTGCATAACTTTTTTTCCTATCAGCAGCTTCCTTTAATCGTTTATGAATTAATTTTACTTGTTCCATTTCAATAAGTATTTTAGGTCCAATTACCCCTCTATCTTCAATGTTATCCCAACTAACTAGAGTTCTGAATTTCCATCCATATAATTCTTTTAAAGGTGCCATTTTTAGAGAGGACTGATAAGTATTATTGTAAGAAAATTTAACTAAACTAAGGTATTCTTTTGTACTGCCGGTCCATACAATACATTCTTAATATATATTACATAATCTTATTTACTCTCTTTGTTTGACCATATGTTTCTAGATGGTATACTGAATTAAAATTTAGTTTTGTTCCTAAGGCTGCATTAATTTTTTGCCATGTTGTCGTGTAAATTTGCAACAAGAAAATTGACAATTTCTAACCATGACAACGATACCCCTGTAGCAAGTTTTTTATGTTTTATTATTCTGAGGCACCCAGGGTCTACCCAATCAGTACAATAACCTCCTAATTGGTGTTAAATAATTCCCCTCGGTGATCTATGAAATTCTATTCAACCCCCCTAAGTGATTTTAGGATTTCATTGAAAAATGTAGACTTCGGGCAGCTGTGGGAAGGGCTATCATTAGCCTTCCTAGGACTGGAGAAACCCCATGGAGCATAAAGAAAAATATGAACTAGAAATAGAGGTGAATCAAAGGCCTAGGTACATAATGGATTTGATTGAGGAAGATTCAGGAAGAAATTGGAGAATTTGGGGCATTTTAACCAAAATTAAGGTTCACAGGCCTAGCTAGTGGACAAGCCAAAACAATAGATGATCTTCCAAAGGTGATTCTAGGAGATCCAAATAGATTTAGGAGAGAAAAAAAATCAATAGAAAGGGAATTCCAAGCCCTATAATATGGTTAAATCATTCTCCTCACAACAGTTTTCCGAAATGGGTTATGAAGCAATTTTTCTCATGTACAAGTAGAGTACAAGATTAAAATTCTAATTTTTCAAGGATAAAATGGAAGATTCAAGACTTTACAGCCAAACCATTGGATTTATAAGGAAATTTAAAGTCAATATAATGTAAAATTTCATCAAAACCGATGATCTCCAGCTCAAGTTATCATCGTTTCAAGTTTCCCTCTTGGAGCGAGTTCGGGAGTTAATCAAATTTTGGAAGGACACGTGTTAGCTCCAGGAGCCTGGCAAAAAATTTTGTCTCTCACATCCATCAAGGTCAAGGAAATCAAGGTTGGAAAATAACATTTATCCCCCCTAATCCCTCTAGACTCTCATGCAACCTCCAGGATCGTGAGTTGAGCCCCCAGGTGCTTGTGCGACCTCAAAGCCTTCATCGTTGGATTGTTGGCACATGTCATTGCTTGGCGTGCCATGTAAATTAATGTCCCTCATGTCCCTTTGAGGTGAGGTAAATAATTCATGAAAAAGTGTTCCCATCCCTAAGGATACTCCTGGTCACCAATGTGACCTCTTCAAGAGTGAATTTCTAGCCTCGAGGTGCTTGTCAAGCCTTCATTCTCAACCATCAAATCAATGCCACGTGTCATCACCTAGCATGTCATGCAAAATAATGTCCCTCATGTACCTTTGATTTTAAGGAAATAAAGGTTATAAAAATTCACCTAGCCCCTCCATGATGACTCAAGGCCCCTCATGTGACCAATTTCCAGCCCCTCAGTGCTTTAAAGATATTGTTTTGGCTTTAATCCCCTACCATCAGATCTCTGCCATGTGTCAAGCTGATGCGCACTGTGAAAATTGATGTACCTCAATACATTTAGGTGAAGGAAATCAATTACATGAAAATTTTCCTCTCTCATTACCTTTCAATTTTTTCAAATTTTTAATTCCCTCATGCTTCTAACATCTAACATCTAACATTCTTGTGCACAACTTCCTCTGTAAACTCCTTTGCAACTCCCTACCACCATTCTGCCATTTTAAAATATCAAATAGGCTCCACCAAATAAATAAAATCCTCTTTCCGATGGGGATATGTAGGTCTGAGAAGAATATTTCATCGAGCTAAGGAGAAGAAACAAATAATAGAGAAGAAGAACAATTAAAATCCCCATTGCCAAAAAATTGAATTTTGATTAAATTTTGCATATGGATGCATGGATTGATGAATTTTTTTTATACTCATTTCTATATCAAAAACCATCATAAAACAACCTTCAGACCCTCATCTCATGGCATAAAACATTCACAGTGAAGAAATCCTCTTTCTGGCCCAATGGAGAAAAAAGCTAGATTTCCCATCAAACCGGTAGTTGGATCGAAAAAAGATATTACTAGAAGCACAAGAAGTAAAAAACCATATCAAAAATTTGATTTCCATAAAAAACATAGGATAAAAACAAACCTGCAATTTTCAAGGTTCATTAATGGTTGTCGTGTCCAGAAGCACTACTAAGTCAAGAAATTAAAAGTTTAAAATCTCCTAAACTATTGATCAGGTAAGATTTTTTTTTAAAAGGAGTGATATTGAGTAAAAACCCATATCAAAAAACTTCATTCGATTTCAATCTGACCCCCAGAAGCCCACTTTATAAAAATAGCAGGTCTTCTATATAGAGGACTGCTATTTTGGGAAAGTCATCAATAGAAGAACCTATAAAGAAGATGATGAACAAAGAGGATGTAATACAATTGGGAACTCATCAGAATGGGAATTTTGGTCCAATTTAAACACTTACTAAAAGTATTAAGTGGTCCCATAATCACCTGCCAAAAAATAGAAATTTTATCCAGAAGGTGAGAGGAATGTATGGAGAAGAGGAAATCAAATTTGCAACATCCAGTTGAGGTTCAAGCGAGTTTATTTGTCATGATTACTAAAAATAGTAATTCTATCTTCCTAACAAAAACATGAAGCATAAGTGGATGGAACAGAAGCTAGCACAACCCTTCACCTACGAGTATGAGATAGAAGATAATGATGTCTTGTACATGGACCTGAATGACCTTAGAGGTCATAAGGTAGTGAGGGACCAAAAGAAGATTGAATATTAGATATTCACAAGCAGTTTGTTCATTGCTGGAGGAGACCTAGTTTCTGTGAAAATTCTTGATTTGGTCGTACCCTGATCTGACCACTATGAGCCCGAAACATGAACCATATGATCCAAATATGGTACAAAAATGGTTGTGATCATCCCTAGAATGATCTCACTTTCTTTATAGATATTGACATCACCCAACATGGTTGTCATCTCAAAGGATAGAGCCTTAAAATATTGGGAAATGATGGATCCCTACGTATAAGGGGAAACACTTGTTTCATGGTTAAACAGAGGAAGAAATCCCTCAAGGATGCCTAAGAACCTTCTAAGGTGTGAGTTTCGAGAAAGATATTTAGATTCCATCACTCTCCTCAGCAGTGGTATAGGTGAATCAAGCACATGAGACTTCTAAGATTGGAAGGGACTTTTCATCTTGATTGTGATAAAAGGAAAATGGAGAATTGACTAGGGACAGATCATTAGTGATAATCTCCATTTACAACTGCTCGAGGTATCCATGACGAAGAATTTTCACATGAATTCTTATTTGGTGTATTTTCTAGCTAGCTCAAGATCATTTAAAGGACTGGATCTCACAAAAAACATTGCTGCTAAGGTTCCCACACACAAGAAACTTCCATAGTTGGTGATGAAGGAAAGCCATAGGAATTTTTCTCATTTGAGCAATGCATTCACGATGTATGTGGTCTGAATCTTATAAGGTGATATGAAAGATAGGATGTCGCCACAAGCAGTTTCCTTGATCAATAAGTATGTCTCTTATTTAATCTAAGTCTCAATCTTCTCTTACATACGAGCTGTCAGCTTTGACCATGCTCCACTAATGTTTCCCAAGTTCCTTAGTGACCAAATTCTACTATTTGAGCTCTGCACGCAGATCATTCAAGTGAATAAAAATATTAGGAGTAGGAATAAGAAGGTGATTTCATTTCCTATCTCTCCCAGGGTATTCACGTGCAAGAGTTCAAATGACACATCTCATCTTGAGGCCGTTTTATCTCATTTGATTTTTCCTTTCTACATTTCCAAGCCTAATTTGGAAATTCGAGAAGATCTTGACTCTTTCTATGTCCCAAAATTTCAACATGAGCCACAATTTGAGGACTACTAAGCTAATTGTGTTGATGAATTTGACCTATGTGAAAAGGACCATATAAGGATTATAGTCAGTGAGAAGTATAAATTCAAGTTCTCTTGGTATGAAGATAGTTGGGATGATGATGGGACAAAGATGTATGATCCTACGTACACACTAGTCAAGATGTCCCCCCCTCCTCCAGTGAACTAGTATGTTCGTGAATAAGTGGATATAAAGGAGTGGAATGAGAAGGTGGTGAGGAGAACAAGAAATTCATTTCAAAAGAAGAGAACCATGATCATCTAGTCACGAGGAATTTGTGCAAGTCAGATGAAAGCCTTGCATTAGTCATCTTCAAAATTTGTAGAGGTGACCTCTAGTTCTAAACACTCTAGAGAAAGTTCAAAAAGGAATCCCAAAAAATTGGAAGCTTCTCCTTATGAGAAGATGCCAAAGAAATTCAAGGTAGAAGAAGAATAATTTACGTCACTGCGAGAGGAGGACTTGATCACATAAATGTAGAAAGAAAATCTAGTGGAGAAAGTAAAAATGGATGAAGAACAAATGGTTCAAGACCCCATCTTCGAACCACCACATGAGGTCTCACCTCTTGTTCAAACCCATACCTCTCTCATTTAGGATTTTCCTCCTCGTACAAAGAAGGTGACAATTTGTACACATATCATTAAGCCTTAAGCTGATTATATGTTCCCTTAGATGTAGGAAATGATTTTCCTTAACACCCACACTGTGCAATAAGTGGAAGTACCTGATCTATCAGTGATTATCTCATTGGCTAAAGAAAAAATATCAAGAAAGATCACACATACAGACTCACGCTTCTACAGTGGGGAAAGAGATAATCAATACATTAAAGTAGCTCCGCCGAAGGTAATCATGAATATGATATGAGCATGATCCAAGTGGAACCAGAAACTTATGAAGGGGATTAACATGTCTCAACAATCTTCCACTCGTATGGTGAAAAGGAATAAAGAGGATAATAAGACAATTAATGAACTAAAGGAATAGGTATGAACTCTGACATTCTATGTGCAATATCTATTTGATCCCAATACCACAACAATCCCCATTAAAGAATTTTCACCCATCAGTAACTTCAATCTAGAGTGCATCAGGAGGACACACGAGTTCACAATGTAGGGATGAGTGAATAAGGAATGGACTGACTCAATTTCTAAAAAAGGGAAGTCAGTGCTCCAAGAAGTGGACAAATTCTTTTCTTACATGTGTGCAACAACAAATAGGATGTGGGAACTCAAGGATGACTTGGAGAAAGAAAGGGAATATTGGGAACATTTGGGTCCAGTAGTAGATGAAATGAGAAACACTCATCGTCAGGAGTTGATCGACGGGAATATTTTTAAAACTCCTTCAAAAGACTTGTCTCGTTTATGGGCAAGGGCCTTGGAATCAGGTTTTAGGCAATCAATCGGGCCATCACAGAGCTAGAGGAAAAATAGGAACAAACATACAAGTTACAGGATATTATAAATCATAAAACTTAGAAACTTGGAGTACCTGTAATGGGCAAGGAAACAACTACAGATGATTTGATTGGTCCATTTGAATATTATGTTAAGAAAGAGGTAGGAAATCTATTTTCCTTCACTAGGGGTACCCTCAACTTCCTCTCAAAGTTTTGTGCCTCTTGCACTTATCACAAAGAAACAATCATCATGGTTTGGGAAGTGAAAAGATATCAACAGTGTGGTTGATGGATGGATAGATAGATTGAGCTACATTAGCATTACTCATGCTAAAAAAGTGGAACTTATAGTAGCTTGTTTCAGCAAGGAGCTTAGAGGGACAAAGGACTTCTCAAGAGTGTGATTTGGAAACCAATCAAGGAGCAATATCAAGTCCACTGCAATGGCTCATTATTCTACATAATTCCCCCTCTTTATCTCTTCTTCTTCTTCCTCATATTTCTCTCTCGTTTCTCTTCTCTCCTCACCCAATGCTCTCTCTCTCTCTCTCTTCAATGTTATATTTTTGCATTGAGGTTTACACTTTTTAATATAACTTTAAGTGACTTTAGAAACATAATGTAAAATTTAAGTCACCTTGTTTTTATAAAAGGGACTTAAAATATTTAAGTGGGATATGAACATTCTAAAGTCAAATTAAAGTATTTGAAAGGTCACCAGGAAGAAGAAGAGTTTCCTTCTCTTCTATAAATTGTAGAAAGATCCTAATTTGATGGTCTTCTAAAACAACTTCTTATACTTCTTAGATTTTGGAGTTTTTTTGTGAATTCATGAGAGAGATATCCTTGTGAAGAGAGTAAAGACATAACAAGTTTCTTTCATTTCTATGTTATGTACAATTTCTTCATGAGCTTCAATAAATAAGAAGAAATTTTAGACTTTTTTGACTAAGGAGTTTAGTTGTACTTTGTGCTCATTAAATGTTATTTGGTATTTTTGTTGTTATGTGGATTTTTTTTCTTCTAAATTGAAGTGTATGTAATGAAATTTCTTACTGGTGTGTGCAAGTCTCTTATTTTCTACTTGCAACATTAGTTTCTCTTTTCTAAATTTTTCACTCCCTTTCCCTCTTTCCTAGAAAATTCCTCCCTTGTAGATATCTACAAGATTTTTCCGCATGGTCAGTGGAGTGCCCTTGTTGGATCCCCGACCAAAATGTCACTAGGATAAAAACTCACTTTTCACTTCCACATGCACATACGAAAGTTGCACTGGTTAAGTAGAGGGACTTAGAATCCCAGAGCATTGGCAAGAAGTCCTTCAATTTGTCTCCAAAAATTTTTCTTACCAACATGCCAAAAATGGAATGTCATTCTTGGGTCTCTATCAGATATAATAAATTTAGGTACACCATGTAATCTGAAATTTTCTTGCAAAAATATTTTTTCTAAAACATGTGAATCATCTTTAAGATTACCAATAATAAAATGTGCTACCTTTTTTAACTTTTCAACTACAACTAAAATAACATCATGCTTATTTTGAGACACATGAAGCCACTGAAAAAAAATCCATACTTATTTTTTTTTATTGTTGGTAAATAGTTTTTTGAAAGGGACTATACCCTTGTATACAAAAGGGGGGCCCTAGAAGTCAGAATAGGAGTGAATAACATAACAAGAAGGATCAAGATCCAGATAAGCCATAAAAACCAGTGTAATCAAATAGCAGTTATCCCAAAACAACCAACTAGTTCAAAAATTGCAAAAGAGCAGCAAAAAAATAGCAACAAAGTAGTAAAAACCATGACTGAAGCCAACTAGAATATCACAGATCCACAATTATTTCTTGGAAGCTTTGGCGATTTTGGATTTGATATTCTACCAGGAGGTGAACATATCTAATGCCATCATATGAGTAGGGTCAGTAGTATCCAGCTGTTGGATGGTTTGTTTTCTTTCTTTATCTCTTCCCCAAAGAGTAGCTAGTATGCCACTGAGATTAGAGACGCAGCGAACGTACTGCTCAATAAAATCCTCAATTGCATTAAAAATAGCCATATTATAATCATGGTGAGTCTTATTTTTGCCAAGTCTGTTTTCCAGGGAGTAATTTTTTTTGTAGATATCTTCCATCTGATTGTTACCAATATCAGCCTCCTCCTCCTTCATTCTCTTACCTTTTTTCTTAGATAATTGTTTTACTTCCTCTTTCAACAGCAACATATCAGTTTCTAATGCTTCCAACCTTTTAATGGAGCTCTCAGCGTGTGTCTCCTGAGAGCTCTTACTACTAATGTGTAGGAGATTATGGGTAACCTCCAAGTCCTGAGGCACATTTCCTGAAACAGGGGTTTCCAGGTTTAGCCTTTTAGATGATCTTGTTCTCGGCCTATTCGAGGTGGAGGTGAAAGGGGCGTGGGCAGAGGTGGGGGGGATGGCAGGGGGAGATGAGAAGGAAGGTAGAGGGGAATCAGCCGCAGTAAAGGGTATAGAGGGAGTAGTATCCACAGTGGTGGTGGGGAAAAAAGGAACAAAGATGGGGGAGACAGGGAAGCCAAGAAGCTTGAGAAGGCATAGCTTATGCAACAAGAAAATGAGCCCTTGATGCAATGGGACCGCTCTCGCATGCTTTTGAGACTCCAAGATGGAGTGCTTAAGAGAGTTAACTAAATAATGAGGGAAACATACCGTGTAGTTCCTGCGGAAGTGGTTGAGAAACACGAGATGCTTTAAGGGCACTGTGACAAATCTCCCCTCAAGAGAAATGTATCTCACCATTATACGGGTGACCTCGTCAAAAGGCAGAGGGATAGAGTTGACTTGCAGACCCGCTATGACAAAAACTAGCTTCTCATTTCCCTCCACAAATTTCCTCTCCTCAGCTGGCTTGTCCATTCTTTTATTGAAAAATCAGTACCCATCCATTCCCAGGCCAGTAGCTTTGGAAATTAACTCTTCATTAATCAAAACTTTATGTCCTCCATACTCGACTTTACGGTCTTTCCAGTTCGTTGTGAATTGAACGAAGATTTTTTGGTCATGACCCTATATATTCTCAATGAAATTAGTGATTCCTCCCTTGTTTAGAAGATTCCAAAGCTCTTCGTTATTTTTCCACTCCGGATCCACGCTGGGCTCAATCTGGCATGGAGCTCCTCCCATTTTCACCGGTTTTGAGTAATTTACAGTGTAAAATTCAAAATCCCTTTGAGAAATTTGACAGAACCCACAGTTACGCCTTGCTCTGTTTTTTCTCACGCTATGGGAAAAATGTATAGTATATCCGTTGCTATCGTGGCACTTCCAACGAAAGACTACATTATTGTTGATCTGACCCTATGAGTTCCCGCATGCGCGAGCATCAGTGTCCTTTGAAATCCACTCCAGATCATCATCAGCCTTACCAGGGACTTGAGAATCCATAAAACATTGTTTAATAGCTGTTATAGGCATAAAATTTCCCACATGTGCAACTTTAATCTTAAGATAAAACCACTTTAAATCATCATTATACTTTGTATAGCCTTGAATGCCCATCAATATCTATTTAAGCACTGATTTAAACTTATCCACGCATGTGCAAGTATTATTCATAAAAACCCTCTCCCAATGCTCATTAATTTTATCCCAAATTTGTATGCCCATAAGTATTCGCTTGAATGATGTTTTGAATCTTCTCAGGGATGTGATCACTATTATCCCATATAATGTGATTAACATTTATGCCATATTTAGCCAATGCATCTACCACCTTGTTACCCTCTCGATAGGTATGCTTGATTTGAATATTATTGAAGTTTTGACAAATACTTATGGAATACATGATGAAGTCTTTGATGTTCTAACTTGGGGTCGAACACTGATTAAGATGATTGATTATATTGAGTGAGTCTCCTTCTAGAATGAGATTTTGGATGTTATGAATCTGAGCGATTCTAAGGCCCCATAAAGCAGATAATGCTTCAGCAAAATGATTAGTTTGAATTCCCATTTTACCAGCATAAACAACCACCAAACTACCTTTATGATCCCTGATCACTCCTCCCCCCGCTGCAATTCCAAGGTTACCCTTAGAGGCCCCATCAAAGTTCAACTTATACCAGTTAAGATCTGGAGGATGCCAGTGTATCAAATATCTATCAATATTGTTACCTAAAATATTTCAGATACTATCAGCTCCAATCTGCCATTGGGACAAGATATGCTCTTCATTTTCTGGGTAACTCTTGTTCTTGGGGGGTTTAAATTTAGCAATATTCTCTTTAATAGCATTAGAATTTTTCTCAATGCTGAGCTTATAATTCTTATCACTATTTCTGAAGATAATGTCATTTCTATCTTTCCATATCCTCCAAATAATATGAGGCATTACCAAATTCCAGAGCCTTCTCACAACACAATGCTTGTAGGGTGGGCTCCATTGTTTCCAGAGCTGACTTAAATCCCTAGGAACTACCCAAGAAGCTTTAAAATTAGAAAGGGAAAAACTCCACATTTTGGTAGCATACTCACAATGGATGAGCAAATGAATGATATCCTCAGTCTTTTTTACACAAGTGACACCTATTAAGCATTATAAAACTTTTTCTTATCAGGTTTTCAGTGGTAAGAATCCTTCCCCTGAGAGCAAGCCAAAAGAAAAAGTTAATTTTAGGTGTTAGCTCCTTCATCCAAATTCTATTCCAATTAAACTCAGATTGATTATTGTCAAAGAAAGTATTATATCCAGTTTTAACAGAGTAGTTCCCATCAATAGAACTACTCCAGACCATCTCATCCTTAATTTTGAGTTGACTTAGGGGGATAAGGTCCAACTGATCTTGTAGGGAGGAAATTATCTGGGTCAGATCATCTCTATCCATAGTGAGTTTTTTCCATTTCTTCTTAGTGCCCATTCTGACAATATAATCCTTGATTCTAGTGCCATACTTACTTTTAATGATGTCTTTTACTGCTCCAAATTTGTCCATGAGGCTGCCCTTAAACCAGTTATCTTCCCAGAATTTTATATCATTACCATCTCCCACTTTCCACTTACTTCCTTGTTTTATGAAATTTATACTCTTCACTAAGTTATTCCAAAAGATGGAACCATAAGGAAGATGCTCGTCATGAATAAAATAAGAAAATTCTTGTTGATTAAGGTATTTAGCGTTAATTAAATCTATCCAGGGCTGCTTCTCAGTTAGCATTCTCGAGCCCATTTTCATAATAAGAGCCTCATTCATTTTCTTGATGTCTTTTATGCCCAGACCTCCTATAGATTTTGGAGTACAAACCTTATCCCAAGAAACTAAATGGTATTTAAACTTCTCCTCCATGCCCTACCATAAGAAGTTTTTTTGGATCCTCTCAATTTTTTCTCTGAAGGTGGTAGGGATCTTATAAAGAGACATTATATAGATAGGTAGGTTTTGAAGAGTGATTTTGATGAGCAAGCATTTACCAGCACTAGAAAGAATGGCTCCTTTCCATCCAGCCATTTTTTTTTTAAATCTCTCCAATAAATCATTCCACACCTTGATAGAAAAATTTGTAGTTCCCAGAGGGAGTCCTAAGTAAGTGGCTATAAGCGCACTTATTTTACATCCCAGAATTTTTACAATTTTCAGCTGTCTTTCCTCAGGTGTATTGAAGAAGAATATGGAGCTTTTGTCATAATTGATCTCTTGCCCAGAAGTAGCTTCATAAATTTTCAGAATAGCTTTGATAGCCCGAGCTTCAAGGACAGATGCCATTAAGAGAAGAATTGTATCATCCATACTTATTACTTGCCACCTATATTGCAATATGCTATGAGGATACAATAAATCAGTTGGGTGCATATGTTAAGCCTTAACTCGCTGACATTCAAAGCAATGTGAAAAAAAATCAGTTATGTGTTTCTTCATCCCTTTCTAAAAATATTGTTGTTTTACCTCAACAAACACTTTTGTAACTCTGGGATGTCTTGAGTAATGTGAATTATGAAATTCCATCATTAAATTTTTCCTTAACTTATTTCTTGAAGGTACATACACTTGATTCTCATTTCTCAAAATTCCTTCATTATCAAAGTTAAAACATTTGTATCCAACATCATTAGGATTTGCAACAAGTGTTATTTTTACTTGCTGAATATACGAATCATAATTCATGGCATTCTTTACTTCATTTATAAACTGAGTTCTCAAAGTTACAAGTGTGAAAATATGTTTCCTACGAATTAGTGCATCTACCATTGTACTTTATTTACCTTTAATGTAACTTAAGTCAAAATCATATTGTGACAAAAACTCTAACCATATTCATTTTCAAGCATTAAGATTTGGTTGAGTGAGAATATACTTCAGCGCAAGGTGGTCAATTTTTAACTCAAAAGGTCTACCTAAGAGATAATGTCTTCGTACTTGAAGTGCATGAACTATGGCAGCAAGCTCTAAGTTGTGGTGAGCATAATTCAACTCATGTAACTTGAGTTTCATGCTCTTATAAGCTATAACATGATCATTTTGCAACACAATACATCATAGTCCTCTGGAAACATCTATAACTATAGTAAAGCTTCCATTTGGATCTAGAACAATCAAAATAGGTGAAGAAGTTAGCTATTCCTTTAGATTTTTAAATTTTGATTAACATTTATCACTCCACACAAAATTTTTATCCTTCTTTTGTAATGAAGTAATCGGGGAAACGACTTTTGAAAAGTCCTTAACAAATTTTCTATAATATCCGGAAAGCCCCATGAAGCTTCTAACTTCATGTACATTTTTACGTGTAGGCCATTCAATTATGACATCAATCTTTGTTGGATCAAATACTATTCCATATTTTCTTATGACATGTCCTAAATAATGCACTTCTATTTCATAAAAAGAACATTTGGACATCTTACCATACAATTTTATCTTTCTCAAAATATCAAGTACAATTTTCAAATGCTCCTTCTGCTCATCAATGGTCTTATAATAGATAAGAATATTGTTCAAGAACACAAGTACAAACTTGTCCAAGTATTCTTGAAAGTTATTATTCATCAGATTCATAAAATTTGTAGGTTCATTTGTCAAACAAAAATGTGAAATAGTGAATTCATAATGTCCATAACTTGTTCTAAAAGTTTTTTTATGAATATACTCGTCCATAATTCTTAATTGATGATATACAAAATGAATATATATCTTTGAATAAACTGATGCACCACTCATCTGATCAAAAGATAATCAATCCTAGGAAGTGCATATTTTTTTTAATTGTTGCTTTGTTTAACATTTTGTAATCAATACAAAGTCTAACTGTTCCATCCGTCTATTTCAGAATGATTACCACTAGTCCCCAAGGTGAGATAGTCATTCTTATCAAGCCTTTAGACAACAGTTCTTGTAACTGTGACTTAATTTCTATTAGTTCAATTTTATTCATATAGTAAGGTTCCTTGGAAATAGGTTTAGTTCCAGGTTTGATTTCAAAGTCAAATTATCATTTAGGAAAAAGACCAGGTAGTTATTCTAGAAACACATCGTTGAATTCCTTTAACAGTGGATACCTTTCCAAAAAATTACTACTTTCTTTTGCTATTTATGAAATTTTTACATGTAACATGCAACCTTTATTTTTGGCCTTCTTTAGCTACATAGCCGAAAATTTCCTAACTTAAATTTCTCGTTTTACCCCTTAAATGTTTGTTGTTTTCTATAGATCATTAAGGAATCTAATGTGTTTTTCAAAATAATCAACTTTTGATTTATATTCAATAAGCCAGTTAACACCAATTATGACATCATATTACCACAAAGGAGAAACATAAAGTTTTACTTTGGTAGAAAACTTGGTGATTCTAAAACAGCTCCAAATAGACATTTACTAACAGTATGGACAACATTATTACCACAATGAACAATCCAAGATTTTTCCTTTATTCCAATTTTTTATTTTTTATTTTGTAGCTAGTTTACTAGAAATGAATCATTTTGTAGCACCATTATCGAAAAGTATAGTAACAGGTGTACCAAATAATTTACCTGACACTTCTATGGATGTAACTTGCTTTTCAGCTTGTTTATTAGCCACTATAGCATGTATCTTATGTTTTTGGTTTTTATCATATTTCTTTAAAGGGGATTGAGTTATGTAGTGATCCTTACCATAGTAAAAAAACCCCCCTACAGGCCCCATTTTTGGCTCAAATTTATTTCCGGTCTTGAAACTACTATTTTAACCTCTATAAGATTTCTGCCCATTATTATTATTTCTTCAAAAATTATTTTCTATTATTCGCAGCAGATTTATGTGTTGTTTTTTTCTCATTGTTATCAACCACAATCAAAAAATTTCCATTCCACCTTCTTAGGTGCAAGTGATGAAGAAAAGTTGGTATTTCTCTTTCGATTTTCCTCTTTATGTGTAGAAATTGCCTTCAAATTTTGTTCTTTCCTAATGGATTTTCCTACAACCCTTTCCATGGTGGTTGGGATATTTACATCTATCTCACCTCTAATGACAAGATTCAATCCCACAATGAACTTGTGTATTCTAAACTTTTTGTTAGTTTGATACTGTGAAACATACTTAAGAAGTTTGGTAAACCTCTCCCAATACTTAGTTACACCTAACTTTCCTTGAAATAAATTTTGGAATCCTGTCATTTTATGATCATACTAGAGTTACAACAGCCATCATTTCCTAAATTCTCCCTTAAACGGATAGCATGTAATTCTCTTTTCATTAACTTGTAGTTCATCCTTACGGCTGTCCCACCAGGAGGATGCTTCATGGGAAAGCTGGTAAGATTCCCATACTTCCTTTTTTCTTCCGAGAAATTACTTATTGAAAATTACTTCTCCATTTCACTGAGCCAATTCTTATCCCCATTCCCTAATGAAGTGTCATCAAAATTTGGTGCACTTATCCTTGTTATGTCATTAGTAAGTTCAACTGCTAATATTTCCTTTTTTTATTTTTAGGCGGATTAGGTGCATTTGCATTTACACTTGTAGCATTATTATTGGAATTTACAACATGTTTATTTTATGCATTATTATTATCAATGCCCAAATATCCAACATCAACATTGTTTCCTTTAGGTGGCTGATTTTTACTATTACCATAATCTTCCTCCTCTTTGTTTCCCATTACTTTTTTTTCAAGTACAACAAGATGATATCTTGTGTCCAACAGGGCAGCAAGAATCTCATCAATTTTTTGTGTGGTAGCTTCGTCTCCACCTGGAGGTGGATTATTTACAGTACCTCCCCTTCTTCTGACAATTTTTTGTTAACAAGAAATTAGGTTTTTATCAGATATGAAATCAATAAGTCTAAGAGCTGCAACCTTGAGCTCTGATACCAAAATGTAACATCCACTTTTCTGACTTAGAAACAAGGGAATTTTTTTTATACATAATATTCTCTATTCTAAATTCAAACAATTATGAACACACATTACAATGTCATTCCATCTCATAATAGAAAACCATATGCAACTGTAATGACTTGGTGTAACACTGATCTCTCATGTTTAACTTGTTCTTATGTATATAATGTATACTTTGGTTCCTTTACCAATTACATGTCTATCAAGTGTTCTATCTAAAAATCCTATCTAAGTATCTGTTAGAGATACTCATCTAAAATCTCTCCATCTTAGACCGGGTGATATAAGACAACACAACCAGTAGTTTATGATACTTTGGTAGAAGTTTTTAAACATGTTTACATTCCAAGACAACATACTCATCAAAAGGAATAATTCTTCCACCCCACTCAAACTATTATCTAGATTGGTCTTCCTTGACTTCCGTCAACCAAATCTGAGTTACATTTTCACACTAACTAGGGACATCCCACATATATTAGTGTTGCATGAACCATTCATGGTGACCAAATATAAATAGACACACTCAAAGAAACTCTTTTCAATTCAAGTGTGTTTATTTACCCTAGGTAAACATGAGTTGATGTCTACACTTGTCCATATGCCTATCTCTTTTTAGAGTAGAACAATGAACTTAAGTTCCACTTATGACAGTTGAGTTAGATGAGTTGAGTGGGTTGTTGAAGCCTAGTGACTGCTTCACAGTATCCTCCTAATGACTTCCATCATTACGAGGGTAATCTGCAGTAGTAACTACGCTGCAATAACCAACTAAGTTATTCTAACGTAACTGGTATACTTCAGATTCATTTAGTTCTATTAATCCTCATATTTTTAATTTCTTGAATTAGTCATATAGCTCGTACCTAGGGGTCCACTAAGTATGTATGATTGATCCAATAAGAAGGGATCGTTAATGTACTTTTACACCATTTAAAGGTATGCAGATAAAATTTGTGTTCATACTTATGAACTCTTTAATCCTTAACCATTATTTTATTTTTTGCGTTAGATCTCATTCAAAATTAAATAAGTAAGATCCTTAAATTTCTTTACTTTAGTTTAACAATGTAAACAATCTTGATTTACAACTTATTAATTAGTATTAGTGTTATCATTATTTTTGAACCATATTACTAAATCTTATAAGCTTTCCAATTACCATTTACATTTATCGTTCCCATAGAGTAGAGCATACGACCAATCAACAATATTGATCGAAGATTTATCACATACATAAGGATAACATACTTTGTTCTTAATTAATGATGATAAGGAAGTATTCTCATCTTCCTAATTAAGGACTATTGTGCTATTCATGAATTTGGAAAACATAAGGAGATTAAATGTAATAAGAATACTACATCCTTATTTGTAGTATACCATTTTAATGCCCATTTCTGAATATGGATTTTCTATATTATAATCATTATAGTATAAACATTACACATAATTAATTGGTTTAGATTAACAGTTTATTATCCAAACAACAATCCATCTCAAAGATAATTATTAACTCATATATGTTAATATTTTGATAATATTTAACAATGCTAAATCATATATGTAACATATATAGGATAGTTATCACAAAAAATTCACACAACAATTCGTTTATAAGAAAAGGAATTCACCTCATTCCGTCCTAATAAGTATTTCATAAACTTTAAGAAAACATTTTTCTCTAGTACAGAACACTAATGTGATATGCCCACATAGTTTTTCCAACAATTTCCTTTCAAGATCATTTCAATACATTAAGTATCTGAATAAAATAAATGATTTTGTTAATAAAATGAATGCAAATTTCTATAATTCTTTCTCCTTTCACTTTTCACAAAGTCCATCTATAAAATTTTTAGGATGAGTTAGTTCACTAGAACTAAGCATGATAAGCGTTATAAAATTAAAACAATATGCTTTTATCTAAAAGTTTCATAAAAGGAGCACTGCTATTTATGAAAATGTTCCAAGTACTCAAAAATTCACAATGTTAGAATAGAAAAGAAGTCATTTAAATATCTTTAGGAACCAATTTCCCATAAATGAAGTTACATAATCCAACAAAATTAATCTCATCTATGTTATAGCCATGATAATCATTTCAAATATGATAACTTTTAAAACTGCAAACAATTATTAAAGAAGAGAAAGAATAAAAATCCATGATCAATCCTCATCAATATCAAATTAATTCACCAAGCCTTAAGTTTTCATTATAACAAAACCAATTTTTGATCATAAAATTAAACAAAAGGGTTACTTATAAATATGAATGAGTCAACATGGACAGAATACTATCACAATAAACCCTACTAACCAAATCCCTACCACTATCCCAAAAGAGGATACCATTAAAACAATAAATATTCAACATGAACTAATTATATGTAGATTAAGTATCTACATGTGGATTACTCAACTCTATAACAAGATGATTATGAACACAAATATGAATAATTCCATAAGGGTGTGGAAAAAAAATGAACCGAGATATAAAACAAACTAATTAACACAATTCCATTAAACCAAATCGATAGAAAAAGTCATATCAGACCGTGCATTTCAAATGATCAAGCTTCAATTGAATTCAATAAAAAACTCATGTATCAATTATTTATAGGATATTAATAACAAATTACAAAAATATCAAATCGATGGAGTATAACATTCACCTTATAAAGGTTAGGGTTCTAAACTAAAGTATTTTAACTCCCTTAACCACATTCATAGCAAAATACTCAACGTCCAACTCAATAAAGACCAATCTAAAAAATGTGCATATTCTCTAATGAGACATTTAACAAGGAAGATAAAAATTCAATAAATAACACATTTCATTCATCTAAGAATACGACCCCTACGAGTAATGGTTAATGCAATATCCATAATTCCCCAAATGTTAAATAAGAATCAAATACAAAACATCAAAATCTAACCCACAAAACCCCTCAACAAATAGATCTTCGAGGTACCCTTTTAACAAAAGAAATGTGAAATCAAGTTTCAAAGTATAACACAAAAACCTAATATTGTTAATAACCAATGGAATTCAAGACTTAACCCACCCCAAAAAGAGTGGTTTAGCAAAGCAAAACACAATGATCAAGAGAGATACATAAACTTTACCAGTGCCTCTTTTAAAAATAAGCTGAACCGAGAAGGGTGAACAACCAAAAAAACATAACTAAGAAGGACAAAGATAGAAAAATTCATCGGTCTTCCTTTCCATTATGTAAAAATGAGGCTCAAAATATCCCCATTGAGAGTACTAAGAATGGGTAGAACCTTGACTCACTTAATAAAAAAATAGCAGTTACGAATTAAAGCCATAAATGAATGACCCAAATATTGAAATTAGAGCCAAGTTCAAGAATTCAAAATTTGACACAATAACCATCTGTTAACACCCAGTTTAACAAAAAACAAAATCATTACAAAATCTAAAAGACTGCAACCAAACCTTGTGAAATTGTTTAATTGCAACATATTGCAAATATAAAGAGACATATTTATCAAAATCAAAGATAACACAATATGCCCATAAAAAATCATTCGTAGTTTAATATATTTCAGTCATAGTAATTTTCCCAACCTTTTCAAAACCCAGAATAAAGTATAATAGACTTTATACTATAGATTCATTTCTATCCACAAGAAAACAAACTTTCAGGAAACCCACATAAGCAAGAAAAATCAAACAACATATGAAACACGAAACCAATTCTTAGAGACTTTTTCACAAAGAGTAGAGGTATTTTTATGAAAAAATTAAATAAAACAAGAAATATTAAAGAGACAGAGCCTATCATGCCTGGTAGTGCTCATGGTTTCTTTTCCACACTTCAAACCTTTCTACAAAATCTTCTTTTGAAAGATATTCACCGAAAACTCCAACCAAATCCTTTAAAAATTCCTCCATCATTCCTTTATATTTTTCACAAAAAAAATTCCATTATTTCCACCATTCAATGAAAATGTTTAATTTGTATAAGAATTGAATTGATAGTTTGGAAAATGAAAATACTACATGCAAAGCCAAAGAGCTCAAAAAATATGAATACGCAATAAAACCAAACCATTCTTTTTTTCCAAAACCCATCTTGTTGTTCCCCAAGAAATTTTCACTCAAGGGTCAAGGTTCATTAATGCCAACAAGACTGTCAGTGACCCCCAAAATTTCTGCCAATGTCATCCCTTTGTTAGTTACAACTAACAGTTAAAACTTCATTTAACCAATGCTTAGCAGAGTTACCAATTTAGTAATTTCCACCATAATCATGCCTTGGAAAAAAATTACAGTACAAAAAATTTATCGATTCATTTAAGTCATCCATACACCTTTGGAATGGTGCCACCACCCATCCCCTAACTTTCGATCCAAGCCAACCGTAGTTTCCACTTAGGTTAGTTTGATGCCACCTAGGTTAGGTCTCCTTAGTGTTAGATATAATGAAAGCCTAGGACATTAGGAAAACTTCACAGTATAGCTTAGGAGAAATTAATATCAATGACTTAGAATAGTCCTTTAATACCCTTCAAATTATATATCCACAATAACTTAGGTTAGGGTAATGTAAATAATCAAAGGAATTTAGATTATTTAGGTCCAAAATAATCACCAAAAACATTACCTTTAGTAATTTTATCAAAACAAGATAATTAGATCACATAGCAAGATGCATCTTTAAGATTTGACATGAAACCCATGTGATCCCTTACATGGAAGGCTAAGTATGAATACATCTCAGCAAAATTATGCTGACTGGCTTAACAAAATGATCAAAAAATCATAGAATCATAGACATGCCTTGGATCACTGCAATTGATCCAAGGTATGGTTATTCCTGCATTTGTTATGAAATTTACTGAAGAAGTTCAATATTTCAAATTAGAAAATGAATATGCATATTATTATAAGCTTGAATTTATTTCCTTCCTCACCCCTGAAGACAATACTCACACCTGAATATCAACATAAAAACGGGTTCATCACCCCTTGGGGGACCATTTGTTATCATGTCAAGCCCTTTGGCTTGAAAAACCCTATTACCACTTATCAACATGCCATGAATTACATCTTCCATGACATCATGTATGAAATATTGGAAGATTATGTCGACAACCTTCTTGGTAAGTCTAAAATCCATGTAGAACATCTCCCAGTTCTAAAAATCCTCTTTGATCTCCTCATTAAATACCATGTTCTCCTTCAACTGAAAAAGTGTTTCCTCTACGTTCTTTCTAAGAAACTCCCTAGTTTCATCATCTCTCTATAGGGCATCGAATTCGATCCAACTAAATTCAAGGATATTATAGAGATGCCCCCACCTACTAACCTTTTTCAGCTTCATAGTTTACAAGGTAAGTTAAAATATATGCAACAATTTATTTTCCAACTTTCCAAGTAGTGTCACCCCTTTCATCATCTTCTTAAAAATGATATCTCCTTCAACTAGAATGATGAGTGATACAAAGCCTTTGAAGTGTTGAAGTAATACCTCCTTCAGCCTCATGTGCTCATCCCACCTCAAAATGACAAGCCTTTCTACCTTCAAATTTCTACCACTGACTATTCCTTGGGTTCCATGGTCGCTCATAGAAATGAGCAACACATGGAGTAAGAAGTTTATTACATATGTCATACACTTTAAGAATATGAAACTAGGTGTAGTCATGCTAAAAATATTTGTCTAGCTTTAGTATTCATAGCCACCAAACTTTTACATTACCTACTTTACCATACAACCTTTGTTGTAGCCAACATTAACCCTCTACATTACATGAATGCCAAACCTTACCAACACAAACACACCTTGTGATGGCTCATTCTCCTCACCAAATTAGACTTATAATTTAACCATACAAATTTTATCAAAGGAAAAACAATTGCAAACCAACTAGCAAAAGCTCTATTACCTATACACCAATCTTCCAATTTCATTTTCCCAG
This sequence comes from Taxus chinensis, assembly GCA_019776745.2. Lineage (NCBI taxonomy): Eukaryota > Viridiplantae > Streptophyta > Pinopsida > Cupressales > Taxaceae > Taxus > Taxus chinensis. The sequence goes on from CM034151.1 coordinate 74,637,497, forward strand.
ATGAATCTATCACCACACTTTACATCGATGATTATATTAATGATCCCATTATCTACAAAATGAACTTATTCTTCAATGGTTTTAAATGGAAATGTGAGGGTGGCACAAGATTCCTTCTCATTCCTCTTGATAGTGAACCTATGCCTTTATCATTCAAACTTGACTTCGATTACACCAATAACATAGCCAAATATGAAGTACTTGTACTAGGTCTCTAAACCGCCATCACCATAGATGTTAAATCCATTAATATATTTTGTGATTATTAACTAGTTTTGAGCTAAGTCAATGTTTTCTATTAGTGTCTCAATGAGGTTATAAAAAATTAAAATCATCATGTTGACACATTTTTAACTACCTTTGATCACTACAACCTTCAAACCACTCCGTGATTCACTAACAAATTCATGGATACCAATGCATGCCTTACTATAAAAATACTCACTTAACCTTCGGACTCAAAAATATTTATCACGGTACAATGATTGTAGTCACCTTCTTACATCATTCTCAGTGTTAATTTTTTGGGATGTATTGGAATTGACCCATGCGATCTTTGGTATAAGTAGTTTTTTTATTATCTTACCCTTTCAATTTTTCCTTTATATCTTACTCAAAATGGTCATTGAGCCTTCCTCTAAAGAGTCTCTTGTTACATTGTCATCAGAGGCCTTCTCTACAAACACAGATTCAATGGTATCCTCCTACGATGCCTCACTAGTTATGAAATTCTTTACACCATAAAGGAAGTCCGTGGTGGAATTTTTAGTGGACATTTTGGTGGCCATGTTTTTTCTAAATACATCCTTCACCTTGGTTATTATTGGTTAACCCTTAACCATGACTATTTTGAAAATGTCAAATATTATGTGAAGTGTCAGTAGTATGCTAACCATCACCGCACTCCTAGTCATGCCTTACATGTCACTAGAGACTTTTTTTCCTTCTCTCGATAGGCTTTGGATCTCGTTGGAGAGATTAAACCTCATTCTTCTCAACGTCATCAATGGATCATCACCACAATTAAATATTATACTAAATGGGTAGAGTTCGTCCTGCTCATTTAAACTAAAGTCGAGAAATTATGCTAATTCACTAACCATCATATTATTTTCCTCTTTGGGTGTTCCTCAACGCCTTATCACTAATAATGGAAAAAAAATTCAAAAACAAAACCTTAAGAAAATTGTGTGATACCTTCGACATTAAACTAAGTTTTTCTTCACTTTACTACCCAAAAATGAATGGCCAAGCCGAACCTTCCAACAAAACCCTCAACAAAATACTCATGAAATTTGTCAATGATACTGGTAAGTATTGGCATACACACATTCATTTTTCCTTATGGGCTTATCGTACCAGCATTTGTACTTATACCAATGTCTCACCTTTCTCTTTGGTCTGCGGTACAAAGGTTTTCCCACCTCTCGAATTCTAAATTCTATCTCTTTTTATCTGACTTAGCGAAGAATTTTTTTTCCAAGACCGTTTGGCCCAACTTGAGATTTTAGGAAAATGTCACTTAGATGCTCTTTAGCATCTTAAAATATACCAAAAATGTATCAAACATGCCTATGAAAAATGTGTTCATGAACATACTTTTAAAGTTGGAGATCTTGTCCTAAAGAAAAATCAACACGTAACCAAAGTAGATAAAATAAAATGGGGAAAATTTTCTCCTAATTGGTTTAGACCCTACATTGTTACTGATTCCTATGGATTAGGAGTTTATCATTTATCTTCACTTGAAGGTAAACCTGAACTTGAGCCCCTTAATGCCTTGCATATTTGATTGTTATACTATTGAATAAAGTACTACATCACTCTATAGAACTTATATGCTAATCTCTTGAGTGACCCTCATGTTCCATGTACATATTTTAAGGACCAATGAATAAACAAGGATTGTGTGATTATCTATCACAACTTGGCCTTGTCTTAAACATAAGTACCAAAAACCTACTCATTGCATTATTCTCGTGGATACATTTTTTCCTTTTCAAGATAAAATGCCATGTTTGTTTGTCACTTAAAACCCCTTTTTCCTAGCTAGCATTTTTGTTTTATGGATTTTCATTTATAAAAGAGGCCTATACTCCTTTATAGTCTTTTCCATGACTTAAAGTTCAAAAATAAAAGAAAAATAAAAATTGGATAACCAAAAATATCTCCTTAAGTCAAACTTCTTGCAAATAGATGAATCCCTCAAAAGGACATCTATGTCTCTATCTTTCTACTATTAATATACTTCTCCCTCGAAGGATAACTATTAAAATAATGCCACTCATTGTACTTAGTCTATCTAAAAAAGGAGATTATTTCTATCTCAAATAACATAATTCAGAGTCTTCCTGCATTTATCATCTTCATGAAGACATCAAGGAGAACCTATCTATCCCACTATATACCTATTGCATTGATCATTCTATACATTTATAAAAAAAAAAGAAAAAATAAAAGAAAAAATCATACAAAATAAAAAAAAATTGTCATGGAATTTCCTAATCTGGTTTTGGGCGTCTTACAAAAGAGGCATGTTGTATCACAAACAAGGTTACATTAATTAAAACCTTCCACCTTACCTTTTGTTTATTATCTTTTAAACCAGCTCAAGGGATAAAATGTGTAATTTTACACAATGTGATCATGTAACTTCTTTCACGTGTAGACCCTTCGCTCATGCAACACATCAAGAAACTTAAGTTCAATTGGTGTTATAGTATAACATTTATGGACCTGACCAACTATGGGCAGACCACCTCTTTTGCTTGCTAATATTTCTTTACTTGTTTGTTCAACATTACAAGATAATTGAAATCACGAACACATATGCCTTCATCTATTCCTACACCTAATTCACTTTGCCTATAACCTATTCAATATTAAACCTTACAATATTTTAAAAACATATCTTGTCCAACCAACCTACCTTGCCGAACTAACCTAATCCAATATCATTCTTCCGTAGTTTTTAGGTGAAATACATCTACCTGAGGCCCCTTTTGCAATGGTTATGTAGGAAGCACTCTTAGGGCATGGGGTCCTTTTAAGGTTATCTCAGCCACTCTATTACCCATCATCATTACCCCCATCAAAAAAACACTTAGTTAAGTTTCCATAAACACAATAATTTGGAAGATAACTCAAACTAGAACAATACATCACCTATATACATCATCATTTATTCTCCATAATACCAATAACTTGGAACTTAAAATTGAAACAAATCAAACTTAACCTTGTGTAATCATCTCATTTCCATAAAATTAGTACATTGGAAATTAAACCATTCAACATAACATTATTTCATTTCACAAACAACATCAACTCAACCATGCCTATATCTACTTTCCATGACATCAATATAATGTAAATATGATCAAATCATGATATCATCAACTCAACCATGCCTAATCATCTTCATAGCATTAATAAATTGAAAATTAAACCAAAACCAACTACTAAATCCTCTAATTTTCATAACACAAATACAATGGAAATTAGACCATTCAATCATAACATACTTCATCTAAACTGTTCCAATACATCTTATTTCCATAAAATCATTAACTTGGAAATTAAAGAAAACCATGCCTACACATCTACTTTCCATGATACCAATCCAACCAAAATAAAATAACATCACATATATAGATATCATCATTCATCCATACATCAGAACGTTTGGATATCAATACACCAAATATATAGATATAAACATCAGTAAATCAAAACTCTCAAATACACCTCACATTTTCGGCACATAGGCCGATACATATATAAAAAAATAAAAAATAAATTACATCATCCATCTCAAATATAAGGAGAAGTGCCTCTGCTACTCTCCCCCATACCCTTCTCTAGTCTCAGTCTATTAGAACTGGTAACCTCACCATGTCTATGTGGCATATGGTCCTTTGAGCTGCTGGAACTATGTGTTTGTGTGATAGTTCTGACACTCGATGCATGTTGTGCTCTATACTCCCCAGATGTTGTATATGAAATACCAACCTTCATCAACCGGTCTTGATATTATCTAGGCTCACATACTGCATCTCTAAAATTGACCATGGATATAAAATGCATAGGTTCCATGGCCCCCTATGGACCCTGTCCCAATAAAAGTTTCCTCTCTATACTTGTGGTCTCTGGCATGCTTCCTGTAATGTGAGACCCTATCCTAGATCCTATGCCTGAATAGGTACATGTTCCTTCACCTGTGCTTTTACATATTCCAAATGGATCTATAAAGTAGCACCCTGATCCTGTAAGGTAGCAACCTATGCTCAAAAACCTACAACATGTCCCCATCCCCCACACATGCCTACATTAACTGGCCCTGTAATGTTGAAACCTACATCTATAGAGTGGAAACTTGTGCCTGCAATGTAGAAACCTGTCCTTCATCTCCTACCTATGCTTGCGATGGTGCCAACTTCCCCTATAACCCTATCACCTGTCCCTTTAAGGTGGTCACCTGTGCATGGGACTGCACTAGCTACCACTGTAATGATGTCACCTACCCCTGTAACTTGTCTCTCTACATTATCACAGTGGCCAAGTCTGGTTGTCTTAGCCTAGGTGGTGTTTCTTGTAGCTAGACTATCCACTAGCACTTGTATGCATCAGTCATCCCAACATCATCAATATGATGATCTGCTACCTACTCCTCCTTCCTTGATGACCCTATCAAATGTGGTGGAGACATAGGTCTCTCCACATTATCTTTTTGGTACTATGGAAATGGTGGAGGTACATATTGTTGTATCCCAAATTTTTGTCTCACTCAGTCCAATGGTATCATCTCATGCTCTCTCAGGCATTTCCCTGTATCCACCTAACCAAATGCAATCCCACCAAATCCTCATCCATGCCTCTGTAAGATTGAAAATTCACATGAGGCCTTAAAAAAAATCCACCGCCGATAAATCATCTAGTATACACCTGTAATACGTCATATCTCATGACGCCTCATCTTCTCTAGGATGAGCTCCTACTAGCACCCATTTCTTAAAGTCAACCCTATAAACACCTCTATACAAGTCCTATTTTGGAAGGCATACTAGGTGTACACATACTATATTCTCATAATCCCAAAAAATGCGGTAAATATGTAAAATATAAAAAAAACCACCTAATCCTCCAATAAGGCCATAATTACCTATACAGCTGAATCAAAAATTCTTGTTGTTAAGAAAAACATATCTGATCCTCAATCATATCCTTTAAAACCCCCATTATAGCTCGCATATATCTCCCACACTCTCCATCAAGGAGAGAAAAAAATCCAACTGCTACCAGCATCAAAATGGTTAATCTCATCTCCTTTGGATGTGTAACATACATATCCCCATAGCCAAGGCTTGCATTGTGATATCAAAGGTCACCCATCACTTCTCTAATGATATCTAATATATTGGCTCTCCAAAAATCGACAGCTGCATAATCCTGTACACATCCTACAACGTCATCGTCATCTCACCAGTGGGAAAAAGGAAGATATTGGTCATTGAGTCCCATATGTCGATTAGAGTGACCATAATACTATGATCATGTATAGTACTCCTATAGTGCTTAATATAACCAAGTCCCATAACCATAATATAGTCTCATCCATCATCTGTCACACTAAGCCACATCTGTACCAATAGAGGTGGCACCTGGTCTCACATCGTAAGCTCTTTCCTCACCTACATCACCAATCAACCATGTTAATCAATTAACTCTCTTGATAATCTATTGGACCACACATGAACCGTCCCGATCCTTACCTATGAATTTACTAGTCTACCCACTTTCACCCTTATGGTAACTTAAAAAAAATTCTACGTAACTTTCACATCTACCCTATCTTTCTTTTTCCCCTTTACCTATATGGCCTAAATTACTCCACAAAATCTTATGCCTATTTTCACCTATTTCCTTATATTCTAAATTAGTTTACCTATTTACCCATTCCCAACCCACCTAATCATGTTTCACTTACCCCTACGCTACCATATCTTATCTATCTTTGGACTAACCCACCCTTACCTTACCTTTTTTCCTTCCCCACTTCCATATTTTCCAACATCGTCAATTTTCATAATGATCGACATCAGCCCCCCCTAAAGGTACCGATCACCATACCGCCCAAAAATTTAGGCTATACCTAATAATGCAAGCCAACCCTCAACTGGCATCAGTCATTAGTTCAGACCTATAGATGAAACACCATGTTTCCCTACTAAAAAATTACCATAAACACCTAATCTACCTACCCAAACTACCCCCATTTTCCTCAATGATCATTATCCATCTAATTACAGTACATTTTACCTCCCCTACCCAATTTCCTTCATTTTTACACAAATATCAACTACATTTCCAAAACCAAATGTTTCACTATTCTACATTAATTTTAACCCAAAAAAACACAAGGAACTTAAATCCTACCTCTACTCGGGTCCGTCTCCATGGTCTGGTCACAGCGTGGGAGGTCCTCTAGCTCCCTCTCTCATCTCTACCATGCCTCACTCAATTTATAATCTCTCACTCAGTAAAACCACTTGCCTCGATCTCATGGACCTGTCAAATGGACGCCAATCACCCACTATTTGCTTGCCAACTCGACCAAACACCTCTCTCTGTCAGTTTTCTCACCCAAAATTTCTCTTGACATTTTCCACAAATACCAAGAACCAAATGAATCCATATTATGTAGATTTTTACCTTCTTAACCCCATTCGACCTGATTGATATTGGTTGTTTTGTGCCCTATTTAACTGGCATCAATTTCCCTCTAATCAACATTTTTCACCCTACCTATCCCATTTAACCTACTTTTCCCAAATTTTTACTCTATGATAGCTTATTCTTGCACCCATAATCTTACCATCACCTACCAGGCTCACTCAGAAACCTTCCTAGCCTATTCATTTCCCTAATTGTAATTATGGACATTTTTATTACCTATACCTTGGCCTTACCCATGTATTTTCCTGGATAAACCTGAACCCACCCACTGGACACTCAACTTCACCTACTCATTATACCATGCAATGACACTACTAATGTTGTTTATCCTACTAACCTTACATTGCCCAGATGTTGTGATGTATATATCCACTTAACCAAACCTATTGGTTTTTTGGAACCCACCTAATTCCCATTCTTGCACCTCACTTAGTTGTGTTTCTAGGACCATATCCTATACCTTGGATACCTAGACCACATTAAAATAGTTTGGATAAACTACTGACCTTTGACGAAGTAGAGTTTGTAGTCTCTTCAGCCTAGTGGCTTGTTGCATTTTATACATGTGTGTGTGTGTGTGTTTGAATTCCCTTGCATATTACCTATACCCCTTTGCATACTACGTGGTTGTGTTAATTACAAGAAATTATCGATCATTCTAATAGTAAAACCTTTCCTTTCACTAACTAACAACGTTTATCAAGTGTAAAAATTATAGTCGTTAGTCATATTTCTTGAAGGTTTTTATTCAAAGACTTGGCTCTGCAAATGATAGTCCATCGAGTATGATATAATTACAAATAATGACTAAAAAGTTGTTGATATTATTATTTTACATTTAGTTAAAATATATTCGTCAAAAATATAGAGGACATCAGCTGATAGCCTACTCATCAACGAATAATTGGTAAACATAAAACATTCCTTGTTATTCACGGACTTGGATCATTCACTCAACATTTTCTGTAATAAATTTTTTTTCCAATATCTATTTTCATAATTAAGAAACACTTTTTCCTAGAGTTCGTTAATCTATTCCTTTCTCATCTAACAATAAACAATAAGCGTAGAGCACTATGTTATATAAGTATTCAAGCTTAGTGGTCATTATGCATTTATTTTATATGAACTGTTTTTTATCTCTATTTTTGAAATTAATAAACATTTTATCCTTGAGGTTGCTAATCTATTAATTTCTCAAAGACCTCCATATCTTTTGACAATAAAAAATTTCTATATCTCACATATTTTACATCTAATTTTTTTACAAAAATTGCCTAGCTCCCAATAATATCTATTACTATGATTTGTTATTAGAGTGTTATGTTCAAATTAAGATATTGTTTAGCCTAGATGCCACCAAAGATTTCCTTCCCATAAGTATTCGATCTTAGCATTCGCTAATGATTTTATTTAATATGAACTATTGTTTGATCTATATATTCAAAAAATATATATTTTTGAGCTTAGTGGTCGTTGATTTACTCCTCCTAAGAAGTAGTGGAACTTAGTGGTTGTTAATTATTTTTTCTGATGCATACCAATGTGTAAAAAAATAAAAGATTTAAAGGTGTGTTCCTAGTGGTTCCTAGGATGTTATATGAGCACCCTGAATTTCATTTATTAATCATCTTTCTTCCCCTCTATGTAAAGACATCCATATCTTTCAACAATAAAATTTTTCGATATCTCGCATATCTGTCATCAAAATATATTATGGAAAATTCTTAGTGACTACTAATATACATTACTATGATTTTTTCATAAAGCATCTATATTATTGAGAAATTATTTAGCCTATTTTTCACATAATAATTCATTTCGGTAAGTATTTGAGCATAGTGCTCGCTAAGCATTTATTTGACACACACTATTTTATTGATCTTGTTCAAGTAATGGAGCTTAGCAATCGTTAAGAAATTTACTTGATACAAACTGATATAAATTATGTGTTAGACACAAAAACTTATGAGTAATATAGAAGTTAAGATATCTTTCAATGGTATGTACTACCACACTTGGTTGTGGAAGGAATGTATAGTCAATAAGATAAGATTATAGTTAATGAAAATACTAGTGATCAAAAAATGTAAAGATATTTATTTACATTGCTGGAAATAAAACCTAGTAGCTATAGAGGCTAGCGACCACTAGGATTCTGCTAAAAAAATAGATGAACAACATACGATAGGTCAATTTTTTCATTAACACATGCTGAAGAGATTACCCTAATCCCCTATAAAATCTAAGTATTTATTATTTTGAATTGAGTGTTGTAAAAAAATCTTTCTAATGGATCTTAGTGGTCGTTATTTTCTTTCCTATCTAGAAGGAAATTTCAAAATATGGTGAAGCGTAATGGAGTTTAGTGGTCACTATTTTTTCTAGAGTAAAGTGTAAATAAAAATAAAATATTGACGATCACAAGATATATTACAATTTAGCTGTCATGTGTCAACATTTCAATGGATTATCATTACAACTTAGAATAATGTGTATTTTTATAAGTAAAAAAAGTTTGTTAATTCTATCGCTAATTGAAAAGTTTTTAATAAATATGTCAATTATACACCTGTGTAATTAAGTGGTTGAAATTTGTAAGATGCCACATTTTATTGGATTTTTTTAAATTAACACAGATGATAGCTAAAAAATATCGAATTCGCACTTGATAAAAATTAATAATAAACGAGGCGTATATCGCTCTCTTAAAATTTAAATTTTTTATTTCCTAATGTTCACTTATATTTTCTAAATGGTTTTTTGTTATGCATATATTAATATTTTTCAATTTCCTGTGAGTTCACAAAGAAAAATTTCATGTTGTCCATCTAGTTTCTAAAGTGGGTAGTATTAATAAATTTTATTTCCCCATATCCCCTAAATCAAAATGAATTATTTTTTTATAAAATATCAAATTTGCGTAGATAAAAATTAATGAAGCACATATCACTCTCTTAAAATCTGATTTTTTTGTTTTCCAATGTTCACTTCTCTTTTCTAAATACTTTTCTAGAATGCTGAAATTACTAATTGTCATTTTCCTGCAAGTCCACAAAGATTTTTTTTTCATTATCCCACTTGTTTCTAAAGTAGGTAAAATTAATAAATTTCATTTCCCCATATCCCAAGCTATCTCCTGAATTAATGTGAATTATATTAAAAAAATTGAAGGAATGCTCGATAAAAATTTATAATTAACGAGGTGTATAGCACTCTATTAAAATTAAAATTTTATATTTCCTAATGTTCACTTATATTTTCTAAATGGTTTTTAATTGCGCTTAAAGTAATATTTTTCATTTTCTTGAGTGTTCACAAACAAATATTTTTCGTTGTCCCACTTATTTCTAAATAGATAAAATTAATCAATTTTATTTTCTTGTATCCCACGATATGCCCAGAATTCAGTGCAAATATTAATGACGGGTGAATTCAAATTACAATATGTTAAATCACCCATATTAAATGCCAATAATTGAAACATCAAAATCTTGCACTTTCACTTTAAGAAGGGAAAATTAAATTTAGTAGTTTCCTATTCCCACTTTTTTATTCCATTTTAAGAATTTTTTTTGTTGAATGCATATGGAAATTACTAAATAAACCGAAAAAATATATATTAGGGATCCTATTTTATTTTGTAATTATAGAAAAGGAGCTCTTGAAATTAGAATACAACACTCATAGGAACTAATTTACTAGTCTAATTGATTGATTCTTGGATGTTTATTGAACAATAAGTTGAGGTAGCAATCGTAATCACGTTTGGGGGTATAAAAATAAGAAAAACAATAGTGATTATGGATAGAGAATTGTTCTGAGTGCAGATCAAAAGGCCCATAAAGGATGTAATCAAAAGAGTCAAGAAAAACATGTTGCAGGTTAAATCTCACTGATATTATGTTTTAGAGATAATATGGAGCTTTCATAGACATTATCAAGCATGCTAAAATATCAGATACAACTAAAAAAAGTATTTTTCAAAATCAACTATGTTTTGTATGTGTATTGAAGTTGATCAGGGGCACTGTACGTACCCAAAATTGTAAGGTACTGTACTACCGGAACAGTGTAACAAGCTCCCCAATGATGATACAGGTCTCCTCGCAAGGTTTTCAGGATCCAGAAAAGCCCTCAGAGTATGCGTTAACATCCCACATGCTCCGCTTAGCCCCCGCGCCCTTTTTTTTTCCCTTTTTCCCTCTTTCCTTAGCCTTTTGATCTTCAGTGACGAAACCGTCGCCCTGTAGGGTAGCAGTCTCATAACCACCGCCCTGATCAGGGCGGCGGTCCTGTAACCGCCGCCCTGCTCAGAGCGGCGGTCCTGCATGTGTTTTCTAGAAAGCACTTTGACACAACTTACGTAAAATATCAATGTTTCACCAGCTTTCCTTGCCGACTTGGGCATGCATTTATGTTTTTGGTCCCCTGGAATAGTGTTTGGCCATTGTTTATGGTTTTTAGAGTTCAGTTTGGTTTTGATTTTTGGGTGAATGGAGAGCTATAAATAAGTGGCTTGTGCACAAGCAAAGGGACTGATCTTTTGCTCTCATCTCCTCATTTTCAGTAGTTCAGCTTGTTATCTTGTTTAGAAGCCATAGTTTCAATTCACTTGCATGTTTAGTTAGTATTGTTCAGCTGTTGGTAAGCCACATACCCATCTTGTGCAGGCAGTACTGTTATTTCACCCAATCCGGTCTGAAGTTTGTCTCTAAATTTCTCTTTGCATTAGATTTAGCTATAATTTTTCTTAGAGTACTTGTTTTAGTTCATTTGCATGCTCATTTAACATTGTCCAGCTGTTGGTAAGCCACATATCCAGCTTGTGTAAATAGTGTTGTTGTTTTATCCAATCCATTGGAATAGAATAGCTTAGGAAGACATTAAAGTTACAGGTTTTGCTCTTCAAACAGGATAGTTTCAGGTTCTGGTCGCTTCATGTTGCATGACTCGTAGTAAAATCCCGCTAGGAATCGCATAAGCCAAGCTTTGTACTCTTGCGTTGTCCCTCTCCTACTCGCATTTTCAGTCTACATTCTGAGTTGTCCTTGTCCCAATATCTACTCCTGTCGATGCTAGCATTACATGCTTTTCTGGATCCACGTGAACATGAAAGAATGAGGAGATCATACTGAGGGGACAAGATCACACACACCATCGGATTTGCCACTGTTCTGCAGAATCCAGGTTTTAACTTTCAAAGTTCTAGTTAGAATCATATCAAATAGAGTAGATAATTGCTTCATTTCAGTGAATTCTATTCTCGATATTGCTAGGGAAGATGTGAGGATTGATAGTTTCTGAGAAACTATGATTCACTCCTCACTTCTGAGGTAGGATCGAGAATCTTGCAGATAGATTAGATGACCTACTTTGTTTAGAATAAATCTACAAACTGCACAGGCTAATAACTACACTCGATTATTTTTTCTATTTTAAATTATTGTTTAGTTGTTATTCCTAGATACATTTAAATAAGCTTGCTTTCATTAAATTCTTAAAAGGTTTCTTAGAAGAATAGAAGTTATTTATGTTTTAGATTTATTCCACGTAGTTAGAGTTTGCTTAGTTACAGTTAGATTTACATTTTATTTTGTATGACAATCAAGGGACCTCAGGAGCCCAGGGAATATATATTTGAGCCAATCGTGCCTCAACCAAACCTCATCACAGCAATAGTTCACATAGACCAAAATCTCAGAATACAAGTATTCCAAACAACAACAGATTTACAACTGATCAGTTCTCAATTGAGAGGGTTAAACATAGAAGACGACCAAGCACACACGTTTTGGTCAAACCAACCAAACTAAAGATTTCCCTAGGTAAACATTCATATGACTGTAGAAGGGTTCGAAAGAGAACAAACCTTTGGTTGTGATCCTTTGGTTCCACAGCCGGGTGCAGGAGACACTCTCACAGATATAGATACTAGTCTAAGGATCCAGGTTGCACGAACGCCTATGAGATATTCTGAGAAAATCACATAGTTGTTGGTCCTAAACATAGAAGCTGAGAAAGCGTACGATTACTGGATACTAGGGATTAGGACTGGATTTCACGTATGACCATAACAGGACCACAACATCAAAGAGTCCATGGTTGTGATCCACAGATCTCACAACCCAACGAATCCATAAGTCAATCAGATATAGACGCTGGCCTACGTACACTAGTATTCCAATCCACTCCACTTCCACCCATCATCATCAAATAATTTTCCTTACTGGATATAGCGGCTAACGAAGCTAGAGAATTCTGGACTAGGCCAGAAAATCATCCGTAAAGTCAATTGTTTTCACCATCCACCATATGACCTTATCTGGAGACATACACGAAACTATCCCAGGTCATTTTCCACGTATTCCACAACCCATAGATCGAATCATGCAAGAGCTCGATATTGATTGGAGCCTTCGAGCAGTCATCGATTGATCTATCACACTAATCCAAGTTAGAAGGGCCTTCTTTGCCTTAGATTCACAACTTCCATTAGTGCGTGTCGAGAGACATTAGACTGCCTAACTAGTTTTTCTGCACCCCACGCATAATCCTTCCCCACCGACTATCTCAGCATGACCTCGAGAGGTTGGGTACACGGAAGAGTCACTTGTAGATTCCCACGCTCGCCTGTCACTTTTCCAGCGTACAAAATTAGTGAAACCTGACGTGAAGCAAACAAAATTAGTGAAGCTGACGTAAAACTTCCTAATTTCTCGTTCGAAAGTCATAGTATCACATGTTTCCTTTCACAAATCACCTTCGCTCCTTCCCATTATTCTATGCAGGTATTCACATACCCCCCGAATATGTCGAGATTCAATGCATATGGCAGACCCCTCTTGGGTCTTGAGGCATACTATGCCCAACAGAACAGACAATCATCACCCTCGCTCTCAGTATGGGGCGACAACTATTCAACTAATCAGTTATCAACACAAACCCCAAGAATCAGATATAATTCGTCTTTTCAAACTGAGGAGTTAGATCAATCCCTCTCGAACGCAACAAACAGAGCCTTCAGGTTCAAATAATATGACATTTATCAGAGAATCTGGTTCGTCTCCTCAGATGCTACTTAGACCACAAATTAGTAGGCAATCAGATCCATACCTGGTCTTAGATGATGAACAGTCAATACGTTATCCTAGGAGTGAACAACATTCTCTAGGGTATGTACCCACCTATAGGAGGTTTACAAATACAACCCGAGGTCTCTTTTCAAGAAAATACCTCTATGCCACTGCATATAGGAAATACTCTCAGAGAAACTTGGCAAGATAGCAATCAGTTCATGACAGGATATCACATGTACCTATACAACACCAGGGTATACAATAAACACCGCTTAGGCAAAGCACCGTGAATTCACCAAATGAAGTCATTTCAACGTTAGTAGAAAAAGTGAGAGGGTTAGAACTTGCTCAAACAAGTCAAAATCCTCAGTTCATGCAAGCAGGAAGTTCCAATCCTCCATACGCTATCCTAGCCAAGTAGATCTCCTCACAAGAAGTAGGCACGTTAGGCACGCCTCCTCAGTATCCACAACAAATGCCAACAAGGCCTGTCATCTCTAAAACTATTCCTCCCGGTCTAGTATCAAGTAACCCATTACTAGACAATACCCCGTCATGCTTAAACATGTACTCCAAATCACCACAAGGAGATATGTTCTCCTCTCCCGGCATTTTTTCTCAAACACAGGGACTTCCCTATGCCCCTGCCAATGCATACGCTGCGCCGTATCAACAACCCATCCCACCACCACTCCCTCAGCAACCACCATCAATGGTCGAAACCTATGCGATAGGGACTTATTCAGAATATCTGAAGGAGCCCTTAGACTTCGCCATACAAAGTGTCATGCTTCGAAGACCTCTTCTTGATTTACCCAATTTCAAAGGTGAGGGAGATCCCAATGCACATATCAAAGCTTACGCTACAGCCATATGCGAACTACTCCCTTGGGATGGGGTTGTTGCTAAAATATTCCATAAAACCTTGGAAGGCATTGCTCTCAACTGGTATTATAGAATACCTGAAGCCTCCATCCATTCATTTAAACAATTCGTATCAGAGTTCATTAAGGTGTTCGACATGAACAAACTATTGAGAACAGGAATCAGGGAATTCTTGCACATCAAACAAGAATACAACGAATCTGTCGCCCATTTCATCCAGAGGTGGCGTACAGTTCTTTATTCTTCAGCAAGTGCTCCAAACATGGATCAGATGGAACTATGTGATTTATTCCTTCATTCTCTTAGCAAAGAGGTGAAGGAAGAAGTCCAGAAGTTCCCGCTAAGAACTTACGATGAAGTACTTGAGAGTGCTCTTCGAATAGATCAAGCAGCGATAGATAGTGGTCGTAAGACATATGGAACAAATGAGAGGTTAATCACCTCCACTCAGAACACTACAACTATCACAAATGTCAGTCAAGGACCCAAAATCCTTAACAAAAATTGTGGGGTAACAATGGATGGAGTAACCGACCAGCCCAAGAGGGTAAATGTTGTTAATACTCCGTCACAAACAAACAACCAATGAAACAACAACTTTACCCCGATGATCAATACAGTGGATTTTAACCATCCAAAACAAAAAACAACAACGGAAAAATCCCATGCAAGGGCCAAGCCAAAACTCATTTGGTTATCAAAACCAAAGTCAAAACCAGAAACAACAATCACAAAAATTTAATCCTAATAAGCAACAGTTTGATCATAATTTTAGGCCACAATACACATCAAACCAACAAAACAGGAATTACAACCCCAATTCTTATTGTGGTTTCCACAAAATTCAGGGTCATGATACTCACTAGAACATGTCGTGACAACCGAGACCCAAGATATTATAATACTGCCGGTCACCTTAGGGCCCAAAACAATCCTGACTGAGTTTTATATTATAGATCAGGAAACTAATTATAATATGATACTCGCCCGACCATGGATACACCGAATGAAGGAAATCCCTTCTACTTTATTTCAAGAAGTAAGATTCTTGCATCTAGGAAAGGTATTTGTAGCCAAAGGTGATCCAAAACCTTTCGATTTGCACCTAGCTGATTTAAAGAAAAGACCAAGGGTGGACTCAGAATTTGAACTTCCAACAAACCAACTTAATAAACCCACTGACCCAAACCAGAGGAAAATTTGGTACCTACGACGGATCTTGAAACTATCAGCATAGCCAAAACAATCCCAACTCCCAAAGATAAAACTAAAGAAACAGTATCATTAGGGACTACTGCGAAAATCGTTGAGTTGATAGAACAAGATTCACCAATGTTCTTACCATTTGATTCAATAGGCATAAGATATTCCCTAGGTGTTGGTTCCCTTCCAGCAGATGACCTCTGTATGGTAGAAGTAGAGTGCGCAAACGTAGCAAATGCCCCAACATCTATACTCCCAACTAAGTATTGGACTCTCCATTTCGATGGAGATAAATGCCGTTATGGAGCGGGGGCAGGTATAATTCTTACTTCGCCCGAGGAGAAAGTCCTCCCATTCACCTTTGAGTTAAAATTTCAATGCACAAACAATGGCACTGAGTACGAAGCCCTCCTCCTTGGCCTCACCTTAGCCAAAAGAATTGGTATTGATAACACCATAGTCTTGGGAGACTCGCAATTAGTGACAAACCAAGTTTCTGAAGTATACGAAACCAAATCCGAACACTTTCATCTTTACAAAGAAGCCGTATTAAATTTAAGCAAGGTGTTTAACTTCATATCCATCAAAGCAATCCTACGAGAGAAAAATCTTCTCGCCGATTCGATAGGAACTTTAGCATCATGCTTTACTCCAAGCAATGAGTTAGAAGATACCTAGTTCACGGTGTCCATTTGTGATGAACCATTAATAAAAATAATGACAAATCCTCTTTTAAGCGGAAGTGAATCTACCATCCTAGACCGTATTGATAGTGATGCGGCTACTTTGGATTACTTAAACGCCTATGCAGCATTACATCTCTCCTATCACATGCTAGATTTATCCTTGATTCCACATTCGTCTTCCTACTTCGGAAATCCCATAACGGATCTGCCCTCACAAATGGAATCCAGCATATACGCAGTAGAAAATGGGGATGATTTAGATTTACCTCCAGCACCACCTGAATTCGAAGAGGGTAATGCCTCTTTAATCGAGGAAACAATCGATGTCAACATCAGGACATAAGATGAACCGAGAATATTGAAACTAGGTTCTTCGTTAACCCCAGAAGAAGTGGAAATACGTACTCAGATCCTCAAAGAACATCAAAGGGCATTTTCATTTAATTATAAGGAGATGACAGGATTCGCACCCCACATTGCGGTGCATAACCTCGTCACTAAATCAGATGCAAAGCCAATTAAACAAAAATCAAAACCCATGAAGCCCAAGGTAGCTCTCATGGTAAAGGAGGAGGTAATAAAACTCCTCCAGGTAGGGTTTATCAAGCCCGTTGAATACACCCATGTGGGTGTCAAACATTGTTCCACGTTCTTAAAAAAACAATGGAAAGATCACGCAGTTTGCATAGATTTCTGAACGGCATAAACACGGTATGTCCCAAGGACAATTTCCTCATTGCCATCTATTGACATCGGTTTTGATGGTACCGTTGGATATGAACTTATTATCACACATGGATGGTTTTTTGGGATACAATCAAATTCAGCAATATCAGAAGCAAGCATCAAAGCTAAGACAACCTTCACAACTCCTTGGGGAACTTTTTGTTACGCATTGTCATTCCATTCAGCCTTAAGAATGCCGGTAGCTACCTATCAGAGGGCAATGACATCATATCTTCAAGATCCATTCACAATATGGTTGAAACGTACATGGATGGTCTCTTAGGGAAAGCTACAAAATGAGTTGAGCATCTAGAGGTCCTCTAGATTATTCCCACCCGTCTTATTGAATATGGGAGTTACATTAAACCGAAAAAAATGCGTTTTTCAGAGTGTAATAGGTGGAAAACTCATAGGAAATATCATATCGTCTTGCAGGAACTAGATGTTAATCCTGCCAAGATTTGTGCTATTGTTGAGATGCCTCCACCCTAATGATGAGTCTAGCAATCAGATCATTTCTCGGAAAGACTGGGTGCAATCCGAAGATTTATCCTGGACTTAAGCTTCGCTAGTTCATCCAATCAACAATTTACTCAAGAATGGACTATAGCATTGATTGGACCAAAGATTGCAATGAAGCCTTTGATGCGGTTAAGCGTTTCCTTTTATCACCACCTACGTTAATGCCACGTAATTTAGATCACCCGTTAATTCTATATTCACGAGCTACCAATGTCTCGCTGGCCTGCATGTTGGCCCAAGAAGATGATGACAAAAGAGAACTTGTGATTTATTTCATTAGTCTGAACACGTACTCGACTATGAAAACATGCTATACACAGGCAGAATGAGAATGCCTTGCCATAGTCTTTGCTACTAAATGCCTAAGATGTTATATGTTGAATCAAGAAATGAAGGTCATGGTAAAAATAGACCATCTACAGACTTTTCTCACACAAGAGTCATTGTCTAAAAAGGCTGGACGTTTTATAACCTTAATGGGAGAATTTGAATTAACATTTGTAAATCAGAAGTCGGTTAAAGGACAAATCATCGTAGATTGGTTAGCCGACAACCCATTAGACGGAGGCGATTTAGTAGATTTAGACTTTCCAGATGAGTGTGTATACTACATCGAAGCCCGACCCTTTATCTCTTGAGTGTCTTTGGTACACTGATATCATTAATTATGTCATGGACCATACGTACCCAGAAGGAGTTACACTGCAACAAAGAAGGTGGTTACGCATTATCATAGCTAAGTACGTCATTATAGAGCAAGTGCTCTATCGAAAAGCATTCGATGGAATGCTCCTCCTAAGGTGTGTCGACACAGAAGAGTCCAATAGGATTCTCCATGAATCTCACAGCGGTATATGTAGAGGCGACTTCAGTGGCCATCGCCACCGCTCGAAAAAATACATCGAATGGGCTATTTCTGGCACACTCTAGAACATGGCGCGATAGAGTTTGCACACAGGTGTCATAAGTGCCAAGAATTCTCCCATGAGATCCACATGCCATCACAAGCTCTGCAACCAATCGCTACTCCATGGCCTTTTTCTACATGGGGTCTAGACTTAATAGGGAAATTCTCTCCCTCATCCACAGATGGCCATAATTTTATAATCACGGCCACTGAATATTTTCACCAAATGGGTGGAGGCCATGCCTCTTACTACTGTACCTAGTTCTGTGATCGCCAAGTTCATTTTGAACCAAATCATTTGCAGGTATGGTATCCCGCAAATCATTATCTCTGATAATGGAACTTCTTTTAAAAATGAATAGGTTCGTAAGACTATGCAACAAATTTAAGATAAGCCATCACACGGCTTCCTTGTATTATCCCTCAAGCCAAAGGATAGGCTGAAGCGACAAACAAGACACTGAAAGACATTCTCCTTAAAATGGTAAAAGAAAACAAGCGACATTGGCATTTGAAGTTATATCCGGCCTTGTGGGCCCACCGAACCTAAATAAGAACACCAATGGGAGTAACTCCTTTCTCGCTGGTATTTGGGGTAGAAGCAGTCCTCCCGCTTGAGGTCAAAATACCCAGTCTCTACATTTCACTACAAGGGATTTTGGATGAAGACGCTTACAGAGAAGCACATCTTTCCCAACTAGAAAGCCTAGATGAAACTAGGTTAGATGCTGAATAGCGGCATCTAGAGCTTATGCTGACCCGAAATGTGCCGGCAGTATAACAAGAAGGTCTATAAACGCGACATATATGAAGGTGATCTAGTTCTAAGGCTAGACAGCCGGATCGATAAGAAGACCGGCGAAGGAAGGAAAATTCCGGCCCAAATGGTTGGGCCCATACCAAGTCATGAAGGACTACGGAAATGGTGCTTACCTCTTATGTACGCTAGAAGGTGAGCAATTTGGTGAAACAGTCAATTCCCTGCACCTCAAGCGATTCTATGCATAAGCAACTAACCACTACTTGTATAATTATCTACACTTACATCTTCATATAGATTAAGATCATTTTGTCCACTTGTTTCTTACATAAATTGTGATCAAGGAATATATTCTCAAAGTAATTCATTACAAACTCATGATGTTTTTGGCATAAAGCTCTTTAATCATACCTCTCCATCTTCATATATCATCGAATCATCTCAAAATCTTTTATCAATTAAAATCAAACATGACAAAGTTCTTAACGGTAACCGTACCAAGATCTGTAAGTTTGTTCTCATTTTGATTTCTTCTTAGGATAGGTGTCTTACCTTATGGTCTGTTATAGAAGCTTCATGGTGTCACATCTATCCCATATATACATCTCTTTGGAAATAAGCACATACTGACTTTTTACTCAAATAAGCAAGTCAAAAAGTGATTAAACATAAAATTTTATTTTACACATTTCCTTGCCCCACCAACCTTCGGTGATGAGCTTGCGTCTCTTACTAGTGACGTAGGGTTGGGAAAGGATGGAAATGCCCTTACTCACTTATGCGTTTCCCAGGGTGATAAACCCACGCTTCTTACTAGTAGCATGGGGCAAAGTATAGGGGGTCCTCTTGACACAGACAAACATTAAAAGGTCATAAACAAACAATTCAAACTTTGAGTCAAAAACAAATGAATCA
Source organism: Taxus chinensis (assembly GCA_019776745.2). NCBI lineage: Eukaryota > Viridiplantae > Streptophyta > Pinopsida > Cupressales > Taxaceae > Taxus > Taxus chinensis. The sequence goes on from CM034151.1 coordinate 74,657,915, forward strand.
AATGTTCAAAATTCCAAGAGAGTTAAAATCCTTAAAAACCCAGATCTTGTCTACTATTGTGGCCATCTATGGGTCTAAGTCTAGATAAACTACAAAGCAAGTGCATTCTAAACTATGAAGTCATTCGGGTAGAGTAAGCTTGTAGCTTCCAATTTGGTTCCGCCAAAGCTTTGTCTGTATTTTATCACTATCATTTCGCCACTTACGCCCTTATTAACTCTCGATGATGAGCCCTCGCATCTTACTAGTTGCGTGGAGTTAGGAATGGGGCCAAGTTAATATGTTCATCGTATTAGTTATATTCATCACTTTGCAAAACAAACATGAGGTATCCAAATTGCTCACAGAAGCTAAGATTCAAAATCACAATATATCTGCAATATCATGTATCAGCATCATGAAAACACAAAAAGAAAGCAAACATTTTGCATCATCTATTCTCCATTGCATACATTCTAAAAAGCATATAAACATACATCGTAGTATACACAAGGAAACTGGAAATAGAAAGGGAAAACATGAGTGACTAAGCTTTTGATCCAAAAACGAATGCATATACATAAATAATCAATGTTTATATACAATGCCATCATTGCTCTAAGCATGGTCAAAATTCTCAAAGAGCGCGTGATATACAAAGAATATATAATATAAAGTACACAGAGGGACAAGATGGCCTCTCAATCCCTACGTGCAACCCCCTCCGAATGTGGACGCCCACGCCTAGGACTCCGGCTACGCCGGCACTCTGAATGTACAGAGGGCTCAGGGTCCCGAGGGGAAAACCGCGGTCTCACCATGAGAATGGCTCCTCATGAGGTGCTCAGCTATCCTGTAGCCTGCTAACTCTATACGGAGGGTCAACACGATCCTGGCCACGTGCCAAATGGGAGCGAAGACATTAGTATGCATACTAGCTGTTGAGGACTCCCCAGCATCTACGAATAGCTAGGGCCCGGGTCCTATCCATGAAGATCATCAGGGAATCGATACATACCCTATGGATCAAATCCTGCCAACTCGTCAACAGTCTCTGCAAACAAAGGAGAAAAACGAATCAGAAACCAAGCAAGAGGCTAAAAGATAAAACAATAGCAACTAAGGAGAGCCTACAAATAAACATTAAAAGGGAGAAAGGGTAACTTACTCAGATCCCCAAGCATCCAAGATGGGTTGTTGGGACCAGCACCTATCACGGATGTCACGTTGCCGATTGAGGGGCTGCTCCTGTGGCAAGGGGCAAACATGTTTCCCTGCAACGGACTCATCCTCTCCACCATGGCCCTGAGAGAGTGTCTCCTCTTAAACTAGAGTGTCCTTCTCTGCGCTTCTGCTCAGCCCTCTCTACCTGCATAATATCCTGAGTGTCATGCCACTCAGGATCGCTGTCCTCAATCTCCTCCTCTGTCCCTCCCTCTGTGAGCTCCTCAGAGTCGGAGTCAATATCTATGGGGTCATCGCTTCTATGAGTAGGATCCATAGCAATCTGAAGCAAAGGTGCCCGAGGTGCACCGGCTCTCCCTCTAAGCGCGAACTATCCTCCAGGCTGCAATAGGAATACCAGGAGTGATCACTGTCCAACCTCGGCCTCTAGGTCCCCCTCTGGCCTCACGAACTAATATGTAAACTTGTGCCACTGGGGGAAGCATACCCGCATATACGGAAGACCAAACTGCTGAGGAACTCTGGCCAAAAGGATACACCTCTACTCGTCCCACTCGATCAATGAGTTGCCCTGTGGTGGAGCAGGAGATCAGGGTAAGAGTCTCCTCGCCCCATATGCCAGCCATAAGCTGGTACGGTGTCCACCTCCATGTCTGCCGGAGTAAGGGAGGCAACTGGCTGATGAGGTACTCTAAGCACCGACATGTTCGTCCATCTGGCTGCCCTCATAGCCCCAGGATCTGCCACCTCCACACCCCTGCCATAAGGGATAAAATGCTCATACACCCAACTCATGACTAGATTTGGGTGGTTCAATGACTGTCCCTGGAAATGGAACCACCCTATATAGATCATGGTAGGTGGTCCCCAGAATATGTGCACCCCAGGCATATAATCCGGCCATGCCCCTCTATCTGTGCAATGATGGGGGCCCAGCAATATAACAGTGTGTCCCCTCCCTTGTCCCCGATCAATCTCGAGGCAAGGATCCCCATGATGGCCTGTCGAAATACGGGGATAGGCAAAAAAGGAATGGATCGATCTCTCACCCCCTTCTTCGATGCCATGGAGATGACTGCATCTCCCATATATGCTACCCACTGTGTAATCTGTGCCTGGGAGCCTACTGTCTCTAGTGTAAGTCACCTCCCGATGATCGGGTTCCCCAGAATGCGATAGACATCCTCTAAGGTGATGGTCCACTCACCACGGACCCCTGGTAGTCAGAAGGTGTTCTGATCTACGTCCTAATAAGAAAATAAGTCACAAAGGATGTGACTAGATGGTGTAACATGAGGCACACGCGATATACGCAGTATACCAGCCCTCTGAAGTGTGTCCTCCTCGTCCTGCAAGAGGGCATCCAGTACTCCTGAGAGCCAATCACACTCTCTCTCTCTGCTCCATCTAATGTACTCCTCTCTCACCTACATACACCCAAAAACACACAAAACAGAGCAAGTTAATATCTGAACACTACTGAGAAGGTCATAAAAATGCGTAGAAATGTAGAAAATACAGGTGCAATCTCAAATATAAGTTCCTTTTGCATTCTGTGCAAAACCGCCGCCCTGAGCAGGGATACGGTTTTGTAACCGCCGCCTTAAGGGCGGCGGTTGTGTAATCGCCGCCCTGGCTAGGGTGGTGGTCGTGGTTTGAAAACCCACGCGGGTTTTTAATCTAAAAAGCCTAAAAACAAGCAAAAAATGACCATTTGACCTAAAAATGGAGCCTACCTAGTAGGCGCCCCCCCTAGGTGGACCTTTTGAACCTAATATTTTCAAAAATGACCCTCCCATTACAACAAATTTAGCATTTCAAATTTAAAGGGGGAAAAACATAAAATTGAAGAAAACCAACCTGTGATCTAGTAGGGCGGTGTTCCGCATGTGGAGGCATGATCATGATCTCGCTGCGGATGTTTTGACTCTAATCACGCAAGAAACCGTCACCGCGGGCCCCAGAGCTCAAAAACAATCAAATCAACTCGCGCAAATGAATAGGAAAATGGGCCCACTTTCATATATATAGCACCCTGATTCGTTTTAAAAGACTTTTTCACAGGTTTGGAGTGCTAATGGAGGTGAGTCCCTATCCCCGATGAATGGTATGTTCTCATCCCCTATTATTTTAGCGTTTATTTTCCAAATTATTGTATCTATCTGCACTTGAGTTCTCTTTTCATTTTGTAGGTAGCAGGAATTTCGGATGGCGTCATTTCAACACATGGACATGTAAGGTATAACTTCCAAACTTCCCATTTCAGGACTGCCATACTCGGACCCACCGTTTTATGCCTCTTTATGGCTAAAACACTTCTCCGAGGGGGCAATATGTATGTACCCAAAATTGTAAGGTACTGTACTGTCGGAACAGTGTAACAAGCTCCCCAATGATGATATAGGTCTCCTCGAAAGGTGTTCGGGATCCGGAAAAGCCCTCGGAGTATGTGTTAACATCCTGCATGCCCCACTTAGCCCCCGCGCCCTTTGTTTTCCCCTTTTTCCCTCTTTCCTTGGCCTTTTGATCTTTAGTGACGAAACCACCGCCCTGCAGGGAGGCGGTCTCGTAACTGCCACCCTGATTAGGGCGGCGGTCCTGTAACCACTGCCCTACTCAGAGCGGCGGTCCTGCACGCGTTTTCCAGAAAGTGCTTTGATGCGACTCACGTAAAATATCAACGTTTCACCAACTTTCCTTGCCAAATTGGGCATGCATTTATGTTTTTGGTCCCTTGGAATAGTGTTTGGCCATTGTTTATGGTTTTTAGAGTTCAGTTTGGTTTTGATCTTTGGGTGAATGGAGAGTTATAAATAAGTGGCTTGTGCACAAGCAAAGGGACTGATCTTTTGCTCTCATCTCCTCATTTTCAGTAGTTCAGCTTGTTATCTTGTTTAGAAGCCATAGTTTCAATTCACTTGCATGTTTAGTTAGTATTGTTCAGCTGTTGGTAAGCCCCATACCCATCTTGTGCAGGTAGTACTGTTATTTCACCCAATCCATTCTGAAGTTTGTCTCTGAATTTCTCTTTGCATTAGATTTAGCTATTATTTTTCTTATAGTACTTGTTTTAGCTCATTTGCATGCTCATTTAGCATTGTCCAGCTGTTGGTAAGCCACATATCCAACTTGTGCAAATAGTGTTGTTGTTTTATCCAATCCATTGGAATAGAATAGCTTAGGAAGCCATTAAAGTTGCAGGTTTTGCTCTTCAAACAGGATAGTTTCAGGTTCTGGTCGCTTCATGTTGCATGACTCGCAGTAAAATCCCGCTAGGAATCGCAAAAGCCAAGCTCTATACTATTGCGTTGTCCCTCTCCTACTTGCATTTTTAGTCTGCATTCTGAGTTGTCCTTGTCCCAATATCTACTCCTGTCGATGCTAGCATTACACACTTTTTTGGATCCACGTGAACACGAAAGAACTAGGAGATCATACTGAGGGGACAAGATCACACACACTATCGGATTTGCCATTGTTCTGTGGAATCCAGGTTTTAACTTTCAAATTTCTAGTTAGAATCATATCAAATAGAGTAGATAATTGCTTCATTTCAATGAATTCTATTCTCAATATTGTCAGGGAAGCCATGAGGATTGATAGTTTCTGAGAAACTATGATTCACTCCTCACTTCTGAGGTAGGATCGAGAATCTTGCAGATAGATTAGATGACCTACTTTATTTAGAATAAATCTACAAACTGCACAGGCTAATAACTACACTCGGTTATTTTTTCTGTTTTAAATTATTGTTTAGTTGTTATTCCTAGATACATTTAAATAAGCTTGCTTTCATTAAATTCTTAAAAGGTTTCTTAGAAGAATAGAAGTTATTTATGTTTTAGATTTATTCCACGTAGTTAGAGTTTGCTTAGTTACAGTTAGATTTACATTTTATTTTGTATGACAATCAAGGGACCTCAGGAGCCCAGGGAATATATATTTGAGCCAATCGTGCCTCAACCAAACCTCATCACAGTAATAGTTGACATAGACCAAAATATCAGAATACAAGTATTCCGAACAACAACAGATTTACAACTGATCAGTTCTCAATTGAGAGGGTTAAACATAGAAGATGACCAAGCACACACGTTTTGGTCAAACCAACCAAACTAAAGATTTACCTAGGTAAACATTCACATGACTGTAGAAGGGTTCGAAAGAGAACAAACCTTTGGTTGTGATCCTTTGGTTCCACAGCCGGGTGCAGGAGATACTCTCACAGATATAGATACTAGTCTAAGGATCCAGGTTGCACGAACGCCTGTGAGATATTCTGAGAAAATCACATAGTTGTTGGTCCTAAACATAGAAGCTGAGAAAGCGTATGATTACTGGATACTAGGGATTAGGACTGGATTTTGCGTATGACCATAACGGGACCACAACATCCAAGAGTCCATGGTTGTGATCCATAGATCTCACATCCCAACGAATCCACAAGTTAATCAGATATAGACGCTGGCCTATGTACACTAGTATTCCAATCCACTCCACTTCCACCCATCATCATCGAACATTTGTCCTTACTGGATATAATGGCTAACGAAGCTAGAGAATTCTGGACTAGGCCAGAAAATCATCCGTAAAGTCAATTGTTTTCACCATCCACCATATGACCTTATCTGGAGACATACACGAAACTATCCCAGGTCATTTTCCACGTATTCCGCAACCCATAGATCGAATCATGCCAGAGCTCGATATTGATTGGAGCCTTCGAGTAGTCATCCTTGCCGATCGATCTATCACACCAGTCCAAGTTAGAAGGGCCTTCTTTGCCTTAGATTCACAAATTCCACTAGTGTGTGTCAAAGACATTAGACTGCCTAACTAGTTTGTCTGAATCCCACGCATATTCTACCCCCACCGGCTGTCTCGGCACGACCTCGAGAGGTCGGGTACGCGGAAGAGTCACTTGTAGATTCTCACGCTCGCCTGTCGCTTTTCCGGTGTACAGGCACTTACAGCCACTTTTTATTTGTATAGTTTTTTTTTTTACACTGCAATTTGTCCATTCCATTTCCTTTAGCACCTTTGCAGTTCCATTTCGTCATCTTGTCAAAATGTGTTTCTCTATTTGAAACTATATTTTGGTTTGCCCATGACCAAATATTTAGTAATCCCTTTTAAAATATTTATGCCTACCGAAAACCCTTTTTTTATGTTCATTTGTAGCTCAAGTATTCATGTTTGTTAAATGGGTTCCATTTTTTTGCCTTCTATATGTCTCTCTGGCTAATGTTTTCTTGATTTTTCATTTTTCTTTGTTTGTTTATTTTTTCCCATAAGTGCTAACATGTATCTCTAGGAGTAAAAAATGAGTTGCATATTCTTTTTTTATTAATTGGAATGGGTTGCTTTTGTATAGCTTAGGTAATCATTTTGACATACTTTAATGTTTTTTTTATAGATAATGTTTGGAAAAGGCTCCAAGGACCATTTACATAGAAAATGTTGCATTGAAGATCACAAAAAGAAAAAATTATTTATAAAAAACCCAACAAAATTCTTGAGTCAAGAAGATATTGAATCAACTAGAGAAATAACAAGAAACAAAAAACCTGAGGAAAAAAATCCAGAAAAAATCAAGCCACGAAAAAACTAGGCCAAACAATAGTCAACAAAAATTCTGCAATAAAACCTCTAAGCAAATTTATCCCTAGTCCCTAAAATTGGGCCTATGGAGTCGATCTAAATGTCCTCCTCATTATAGCTACTTATGTAGAGCTTCCAATTATTTCCTTTGTCAACCGTGACCATCACCTGGAGAGCATCAACCCTATTTTCCAAAACAGCAATACTAGCATTACACCTTAGAAGCCCTCAAAGAAGATTCCTATTCTAAGCTTTTACTTGGTGAACAGTATCCTCCAAATATTCTATTTTGCAAGTAAAAAATTTAAACACAATTTTACCCTCAAACAACCCATCACTAGGATTACCCTCCTCATTTTTCCTTGCAAGATTCTGTAAAACAGTCACAGAATCTAATTCCTTCTTAGCTTTATCTTTTATTTTTTAAGCATAATCCTATGAGGAAAATAAATGTGATACTCCCAATCTTCCCCAACCCAAATTCCAATCCCCTTTATTTGCGGGATTGGCTTACTTGCGTTAAATAATAGAAGGATTAGCCCCTGATGAAGGGGAACCTCTATTTTCTTCTCCTTAAAAATCTTAACATAATACTAAAGAGAATTAAACAAGTATACTGGGATACTTATCTTCCTTCCTCTACGAAAATGGTTAAGAAGAATGAAGTGTCGAGAATGCAATTTTTGATACTTGTCGTCCAATGTGATCTATTTCATTATGTAAAAAAAAATTTAGACCATCTCTATGGGATATATTTACGGGCTATACCATCCTCCATAAAACATATCTTATCATTTGCATCAAGAAAAATGTGGACTTCCTCCTGGAGCCAAGTCATATCCTTAAACACCTTGCTTACTCTACAATCCATATCACTAACCTTACCAATTAACTCCTCTAAAACTAAAAATATAACACCCCACATAGTGACAACCAAATTATCCCACACCATTGCAAATTCATTTGAAAAAAATTCATCATACCCATTCAGACGCTATAGAGAGTGAGTAATTCCCCCTCCTTAAAAATAACGCATATAACAGGTATCTCTCTCTAGACCCAAACATGATGACGGCTCAACCCTAACCCTACCACCACCCATCTTAGAGAATTAGAAATGAAAATTTAACCATTATTCAATGAACCTGCAAAAAAATTGAAACATGCATTTAAATTGATGAGCGCTTCCGGCACATACCCAAAAATGATGACTAATATAATTCTCACACACCGGATAATAATAACAAGAATAACTTGTACTCTATTATCATGCTTGAAATAAACTGTGTTTCTACATTTAAGAATACTTTAGTACTATCAGATAAATCCTCCTCACTCTTCCACCAAATTTTATCATGAGCCCCAACACCAATGTTTTCTTACGTGTCTGCACATGAATTCACTTCACAGAAAATTTGATTGAATTGAATATTATTAAAATTTTCCAACATACCCTTAACATATTTAATAATTGAATCAATATTAAAATGATGTTTTGATAGGCCCTTCATAACATTGACAATGTATAATGAATGCCCCTCCACTTGAATATTCTTAATTTGCAAAGAGTTAGCCTATTTTAAACCAACTAAAACTACATAAGCCTCATCATAGTTTTTAGAGTTATTACCAATTGGCTCTGCATAGGCTAAAACAAGGGAACCCATCTCATTTTTAATAGTACCACCAATACTAGCTAGCCCTAAGATACCCTTAGCATCTCTATTAAAATTGAGTTTCATCCATCCATCATTAGGCTTAGCCCATTTTACATTTTTCCTATCCATTGTTTTCCACAAAGTAATCTATTAAACAAGCTTAGTAATACCTAAAGCTTGAATAATGTCCTTCTCATGATTAGGATAACCACCTTTCTCTTTAATATTCACAATAGAAACATTATTAAGCATATCCCCTAAAATACCATTCCCCACCCAAGTAGATTTTTTCTATTTTTCTTTGAAAATTATACTATTCCTTTCAAGCCATATCCCCCATAAAAATGTGAAAAAACTCCAAGCCTTTGAAATACTTAATGATACAAAAGGACTAATCCATTGAACATACCAGTTAGCAAAAGACTCAGGAAAGACCCAATACATCAAGAATATTCTAAGAACATGGGTTATAACCCTTTGTGAGAGACAGCACTGAAGAAAGAGGTTTTGAATAGTTTCACTGAATTTCTTGCAAAGAATACACCTATTTGGAATCGTCATTCATTTAACCTATAAATTATCAAAAGTTAAAATTCTATTTTGGAAAACACGCCAAAGAAACAAATTAACCTTTGAAATGAGATTCTTATCCCATATATTTTTCTGGTATGGATTTGGGGGAGGAGCATTTCTTTCAACCCCATAGCTTGTTCTATCTGAATACTTTCCATATTTTGTTAAATACCATATTAAATCATCTTCTTTATAAATTAAAGGAATGTGTAACCGCCTTAGGCCAGAAATTAATATTATAATTATTTCCTTGAATTATTCATCCTCTCCTTCCCATTCTAGATTTCTCCAATCCCATTCCCATTCGTTTCTATTCAAATAATCTCTAAGAAAACTTCCCATAGAAACCTGAAATAGAGGAACCACATCTCTCCATTGTTCTTGATTAGCAAGGGGAAGATCAACATACCACAAGTATTCCTAGAATATAATTCTTGTGCTATCCCCTATCATCCACTTACTACCTTTCAAAAAAATGTACCTTCATTTACACAAACCATTCCAAAATTAAGATCCTTTTGGAAGAGCAATATTAGATCTAAAAGAAGCTTGATCACAATACATATACTTAGCTTATAGAATCCTATCCCATAAATCATTTTTATGCTCCAATATTCATCCCACAATTTTCATAAGGGCTAGATTCATACTTTTAATATCTTTTAATCCAAGACCACTATATTTCTTAGGAAGGGTGACTTTGTCCCAAGCCACTAAAGGAATTCTATCCTTAGATTTGTTCCTGACCATAGAAATATACATTGAATCTGAGTAATAATATTCCTAGTTTTTGTAGGAATTTTATAAATTGACATCATATAAACCACCAAGATCTATAGTCATCTTTGAAGAAATTATAATTTACCTTCCTATGATAATAAAGTCCTTTTCCATTACTAAATTTTTTTGGAATCTGCTAACCAAAGAGTTCTAATTTTCCAAAATTATTCTCCCTTTAAAAATTGACATAGAAAAATAGGAACATGGCAGATCTTTAATTAGACATTCTAGAATGACTGTAATTCTATTCTGAATATCAACATCCACATTTAAAAATAAAATAGAAATTTTCCTGAAATTTATGAGTTTTCCTGTCACCTCCTCAAAATGCTGAAGAATCTCATTCAACACCATAACTTCTACTAGAGTTTCCTTGCCCAGTAAAAAGTTTCATCCAAAAATTGCTGCAAATCTATAAGATCCAAACTATTAGGAATAATTAACCCATTGATTTTACTTTTATACTTACGGTCAACAAAAAGTCTGCCTAAAGTCTCTACCACAATGATATAAAGAAAGAGTGAAAGTAAATCCCCCTATCTTAATCCCCTCCCCATCAAGAAAAAACCTTTAGCTTTTCCATTCATCAGAATTAAGTATTTCGGGGTAGAAATAAACTCCATTATAATATTAATGAAATGTACATGAAAACCCAATTTTTCAAGAATAATTCTAAGAAATTTCCATGAAACCCTGTTATAAGCTTTGTTCATATCAATTTTAAGTATCATTGTTTCCCGTTTAGAAATATCGACTGTTGAACATCCTCATGAATAGTAATGAAACTATCAAGAATTTTTCTTCCTTCCACAAAATCTCCTTAATTTGGAGAAATAAAACCTTCCAAAAGGCCTTTGATTCTGAAGGAGATACTTTTTGTTATTATCTTGTAGACCATGTTACATAGGATTATTGGTCTAAAATCTACAACTTTATCGGCAGCTGACACCTTGTGGATAAGATCTATAAAGGTAATATTAACCTATTTCAAAATCTTTCCATGTAAGAAGAAATCTTGAATGAATTCTTCAACATCTTCATGTACTATTTCCAAAAAATTCTTAAAAAAGAGAGCTAGAAACCCGTATGCCCCAGGTAATTTTTGCCCTTCCAAATAAAAAATAGTCATTCTTATCTTCTCGGTAGAAGGAATTTTAATCAGCTCAACATTATCCTGTTGAGAAATAACATGTTGAAAAATATTTGCAATATAACTTTCCTTACCAAGATCAGGTTCCCTACCTACAACAAGAAACTGAGAGAATTTTTTAATAAAGTATTGTGAAATTTTAGCTTGATTTTTAATTTTAACCCCTCTTATATCCTCAATATCCAAAATAGTATTACAATTCTTATGCATGGAAGTAGTAAGATGATTTTTTTTTGTTCCTATCACCCTCCTTCAACCAAAAAACTGTAGATTTTTTTTTCCAGTATTTCTCCTCTCTAGCTTCTAAATTATGATAATACGACTACAAAGACTTCTCCTTATCCCTTAAATATTTATTAAAACCTATTATTTCAATTTCCTCCTCAATCCTCTTTAAAGCACAACTAATCTATATTTTTTGAACAAAAATATTACCAAAAGCTTCCTTATTCCAAAATTTCAAAATGTCTTTAACAAGATTGAATTTTGACACAAGTCTAAACATAGGCTTACCTTTGACAGGATTTTTCTAGCAGGATTTAATCTCATCCTTAATATTAGTATGTCGCAACCACAGCTTAAAGTACCTAAAATTCCTACCTCTCTCATCTGTAATATTAGGATGCTGCAACCACATCTTAAAGAACCTAAAAGTCCTACCTCTATCCCCTATAGTACTTGTTTGAAGACTAACTGGTTTATGATCTGATCTAATCCTTGGTAATGCAGCCAAGGAGATTCCTAAATTTGAATACCAAGATACATAGAGAAAAAAATCTATCCAACTTGATTTGGATGAGATCCTCACAAATTCTCCGATTTGACTAGGTAAAATAGGTTCCTTTCAACTGAATATCCACCAAATTAGAGTCAGCAATAAATTCTACAAAATCCTCCATACTATCACTGTAGACATTTGAACCACCTTTTTAATCTTCCAGACACAAATGAGTATTAAAATAAACCCCAACCAACTAGTTAAAATCAGAAAAATGACTTTGAAACTAAGCAATATCTACCCAAATATTTAGTCTCTCCACCACAGAGTTTGGGGCATATATATTAGAACATACCCATAAAGATCCATTCTCCTTTTCTTTTAACAAAATAGGTAAATGATGCAGAGACTTAAATAACAAAGTACCTTCCCTATCATTATTTTTCCAAAAAGCAACCAAACCCCCAGAAGCACCTATAGAGGAAACACTCTGCATTTCAGATATAAACCAAACCTTATTCTTAACCTTACCCATTTTTTCTTTTAACATTTTAGTTTCTTGAATCAAAATAATATCAGGATTCTTCATTTTGTTACAACTAGATAAAATAATCCATTTATTGGGATTATTTAATGTTCCAAGAGATGAGCTTAATTTTTTTATTTTGTGATATGCTCTCCTTAATAGAGCATTGCTTACCAGAATCTATTTATTTAGACCTTGTTTTCTCCCTCTTATCCCTATTTGAAAACTTATCTGTCTTTGAAGTAACCTTCCCATAATCGTCTTTAAATATTTCTTGCTTCTAAGCACTTCTTTTGTTTTTAATATTAAATAAACAATCATGATTAATTATTCAATATTCTATTCTCACTTGATTGTCGTGTTAGTATATATAGTTTTTTATATTTTTTTTCCCACATATAAATAATTAAATGCAAAGTCCTTACAATTTTGTTATGTTTAGTAAAAGGTAAGCACATTATATGTACTCGTAAATATAATTAAATATAAATGTCAATAATCATTATATTTAGAAACATATATTTCATTTACAGTTAGTAATGACTTACTTGATAAATGAGCCAGCATAAAGTAACAAGTTTTAAATTCTAAAGCAACATATTCCAAGACTATAGGCCACTAAGCAAGATGTTTATGACATTTCCTAACTATTAAAAGACAACATAAGGCAACAAATATTCCAAGACAAGACAAATATTAAATAGTTTCCTGAATAATTTTTTCAAACAATAACAAAGAGTAATGACTTATAAGATTTTGGTTAACTCGCATACAATACAACTAGGATGGATCGCCTTGAAAACTAAGCTGAGCACCATTATTATATTTAAATTTATGTATTAATTTATTAGAATCCTAACATGATATTAAAATCCAATCGATCGTTAATGTCAATGATTATTAAATAGCATTGGTGCAACACAACAAATACTTGAGATTAGCGGTTGCTAGGATATTTTTTGCCTTGCATACAGGGCAATTTGTAATGACCCATTTAAAAAACTAACTAAGCTCCTTTATTATATTACCTTCTAAGACTAGCGACCACTAGGGTGGATTTTTTAATTTCTTTGTTTTATGTTCCAAGACAACAAAGATTCCAAGAAAATATTAATTTAAATGATTTACTATAATACACATTCTAAGAAAAAAAATTATGCATTACAGTTGTTAATGTTAATATGTTACTAGAAGTATCTCACATGATATTTGAAGCCTAGTAGCTTATAAGGTCATAGATTATTCCACTGCATTGGTGTAACATAAGAAATACTTAAGATTAACGACCACTAGGATAACTCTTCTCTTGCATTAAATATACAGATTAATGACCTAACTATAAACATAAAACTAAACTAAGCTCCGACACCAATTTTTTAGCCACACGGCCTCTGAGTAGAGAATGTTATTTGAAGTTTATTACATGATATTCTTTGCATCAATTATGGTCAAAGATAATTACATAACTCTATAGGAAAATAAAAAAAGACCTAATCTTAGTGGACACTAGGATATTTATTGTCTTATATTCTAGACAAGTTTTAACAACTCGATTAAAAATCTAACAATGCTTTTCACAAATATATCTAAAATTTAAAAGACTATTTTTAACGATTGGCGACCGCTAGGGTAGTTGCTCACTACATTTATTTCGTAAATACTTGTGATTCGAAAGGATAATTTAAGCCTAGTGGTTGTTGAGCTCAATAGGATATTTGAATTCTATTGCATGGATTCCAAACATAATTTTAAGCCTGCATCCAATAGGTTCAATATTTTATTCGAATTAGGATTATTGCATCATCACAGAGGCTTGAGATTAATAGTCACTATAATAGTTTTTGTTTTACATACATGACAATTAGTAATGACTTGATGGAAAAATGCACTAAGCTCCATTATTATATTTAGAATTTAGAAAATGATGTTCCAAGAATAATGACTGCTAGGGTGGATATTTGCATCATTTAGTGGATATTAAAATACACAAATAGACATAAAATATTTGAATACCAAACATATATGAATGAATTTCTAGAGTAAATGTAGCCCCTAAGATCAAATCTTATTATACTAAATTTGTGTAACATAAATTTTTTTAATGAATTTCTTGATTACACACATTCCAAAAATAAATTTTCATCCTAGTATCCTCTAAGTTCAATATGTTATTTGAATTCCACCACATGATATTTGAAAGATAATAGGAACTAAGGTCATAAATTAATCCATGGCTTTGGTCTAACATAACAAAGTCTTGAGATTACTAGATGTTAGGATAATTCTTGTATTGCATTCAAGCCCCTCAAACCTAAAGCTATAAATATTACTTTTTTACACTAACGGAAAGATATCCTAGAATATACAAACATTATTGTCTACTAGTCTTCACTTCTACCAAAAAATTAAAAACTTCAGAAAAACCAAATTTAATAGTTATTAATTGTTTAAATGGCTTAGTGCAATGCATAACATAAAATTCTACTAATGATTTCTTGTATTTTATAATTAAAGTAGGGTAGAAGGTTCCTTTTCCATTTACATTATAGATATAATGAAAGGATCAGTCAAAAAACCTGAATGATCCAATAATACTTTGATGAAAAATGCAAGGGAAATTTCCAAAAATCACAAGTGGTTGGGAGTACAAATAACCCCAGACTAGCAAGCCAAACAATATGAATCGATAATAATGCAACTGACAATGCTATATATATTAACCAAAAAATATATACAACTTGAAATATTTTAAAAACACTATTTATTTGAATCAGATGAAATCTCTGTAACCTCAAATTTAACGGGCATGAAAATTGTTTCCGTTGGCGGTTCCAGAAAAAGATGCTCTTCTTTAGTAGAAACACAATTCTTTATCCAATGATATGTCTGACGACCTTACCGGTGAAGAACATCCCAACATTTTGGTTCCTATTAGAGCCAAGCATACATAGCATCCAGGTTAGGTAAGTGGAGTGACCTATCTCCCGTCGACAATGTCACTCCTAATTTGTCCACTTCATACAAGAAACAATTTAGGATGTGAAACTGTGTATATAACTCTAAAATAACGTCCACATATACCAATCCTTTTTGTTTATAGAGAGCATCATAAATAAAGGGCCATGACACACTCAAGGTTTTGTCTATTTCCACTTCCATGACAACCCTATACACTGGCTTGATTTAGTGATGACCCATCTCTAAAGCCCAATCCTTTGCTAGATGTATGATAAGAAGGTGAAAAAATAAGGTTGAAGAAACTTCTACATTTACCCTAGCATGTCCGTTAGTGAAAGATAATTGTCTCCAAGAACTCCCTGAATTACAACCAAGTCTTGCTCAGATTCAATCCAAAAAATAGATTTCAAATGGCGACGTCAAATTTTGGTATAAAATCCCATTTCAAGCACAACCGTGAAAAATTGCGTGAAATACAACATTGGTCTGACCATGACAGAATAAATTAAATATCACAAAAGAAACCTGAAAAGTGTGAAAATAAGGGGGAGCAATAAGATAAATATATGGAGTAAATATGTCGTCGCATGCTTGAAATTAATACAAGCTTGGTAGTGGATTTAATATCAAACTTTATTGGAAAAGGTGACGAGTTCGGTCAATCAACATATTTATTGAAAATCTTATCACAAAACGCTTGGTGAGTCCCTCAATTTTTAACAAAATATTCCTATTTAGTAGTTATATTAATAGATAAGATATAAGATCTAATTTGGAGTTAGTGAGAGCATACAAAGGGAATTTTATTCATATAAGATTGATTTTCCCTGAAAAGCTCTGCTATTTAATGATGACATTAGCAATAATATGGGAGTCACCTCCAATAATAATTAATATGGGTAAAATAACATTCCAATGCTTAAACTTACTTATTTATATATATAATATTTTACTAAATTTCTAGTCATTTGTCACCCATTATTTTTTCACAGCTACCACGACATACAAGCTTCAATGATACTTCTTCTACTATGATCTACTTGGGCTAGGGGAAAGGATCCAATAATCGTGTATGGGTCAATGACCGTGAGTGGGTATGTGTAATAAAGTACCATTAGTTATTTGAATTCAAGTTAAAAATTAAATAAAAACTATCCAATAAAGTAAGTTGCATTAAGTCTCATCAATAAATTATCCATTGAAATGGTGACACATACACAACCCACAAAAGGTGATTTTATTCTTAAGTAATGTGTTTCCTTAAATTAATTTGTATTCAAAATTACTTATTTTAAATCCCGTTAAAATATGTTTTGTACATAATTTATATTTGTAAACTAAAATCAACATATTAAAACATCATGATCTATTAAAAGGGTATTTTTTTAAAAATAATTTATGATTGTTAAGTTGCTTTAACAACCTCTTACATTAGGATTCATGATGACTAGCTCATTTACTCTACTATGACCCAACCTTGCATAACTATGTGTTTATCTTTATTACCAGCCTTAACTAATGGTGCTTACTTGTCATTAACTAATGGCACTTACTGGTTGCAAAGAATTTTTTTTATATGAAAATATATGGATCATGTTTTATGCACAAAATATAAAATCAGAACTACATAAGGTGTTAACCTTCTTGAATGTATGTATTAAAGGAATTTCCTCATCCAAGGATAGTCCAGCTAATATAAAATAACTATAAACAATGAAAACAAATATTTTTAGATTGTTTTATGCATCATTAAAATGGATTCCCCGACATTGTAGAGTCTAGTAGCCACTATCCTTCTCGTCAACAACTAATTGGTAAACATAAAACAAGCATTTATCTTCACATCCTTTGATCATTTATTCCTGATGCTATGTACCTTGGGATATTATATTATAATGTATATGGGTTAATAGAGATGTCGGCATGTAGCACACATCGCCTTCGTTAGTCACATAGGAATTAGTTATATAAAAATTTAACTTTTTTTAAAATTTAAGTTTTATAAAAAATTATAAAATTTTAATTTTTTTTAAATTTAGGTTTTATAAAAAATTGATTTTTCGATTGCAGCACAGATGAAGAAATACGTGTAAGAAAAAACACCGCACAAGAAAATTAAATAACAAAGATATAGATTGAATAAAAATGAATCATAGATCATCAATATATCCAAAACATGTTTCGGGGAATACACCCCTCATCAGTTGGATTGAAAAATATGGATGAAGAATGATTAGAATTGATCACCAGAGAGGCTATATATAGGCGGGGAGATTCGAAAAAAAATTTTGAAATACCTTTTCAAAGCACTCTTTTGAAATCAACCTTAAGGCTGACAAAGAATTATCAAATAATATTTAAAATTATTAAAATAATTAGAATATTAAAATATTAAAAATATAAGAAATACTTAATAATATTTAAAACATTTTAATTAAAAAACCAAAATACTCAAAAAATAGTATAAATGTAAGAATAATATTATGAAAGTAATATTACAATGATTAAAAAGAATGTGGAAAATATTATAATATTAGAAATATTAGAAAATATTTAAAATATTAAAATTATTAAAATAATTAGAAATATAAAAAGAGAAAAAGAGGGAAAAGGGAAAAGAAAAGGAGAGAAGGATAAGACGCGCACAACAAGAGAAGAATTTGCTATGAAAAAGGGCCGAGTGGATATTTTTAGGGTTTTGCCAGCAAACTCTCCGAAAGGGTATTCGTGTCAAATCGGGAATTTTTTGGCAAAGCTGATATAGTGTAGGGTTTAGGGAGGCCCCCAAGTTTAAAGATTTAGTGGAAGAACTATAATCCATCTTAAAAATGAGGGGGTCCATTTCTTCTTTTGAACTCCACCATGTAGCTGAGAGAGAAGAGTTGACTTATCTTTCAGAGAGACTTTGTTGAAATAGGAAAATATAAAATTCTTAGGATAGCCATGAGCATGAAGCCCAAAATAAAACAACCTTTGGAGTTTGATGAAGCCATAGGGATCAGATTCCCAAATAAGATATCACTAAAGTTCACTAACAATGAAGGACTTCTTTTGGTGAATGGGATGCCAAGAGAAGAAAGGAATATAATTATAGGCATTCAGAGGTTTCTAGAAGCAATAATAATCCAATATACCTATGTAATTAAATGGTTCACAATTGAAAAAGGTGTTATCAAGAAGATCAACAGGACATGGAGAGACCACTGGAGAAATCTATATTTTAGGATAGAAGCTATGAACATGAATAAAAAATCATGAAGAGAGGATTTAGATCCTATCCAAATGCCAATGGCATCATCAGTGAATATCTTGAAGAAAGAGAGAGTCCAAGTGTCAAAATGTTGCACCAATTGTCGCTTCAGATAACAAAGGATGAGACATGCATAAACAACAACAAAATTACTACCCATAGTAGTACCACAAATCTACTTGTAGTAGACACCATAAAACTGAAGATAATGTTTGTGAAGAAATAGTTTCGCCAAGCTAAGAACACTATCAAGAAGACACATATCCAAATTAAGCTCCAAAAAATGCTCCGTCACAAAAATATGAAGAGAAACAAGACCTTCGTTAGTGGGAATTCTTGGGTAAATAGATTCCACATCAAAGGTGAAAAGAAGGTAGCTGGAAGGAAATTCCTTTTGACCAAGCTCATGGAGAAGAGTAAGTAAATCTATAATATGGAACTTTTGGTTCAGGTGAATTAGATACAAGAGAAAATGAAGATGCTTAGAGGTGGGCTCCAACATATACCTAGAGTAACTACAAATAGGTCTACCAACAACAATCGGCTTATGAATCTTGTGAAGGATATAGAACGCACAAGATTTGGAGGATGAAGGAGAAAAAATTCTTTAAAAACTGGGAGACAGGATCTAAAACATATTTGAATTTAGAGATAATGAACAAAATTCGAATCCAAATAAGTCTCTAGGGAACAGTTGCAACATGCTAATAAACATTAGAATGGGAAACCTGGCGAAGACCTTCCTTGTACCAAGAGGAGTCCAAAACAAAAAACCCAAGATTTTTGTCAGCTGGTTTGAGAATGAAGGACCAATCAATGTAAAGTTCTTTGAAACTCTTGAGGAGCCTAGTGGGGAGGGCAAGTTAAATGCAGAAGGAACAAACAACAATATAATTGGAGATAATAAATTCACCATGATGAATGATCTCCTCAAGTGGGTAATTAGGCACATAAATATTCTAAAAAGGATTTATTTGATGAAAATGATGAGGAAACGACCAGCTGATGAAAAAAGAAGTGATGTTGGAACTGCGAGAGTTGGGGGAATCTTGAGAAGTAGAATTTGACCTTTTGTCGGGACCAAAAAAGGTACAGAGGTGAAATTTGAAAAAACTCATGAATTTAGCACAGATGTTAGTAACGGGCATGGGAGGATGGCAGGGGATAAAACTAGGACCTGTAAAGATAAAAATTCGTTCATCAAAAGAGAGGCGACGAGAAGAGAGATTATGAATGACAAAAATAGAAATTTTGTTGTCTAATTCAAAGGTCGTCTTTCTAGAAAAGAAGGAAAGGGAAAAAATTATAGATCTAGGGAAGGTCCCCAAAACTTTAGGTATAAATGGGTGTGGGAGTGGTAGATATTATAATGTATATGGGTTGATGAATATTCTGACATGTGGCACACATCCCCTTAGTCAGTCACATAGGAATTAGTTGTATTGGGTAATGAGTCGGCTTACATTGGGATTAGGTGTGACCCATCTATTAAGAGTAATGTAGGTCTAGATAAGGGAGGTTAGTATCATGTGATGGGTTATGATTTTATTCTTCTACTTGGTAGAGGTATATTGCAGGTGTTCCCCTCGAAGTGGATTCCCATCTTGAGAGATTGTAGAGTTACTCCCTCCTTAAGGAGCAGTGTATGGTGTTACCCTACCTTAAGGGTATTATTATGCATATATTGAATATTTGGGTATCTTATTCACCCATATATATTGTTTTTTGTTATATTTTTCATATTATTCATTTATTATATGAAAATATCTTATCAAGTGGTATTAGAGCATCGATTTAGGCAAAAATTGGGTCTAAACCCTAATTTTAGAGATTCATTGATATTTTAAAATTGGATTTTAATTTTTTATCAAATGTTTTACCACATTTTAAAAAGGGTTTCATAAATTTATTGTCCAAACTTCACAAGTTTTCGAGGTGTTTGTGGAAGTTATTGCATTTTAAGGGTTTCACCTAAATTTGCTTTACAAGCTGCATTTTTTGGAATTAATTTTCTAAATTTGTACCAAGATTACAATTTACATTCGAAAATATATGGAAAATATTTCAAAATTTTTGGATCTAGTTTGAAGAAGATACTGGGAGTTTTAGGTTTTTGCATAAACTCGGCTGCAAGTTACAATTTTCCATCTTTATCTGAATTTTTTACATATTCAGAAAGCTCTCACAATTTTAGTATCGGTTACTTCTTTGTGGTTTCAGATTTAAGGTAGAATTATAGAAAAAATCATTAGCTCAAATATTGGTCAAAGGAGTAAGTTTGTGAAACCCTAATTTTTGTACATCATGGATATACCAATTTTCTATGGAAATGGGGAAATTAATGCAAAAAAAGATGGTTACAATTTAAGAAAATGTATTTTGAAAAATGTTTAGTATGGGTTAATTTTTATCTTCATCTTGGTGGGAAAGCACGAGATTGGTATTCTTATTTGGATATCGATTTTTTGGATCAGGATTGGGAGGAAATGGAAGATATTTTCCTAGCTAGATTTTTAAACAAAAAAGAAACATAATGTTGTTAAAGAAGAATAAGAAGAAGAAAATGTTGATGATGAAGTTGCTACACATGATAGTGCATCTCCAAGGAAGGAAGCTTCAATATTTCATCTTGAAGGGTGAGTTCAAAGAAAAAAGGTAATTTTTTCCATAAAACCTAACAACAAATATAACTTCATCAATAAGGATGTAGTTCACAATCTACGTGTGCCAGCAAAGCATATTATGGCAGCTCAAGTGGATGGTAAGAATATTCAAGTTTTTGAAGATTTAAATCTCTCTATGGATAAATATGTTTTACATTCATATTTTTATTCTTTAGATATGGATGGTATGGATATTGTTCTTGGATATCCTTGGTTAGAGACATTGGGAACAATTTCTCTTAATGTGCAAAAGAAATTCATGAAATTGTGGTATAAGTGAAAGAAAATTAAATTGCAAGATATCACACTTCGCAGGAAAAAAATCAATATAAATGAGGATCATGAAGAGGAATCTGAAGATGATGAAGAAGGGAATAAGGATAATTCAAAAGGAGAGGCTATAGAAAAAGATGAAAAAAAAAATCATCTACTCAAGAGAAAATAGAAATAGCAAACAAGGTGAAATAAAAAACTAAAGAAAAAGTTGATAAGGTTGAGAATACCAAGGTTGCACCATATAAACACCCACATCATCATGATAGGGAAAAATCATGGAGTTATGTTAGAACACATAAGGGAAGTAATATATATAAATATGCAGGGAATTGGGGGAGAAGTAGTCAGGGCTATAGATGGAATCAATGGAGCAATAAATATATGACATGAAATCACAAGAATAATTATTAATGATATGCATGGATACCGAGGAGGATCACATATGGAAAAGGATGGAATAAAATGATTCCAATGGAATATAGAATCAGTTTTGGAGAAGCATCACCGACTAGGATCTCATATGTGTGGTTGGATGATCGAGCATGGTGACAAGTGTGTAATAATTTAAATCAAACTCATTATATGGCTTCTTCTTATGTTTCGGGGATGAAACATTCAAAGAGGGAGGAAATGCTATGTACCTTGGGATATTTTATTATAATGTATATGGGTTGATGGAGATACCAACATGTGGCACACATCCCCTTAGTTAGTCACATATGAATTAGTTATATTGGGTGATGAGTCAGACTACATTGGGATTAGGTGTTACCCATCTATTAATAGTAATGTATGTCTATATAAGGGATGTGAGTATCATGTGATGGGGTATGATTTGAGTCTTCTACTTGGTAGAGGTATATTGGAGGTGTCCCCCTCGAAATGGATTCCCATCTTGGGATATTGTGGAATTACTCCTTCCTTAAGGAGCATTATATGGTGTTGCCCTACCTTAAGGGTATTATTCTTCATATATTTTCATATTTGGGAATCTTGGCCCACTCATACATCTTGTGTTGTGTTATCTTATGAAATTTATCAATTTATTATAACAAAATATATTATAACCTGAGAAAGGTTCGTGTACATCTTCACCCTCGATGTTTAGTAAATTATTACAAACTATTTTGTTTAACAAGTAATTTCTTAAAATATGCAGGGCCAAGATGAATAGGATATGTCTTCAGGTTTCAAATTTGTACTTCCATTATTATGTTCTACCATTTATATTTGATGATAATGTAGACAATGAATTTTTCATTTATATGGCTTAACAGTCGCTAAATTTTTTCATTGGTATGAACTAGTAATATATAATGCCTTATCTTAAGGGAAGTCAATATAGAGGAAAATACCTTAGGGAAGTCAGGAAGCTAATGGTCACTAAGAATTTTCCTTTCTTTGATGTTCCAAGATAAGAGAAGACAACAAATATTCAAAGACAAGAAATATATTACCACTTTCCTGAATACATGTAATTAAAAATATTTACCACTTTTCTGAATACACGTAATTAATACAAGAATATTCTAAGTCTATTACATGTTATTCTGTTGATAAGAAAAAATTTCATGGATAAATTGATGGAAATTTTGCCAATGCTCTGGGAGTCTAATTCCCTCTACTTAACTGATACAACTACTGTGTGTGCATGCGTGAGTAAAAAGTGAGTTTATCCTAGTTTCCTTTCAACTGGGGATCCAACAGGGGAACTCCATTGACCCTGTGACAAAATCTTATGGATATCTGTGAAGGAGGAATTTTCTAGGAAAGCGGGAGACAAAGTGAGAAAGTTAGAAAAGAGAAACTAATGCTACAAGTAGAAAAATGGATACTTGCATACACCAACCAAAAATTTCATTACATGCACTTGAATTTAGAATTTAAAAAAATCTGCATAATAGTGACAAGACCAAATAGTGTTTAATGAGCAAAAAGTACAACTAAACCCCTTAGTCAAAAAAGGATAAAATTCCTTCTTCCTTTATTAAAGTTCAAGCATAAATTATACATAGCATAGAAATGGATGACATTCTAGAGTAGGGAAAATGGAAGAAATTTTCTATCTCTTTTATCTCCTTACGAGGATATCTCTTTCATGAATTCACAAAAAATAGCTCCAAAATCTAAGAAGTATAAGAATTCATCTAAGAATAATTTCAAATGAGGAGCTTGCTACAATTTATAGAAGAGAAAAAAACTCTTCATCTTCCCGATGACTTTTCAAATACTTTAATATGAATTTAGACTATTCATATTGCACTTAAATATTTAAGTCCCTTTCATAAAAGAAAGGTGACTTAAAGTTTACATTGCATTTCGAAATTCACTTAAATTTATATTAAAAATTGCAAACCTCAATGCAAAAAATATAACATTGATGAGAGAGATTATTGGGTGAGAAGAGGAGAGAGAGAAAGAGGAAGAATTATGCAGAAGAGTGAGCTGTTGCAGTGGATTTGATCTCGCTCCTTGACAAGTTTCCACCTCGCGCTCCTTAGAAGGTCTCTGTCCCTCCAATCTCCTTGCAGAAATGATTTACTGTAGGTTCTATTTTTTTGGCGTGAAGAATGTGAATGCATCTCAAGGTCTCTATCCATCCATCAACCAAATTGTTGATGTCTTGTCACTTCCTGAACCATGATGAATGTTTCTCTGTGATAAGTGAAATAGAGGCCCGAATATCTGAGAGGAAATCAAGGGTAACCTTTGTTAAGGAAAATGGATTTCCTAACTCTTTCCTGACATGTTCCTCAAATGGACCAATCAACTCATCAATAGTTGTTTACTTACCCATTTCATGTACTCTAAGTTTCTAAGTTTTCTAATTTATACTATCCTACAACTTGCATGTTTTTTCCTCTTTCTACTCCATCTCTTTGATGGCCCAATTAATTGTGTCAAACCTTATTGCCAAGGCCCTTGCCCATACATGAGACAAGTCTTCTGAAGGAGTTTTAAAATTTTTCCTATCGATCAACTCCTGGCGATGAGTGTTGCTCATTTCATCTACTACTGGACCCAAAGGTTCCCAATAGTCCCTTTCTCTCTTCAAATCCTCCTGGAGTGAATGTGTCCTATTTTCTATCGACACATGTAAGAAAATAGTTTGACCACTTCTTGGAGCACTAACTTCCCTTTTTGATAAATTGAGTCGATCCATTCATTATTCTCTTTCCCCTGTATTGTGAACTCATATGTCCTCCTAACAGAATCTGGATTGAAGCTACTAATGGGTAAAAATTCCTCATTCAGGATTGTCTTGGCATTGGGATCAAATATATGTCACACACAGAATGGTAGATTTGGTACTTCCTCCTTTAGTTCATCAATCTTCTTCTTATAATCATTATTCCTTGCCACCATGCAAGACGAATATTGCTAATACATGTGAAAATCCCCTTCATGAGTTGTTAGTCCTAGTTAGATCATGCTCATCTCATAGTTGGCTGGTGTCATCTCATCTACTAGCTTGATTACCTTTGGCTGAGCTACTTAAATTTATTGATTACCCATTTCCCCATTATAGAACCACGAGGTTGTATGTGTGAGATTTCTTAAACTTTTTTATTTATCCAATGAGATGATCACTGATAGATTAGGGGATGCCACTTGTTACATAGTGCAGGTGTCAAGAATTATCATTTCTCACATCCAAGGGAACATTTCATTAGATTCATGAACGATGATAGGTGCACAAACTGTTCCCTATTTGGGAGGAGAAGGAAAATATTGAATGAGAGAGGTATGGGTATCAATAAGAGGTGAGACCTCCTATGGTGTCTCGAAGACTATATCTTGAACTAAATGTTCTCCATCCACTTATGTTTCAGACACTGGAGTTTCTTCCTGCATTTATGTGATCAAGTATTCCTCTTGTAATGACATAAATGAGTCTTCTTTTACCTTGGATTTCTTTGGTGTCTTCTCATGAGGAGAAGCTTCCAATTCTGTGGCCTTCCTTTTTGAAATTTCTCCAGAGTGTTTAGAACTTAAATTCAACTCTACAAATTTTAAATATGACTGATGGGAGGATTTCTTCTAAATTGGGGGAATTCCTTGTGACTGGATGATCATGGTTCTCATCTTATGAAACCAATTTCTCATTCTCCTTACCACTTTCTCAGTCTGCTCTTTTATATCCCCTGATTCATGAACATACTAGTTGACTGGAGGAAAAGGGGAAATCTTGACTACCACATGCTCATAATCATACATATCCATCCCATCATTGTGAAAAATATATTCATACCAAGAGAAATTTAATTTCTTCATCTCATTGATTGTCATCCTCATATGATCCTTTTCACGCACTTCAAATTCATTAGCACAATTGGTCCAAAAGTCCTCGAATTTTAGCTCATGTTGTAATTTTGGGAAATAGAAAGAGTTGGGATTTTCTTGAATGTTTAAATTAGATTTGGAAATGTAGGAATGTAAATTCAAATGAGCGAAAGTAGCCTCCAGATGAGATGCGTCATTTGAGCTCTTGCACGTGAATACGCTAAGAGAGATAAGAAATGGAATAAAATTCTTCTTCCTGCTTCTAAGCATGCTATTCACTTGAATGATCTTCCTGTAGAGCTCAAACAATATAATTTGGTTACTAAGGTACTTCGGCAGTTTTAGAGGATATTGGTCGAAGCCAACAACTCATAGGTAGGGTAAGGTTGAGAATTATATGAAGTAAGAGTCATACTTCTTGATCAAGGATGCCACTTTTGAGGACATCCTAGCTTTTAGATCCCCTTCTAAGCTTCAGACCACATATAATTTGAATTCATCATTCACCTGAGTGAAATGTCTATGGATTTCCTCCATCACCAAATGTGAAAGTTTCTAGAACACATGGACCTTGGTAGAAATGTTTTGTGTTAGAGACAATCCTTTGAATGATCTAGATGTAGCGAGGAGATAAACCAAATAACAAGTCATATGGAAATTATTCATCATGGGTACCTAGAGTAGTTGCAAATGGATACTTTCAATGATGATTTTCACCCAATCCATCCTATGATTTCCTTCTTTTACTGTCAAGATGAAAAATCCCATCTAGTCTTGAAAGTCTCTTGTATTTTCTTCACCCATAACTCTGCTAAGGAGAGTGATGACATCTAAGTATCCTTCTCAAAACTCACACCTTGGAAGGTTCTTGGGCATCCTTGGGGGATTTATCCCTATTTTTCAACCATGAACCAAGTGTAATCCCTTGGACATAGGCATCCATCATTTCCCAATCATGCAATGCTCTGTCCTTTGAGATGATGACCATGTTGGGTGATGTTGGTATCTGAAGAGAAAGTGAGATGGTTCTAGGGAAATGACTATCATTGATGTACCATTGTTGTCTTGGATGGTTCGTGTTTCAGGATCATAGTGGTGAGAGTAGCTAGGACTAACTCAAGACTTTGCATAAACATTGGGTGTCTTGCAGTGGCAAACAAGCCACTGGTGACTATCTGTTCTTCAATCTTATTTTGATACCTAGTTGTCATATGAGTTCTAAGGTCAT
This sequence comes from Taxus chinensis, assembly GCA_019776745.2. NCBI lineage: Eukaryota > Viridiplantae > Streptophyta > Pinopsida > Cupressales > Taxaceae > Taxus > Taxus chinensis. The sequence goes on from CM034151.1 coordinate 74,684,744, forward strand.
TCAGGTCCATGTTCAAGACATCACTGTCTTATATCTCATACTTGTAGGAAAATGGATGTGCTAGCTTCTGTCCCATCTACTTCTACTTTAATTTTTCCTCAGAAAGATCAACTTACTATTTTTAGTAAGTACGAAAAAGCAAGCCCCTTGAACCTCAACTAGATGTTGTGACTCTAATTTCCTCTTCTCCTTGTGTTCCTCTCACCTTCTGGATCAACTTTCATTTTTGAAGGTATTCATGGGACCACTTAATATTTTTAGTAAGTTCCAAAATTAGATCAAAATAATAGTTCTAATGAATTCTCAGCTGTAGTGCATCTTCAATGGATCTGTCTCCTTTGCAAGTTCTTCTATTGGTGAATTTTCCAAAATAGTAGTCCCCTATATAGAAGACCTAATATTTTTTGAAAGTGGGATTCTGGAGATCAGATTCACGTGGAAAAAAAAAAATTGATATGTTTTTTTGCCTAATATTGCCCCTATGAAATTTTAGACCTACCCGCTCAATAGTTTAGGAGATTTTAAACTTTTAATTTTTTGACCTGGCATTGCTTTTGGACATGACAGCCATTAATGGAACTTGAAAATTGCAGGTTTATTTTTCTCCTCCATTCAAAAAACAATTATATTTTTGATATGTGTTTTTTCTTCTTGTGCTTCTGGTTAAATCTTGTTTTGATCCAATAGTCGGTTTTACAAGAAATCAAACTTTTTTCTTCGTTAGGGTGGAAAGAAGATTTCTTTGCCATTAATGTTTTATGGCACAAGAGGAGGGTTTGAAAGTGAATTTTTTATGTGTTTTGATAGAGGCATGATTAGAAAAAAAATGGTTTTTCAATCCGTGCATCTATTTGCAAGATTTATCAAAATTTTGATTTCATGACAATGGGGATTTCTACTGTTCTTCGTTTCTTCTTCTTAGCTCAATGAAATATTCTTATCAGACCTATATATCACCATGGGAAAATAGTTTTCAATGATTTTTTGGATCTAGATTGATCTTAGGAAATGGAAGAGTGGTGGTAGGAAGTTTTAGAGAAGTTTGCAAGTATGGATGTGCATGGGAATGTTAGAAGTTCGAAGCAGGAAACAGGTGAGGATTTTAAAATTTTGAAATAAAGATGAAATGGGAGATGGAATAATTTTATTTTTCCTAACCTCCCTCACCTCAAAGGGATGTGAGGGACATAAAATTCCATGGAGATCAAGGTGATGACATGGGGTGAAGATTTGACGACAGGGAATGAAGGCTAAAAAATAAGCTTTACAACATTGAGGCTAGAATCTGGTCATATGGGTGAGCAAAAGTATTCCTTAGGGTCTGGGTGAATTTTTATTTTTTTTATGTCCTTGACCTCAAATGTATGTAAGGGAAATCAAATTAAAAAATTCTCCATGTGATGACATGTGGCATTGATCTTACGGTTGAGGCTTTGAGCTCCCACAAGCACCTGGGGGTTCAACTGACAATCCTGGAGGTTGCATGAGGGTCTAGAGGTATCCTTAGCGTTAGGTGCATTTTCCCATGTGTGATTTCCCTAATCTTGAGGGAAATGAGGGACACAAAATTCCTCTAGGATCCTGTAGCTGACACATGTCCTCCAAAAATTTGACTAACTCCCAAACTCCCTCTAAGAGGGCAACTTGAAACGGTGATAACTTGATTTCTTGATGGACATTTTTTATGAAATTTTATATGACCCAGACTTGAAAGGTCCTTTTGAATCCAATGGTTAGGATATTTATTCGTCCATTTTTTCTCTACAAAACTGGAGTGTTTATTTAGTACTCTACTTATGCATGAGAAAAACTACTTGCAGACCTATTTCACCAAAATGTTTTGAAAAACATAATTTCACCATATTATAGGGATTGGAATTCCATTTTTGAAGATTCGTTTTTTCTCCTATCTCTCTCTAGAGCTCCCGGAATCACCTTTGGAAGTTCAGCATTTGTTTTGGCCTATGTACTACTTAAGCATGTGAAACCTAATTTTAGTGAAACTGCCCCAACTTCTCTTATTCCTTCTTGAATATTCCTGAATCACTTCCATGATGTCCCAAGAAATTCAATTTACCTCCATGTCTAGTTTGGATTTTCTATTGAGCTCCATGGATTTTCTCCAGTCATAGGAAGGCTAGTGATAGCCCTTCCCACAACTTCCTGAAGCTTGCAATTTTTGAATGAAATCCTAAAATCACGTAGGGGGAGTGAATGGACTTTCCTAAATTAGGGGGATGAGATAACATCAATTGGGAGAACATCCAAACTTATTGGGTAGACATGGGGTGGCTCGGAAGGGTAAAACATGGAAAATTTGGCATAGGGGTATAGTTTCCATGCTTGGAAATTGTCAATTTCCTTGTTGCACATTTGCATGACGACATATTTCTAGCCTCACATACTATCTTGATATTGGTGGCTGCTAGGATAATTTTTGTCTTTTATATGGGATAAGTAGTAATGACTCCACTAAAAACTAACTATGCTCCATTATTATATTTAAATTTTACAAGACTAATGACTGTCGGGGAGGATGTTTACTAGAATTATTTGATGTTCAAAGACAAGATAAGACAAAAAATACCCCAAGAAAAGAAACATATTATACGTGATTCAAAACATATATTCAGGAGAATACAATACACTAACTTTTGTGTTGTAGGGTGATCAACCTAAGTTTTTCCTAGTCTAAGGGGTGTTGTGGACCACTCTAATGACACCATGCACTGTAAAAATGATGAAAATTTTGATCAAATTACCAATCTATTTAAGGATACAATGGATGTTGATATACACGAGTTTTTAAGCCCGTTTGGACACATCATGCTTTTCTACGTGGCCATGGACCAGATGATGAAATTTAGTAACGGGTTTTATTTTGTTAACTTCATCAACAGGGAGGACATAGAGAGAGCTATCAATAAGCTTAATGATTATAGATATGATAATATTATTATCTTATTTGAATGTGCCACTCCTATTGTATTTTTATAGATGATTTATATTCTTTTTTTTACCCCTTAAGACAATGCAAGATATTGAAATTTAATATTGTTTGATGTCTTCCACCGACTTTAATGTAAATAATGATACAAAGGATTTAATTTGGTTTCTTTGTTCCTCTAAGACTCATGTTCTCATAAGAGAGTGTCTTGTGTTTTCAAGTGTTATTCTATATTGTTTGGTACTTGATGATTTCACACATCTATAGGGATCAAACCAAATTAATAAACATTTATTTTTTATTAAGAAAAATTAATCTTAAATCTGGTGGAGATGCGTTGTCCCCCCTTGAAAATAATTTTACGTGAGTTTAAGTTTTCTTAATTTTTTTCTAGGGTTTTACTATGATAACCAACAATTTCAGTGTCTACAAACCAACGATAAATTTTCTTTGGATGCCTAAGGATTTCAATTCTTTTCCCTTTTCTTGATCTAGGGATGACAATAACTGTATCTAGCAAAGTGAGATGTGGGGATCTTGAATAAGATGATAATGATACAGACACATTCCCCAAACACATGGTGGACTATGATTAAAGAGAATGAGACAAGTCTTACATATTGCACTATTTACAGGAATGAGATCCACATTTAAAAAACATAATGGTAATGACATTTTAAAACTGTTAAAAATGTTATTCCAAAGAAATAAATAAATCCTAATGGATATTATCCAGTATAAAATAGAAATAGTGATGGTGTCTGATAGAGTGTGATGGGGAGATCTTAGAGACGAGGAGAATGGAGACCTAGATTTGCATCAACCACCACCAAATATCATTGGGACAGAAAAAAATGGTATGAAGAAGATCATGGAATACAAGCTCGATGAGAAGGGAAAAAAGGTTGTTAACATCACTACCACATGCATCTACAAAGTGGCCAAAAAAAACCTAAATAAGTGCACTCTATATCACCACAAGTGGTGTAAGTTCGGTGTTCCTGCTAAGCAAGAACCCTCAGTGAACTTTAAAGGCATCTCCTTAGAATAAATCCTAATGGAAATCCCCTTCCCACCAGGATCTAAGGCCAATGATTAAAAATCTAGTGGAGAATGTGTTGTTCATCCTAGTTATCTCTAAGGGTAGTGCAATGATCATGATTTATCGTACCTACAGTAAGAAGGGTGATCACTACACATCAAAATGGACTTACAAGGATTGCACCCCCACCCGTGACACCAAAAACCTTAAAAATGTATCAGGTCTATCGAGGGCCTCACCATCAAGTGGAAGGAGTCGATGGTGAGTACTGCCAATACTTCTACTAATGTTTGATAAACCTACATCCCTCTTAATCTCAGGGGAGGTAGTGGAACACTTTGGTGATACCCATGCATCCCAAGAAACAATGGATTAAATTATTTTTTATTTACCACTTTTTTCAAGGACATTTAAGGGATGTTTATCTACATGATATTTTCAAGTGGTTTAGACATATCATCGATCATTTCTAGATGGCCATAGATAAGAAGATAGGGGATTAGTAAGGGGATTTTCAAGTCATTTATACAAATCCATGTGTGTCAATACGTGGCCATGGGTGAGAGAGATATTAATTAGCTCAATGGGGATGGTTATGAGAATATTAATTCTTAGATTCAACAAGGAGCCACTGCTTAAAGAGCTATTAATAATCTCAATGCCTGTGGTTATGAACATAAAATGCATGGGCTTACCCTTTAAGACAATATAAAACTGGTCAGGTTTTGTATTGTGTGATTAAATTCCACTGAATTTAATGTTAATCATACATACACATGACTTGAGTCTGGTCTCTATTGCTATTATAAGAAACCTGTGAGAATAAGAAATGGATATGATCTATGGATATTATTCTTACAATTAGAGATTGATCATTCCCCTGTAGTAGAAATAATGTTCATCATTTTAAATATTTGATTTGGAACCTATACTTCATTATGTTCATACAATTTATCGAGACTGCATATGCTCATCTCTGTGCACTTTCTAGTGATATTGAGTAATTGGAACTATCAAAATGATTTTACATTTTTTTCAAATAAAAGTTTTGTTGTAATTTGGAAATATGGACCAGTAATACTTGATATTGTTGATAGTTTTTATGGCAGAGAGAACTATATGACTCTCAGAGTTGTCAAACTTTAAAAACCATTTTTTTACTTGACACACCTTTCTAAGATTCGTTTAGAGCGATCATAAGTATTATCTCCATTTTCTTCAAAGTGTGTAGACACTAATTATAAACTAAAGCACTTTGATTCATTAAGGAGATTCCCAGTCTCATTATACTATTGCATATCTGTTAAAAGTATAGGTTAATTACATTATGCATAATATAAATTGATTATGTTAATGAAATTTTAATTAACTGTTAAATAATGTTGTTATAATGTTAGCATTATAAAACTCACTAACAATTTCTTTAGCCATTATGAAATAAAAATCAATTATGGCATTTATAAGAATGTGATTGGTCTCAGTTTGATATAGGAGATAGAGTGAACCAGGTCTATATTTTCATTAGCCACCTGTGACTATCATTGGGACAGAAAAAATACTAGTATTAGAGAATAGGCTCTGTGGAAGTACAGGTCCTCAATGAGAATGGGTATAAGCTTGTTCACTCCACTACCGCATGCATCCATAATCTGGCCAATAACTATACATTTCTCAATGCACGATCTCTAGTGTCGTAAGTGGAGAAATTTTGGTTCTTTTTTGAACCAATAACCCCTCAAACAATTTTTCACAGGCATGTCCTTTTCAATAAGTTCCATCATTAAGCAACCCCACTAGCTGGGATCTAAGGCCGATTTTAGTTTGATGAGAATATTTTGAAATATGCACTGTTTCGTCCTCAGTTGGCTTTATTGATTTTGACGGTGAAAAATCAATCCTTCTCTATAAAATCATCTATGGTAATAAGGGCAATCGTTGGACATCAAAATGGAATTTCAAGGATCTCACCCCTAGTGCTATAGACACCTTAATAAAGGATATGGCTGCCAAGGGCCTCATAAAAAGTTGAAGTAGTGCTGGTGTTACTTCCACTTCTTCCGTTACTGGGATATCAACCTACATCTCACCCAATCTTAGGGGTGACGGAGACCACTCCACAGATACCATGCACCATAAAATGAAGAAATTTATAATCGAGTTATAGATCTGTTCGATAAGATAATGGATGGTGATTTACATGAGATTTTCAAGCCATTTGAACCTATCACACATGTCTACATGGCCATGCATATGAATACAAGGGTTATCAATGGGTTTAGATTTGTTAATTTCTTTAACAGTGAGGAAGCACAAAGATCCATCAATAAGATCAATGGTTATGGTTATGATAATCTTATTCTTAGAGTCAAATAGGCTACTCCCATTGTATTTTTTTAGATGATTTATATTCTCATTTTTTTACCCCTTAAGACAATGCAAGATGTTGAAGTTCTATATTGTTTGATGTCTTCCACCAACTTTAATGTAAATGATGATACAAAGGATTTGAGTTGGTTTATTTTTTTTTTCTAAGAAAAATGTTCTCATAAGAGAGTGTCTTGTGTTGTCAAGTGTTATTCTATATTGTTTGGTACTTGACAATTTGAAAGATCTATGGGGATTAAAAAAAATTAAGAAACATTTCTTTTTGATTAAAAAAAACCTTAAGATAATATCTGGTGGAGATGCGTTGTCTTCCCTTGACAAGAAATTTACGAGAACATAAGTATTCTTATTTTTATTTTTAGGGTTTTACTACGATAACCAAAAATTTCAGTGTCCGTAAAAAAGTGATAATTATTGTCAAAAATTCCCCCCCCAAGGTAATTTTCATAACATGCATCAGATTGTCAGTCCTGAGCAAGTAGAATGATTCAAGGCCCAAAATCATGTTTTTGGGGCCCCCTCTGCTTCCTTCTAACTCTCCTTTCCAAGAAGAAATCCCAACAGGTCGAGAAAATGGAAGAAATGTTAGAAAACCAGCTTGGTGCCCGAAAAAATACAGAGGAAATTGGCTAAGTCCTAGTCTAGGCGGTCCTTGGGACAGTTGGGACATCGGGCCACGTTTGCGCAGCAAAGGGACGCGAAAAGCCGAACCGGCCGAAAAAATGAAGAAAATTTCCTAAGTCTTGCTTCGTAGAAAGTTTGGGACATCTGGGACAAAAGTACCCAGAAGATGCGGATCGGCCGGTTTGGTGCAAGTCAGTACATTTCAGGTGGTTTAGAAGTATTTGTCCCAGGCAGTCTAAGACAGTTGGGACAAAAGTGCGCAGAGGACGCGAACCGGCCGGTTCAGCCAAAACAGAGAATTTTCGTCCGGGACATTTGGGCCAAAGGGACACGCGGGACATGAAAAGTTGAAGGAGCCGAGAGCCAATGGAAATGTGCCACGTGTCTTCACCACAAAGAGGGACAGGGAAGCCCGAATTGGGTGGATTAGAGAAATTTCTCCCAGACGTGTTTGGGAGGGACGGGAAAGAGCCGGGAGGCCCGCGGACGAATCAGGAATATGACACGTGTCCTAAGGGGGGGAAGCTCGGAGCCAGGGAAAGACTTAGGAAAATTTGGCAAAAGTTTGGCCAATAAACTAAAAGGTAAAGGATGACCCCACGGCCCCTGTCCTCCAACTAAATCATGCCACGTGTCCCAAGTGGCGGGGGTGCGGGGGAAAATGAGAATTTTTGCAAAGTATGAAAAAGGTCGAAATTTCAAAGGGAAACCCATGGGAGGCCCAGGAGTGAGAATTTCTCATCCAATCGGCACCCGACACGTGTCGTCCAAGTGGCAGAGCGCGGGAAAATTTCAAATATCCGTTTTGGCCTTTTTTTTTGCCCTAAATCTTCAGATCGCCATATCTTTCGATCCAGAGCTCGGATTTGAGTGTTCTTTATATCAACGGAAAGATGGTGAAATGATCTACATGATTCCAGGGTCAATCTTGCATTTTGGTTTAGTGTGGAGAGAGAAAATTGATAAATGCCTCTGGCACGTAATAATAGACAAAACTAACGTTTCAACAACCAGCTTTAATGCAACAGACAGTTTGTCGTTTTTGCTATACAGTCCGCCATTTTGCCAAGATTCGCCACTTCTGCCATAATAAGATGAGTTAAATGTGACCTAGAAGTGGTTGGGGTAGATCTGACTTTCTTCTCTCTTCCCTCTCTCATTCTTCCTATATATTGTAAGGAGGGGCTTCTTTCTAAAGGTTGAACATTTCCTGTTTTTCTCCTCCCTTCTTCTCTTTATCAGGCGAATTTGTGGAGTTCGAACCTCCCATTTGAAACTGTAATATGACTCAGCCTCTTGGAATTTTTTAGTGTATTGTATCAATCTTTGGAACAAGTAATGCATGTCTGTGGATGATTCTCAACCCTCTCTGTGTTCATTTGCATCCTCCTGGTCTTTCACTACAAATTTTGTTATCTGTCCATGATCTTGCATCACATTTGAATGGTCTATGTTTATTGGCAAGACAGATGTTCTTCATTCCTTGATGCATCACCTCTGTTAGGTTAGGTTTATTTTTACGCATCTTCTTACCCTATCTCCTTGGCAAAGATTAGATTAGGTTTTGAGTAAAACCTCTGTAGTTTTTGTGTGCATTTGAACAGAGGAATAGGAACCAGCCTTCTCTGGAGTTTCCTTTATCATTTCTGCAAGTCCCAGACTTAGAGAAAGAATTCCATGTTGTGCAATCACACTGGATGCTAGAGTGATCAAACTAGAAATCTGATCAACATCCAGGGGTGCTGTGATTTTGCATCAACAGTTTTGGCACGCCCGGTGGGACACTAGAGGTCTCATTTTTATTGCAGCAAAGTTGATGTGCATCTGCTGTAATTTTCTTGCTTGAAAAAGAGCTATTATTTGCATATCTGGCGACTCCAAGGGGAAGAATCAACTGGTTTCAGCAGTGCAGGCCTGAAAACTCATGAGAAGAGTCACCACAAGGTCAAGAGTTGGAGAAGAAGAAGTGTTGTTTTGAATACCTGCAATTATCTCCAAGAAGAAGGCAAAGAGGAAGAAGGATTCAAAGGTCTCCATCTCCACCAAACAGAACTCTCTCAACTCCTCCACCTGGTAGGCCTTTCATTCAGTCATACAAGGGTTTTAAGACCAATTAGAATGGCACAAAACAACCCCTATGTCAACTTCACAGGCAACAGCCCACTTTCCCTCAATGCACAACATCCAATTCCTATTGCAGCCTTGAAGAACATTCCCTACTTCACTGGAGAAAATCAAACTACTCTAGGTGATCATGTTAAAGATATTGCTAACCTTTGTGTAATTCATGAAATCAATGAGATGCAGGTGGCTGTCAAGTTGCTGGCATCTTCATTCAAAGGGAAAGCATTGCAATGGTTTAGAAGCCTTGGAGCTGGTTCTATCACAAATTGGAATCAGCTGTGTATAGCACTTCATGAGCAATTTGGAGAAAAGGGAGACAACTTGTCTCTTTTGGAGCAGCTGACAACCATCAAGAGAGCTCCCAATGAGCTAGCTGACCGATTTCAACTTCAGATTTCAAAAGACTTGGGAGAGAATTCCAGTGGCAGTCAGGCCAACAGCAGAAGGTGCTTTTCTCTACTATCTCAAAGCTCTAAATTCTGATATTTCTATGTTGATTCAGTCCATGGGAGGCATAACTATCCCTATGGCTTATAGCATTGCCATTAGGGCTGAAAATTGTTTGATCCAAGCTGAGAAAACTTGCCCCTAGACCTCCCATGCCATTGTTTCCAAGTTTAGAGAGTCCAAATACCAATCAAGCACCTAATTTGGCTCCTTCTCCCACTCCTAGAAATCAGAGTTCAAATGAAGCTTCCACTTCATCTCCAAGTGCCCCAAATGAGCTTCAAGAAGTCATGAAGTAATTGCAAAACCTAGGCAATGAGCTGGTTACTCTCAAGAGGCAACAAGCCCAAGGTTTTAGACCTTCTTATCAACCCCAAGCTCAGCCTAACAAGCAGCCATACCAACCACAAAGGCCTCCTAATCCAGCTACAAATATAAATCAAACAAGGCCTCCTGCTAATAGACCATTTCAGCCCTATAATCCAAATGCCATATCTGCCTCTAAGGCATTGGTGCCAACACAAAACAACATTGCCCAAGAGTATGATTGGTGTTTTCCATGCAATGAGCCTCATAACCAATCCATGTGCTTCAATGGTGCTTTGAATCAAGCATTAATGGTGACAACTACTGGTGTGGAGGGTGAGGGTAGTCAAGGAAATAGCCAACAACAAGAAACATTCCAACAACAATCAGCCCCAAATGACACCACATTGGTAAATTGGCAAGCAGAGGATTTTTGTGGCATGAACCAGGCAGTTTCTCAAGGTGTTGCAGCCAACACAAGGTCAAAAAGGAGGAATTTGGGTGAAGAACAGCCATTAACCCCAACCAATCCACAACCTTCCATGGCTCCACAAATGGTTGGCAAGCAAAATCCAATTTCAAATGCACAAGGGCAGCCAAGAACAGCTCCTAGGCCAACTCAAATACCAGTTGTTGTTGCCCACGTGCAAGGAGTGAATGTACAAGCAAAGGGACAGCAAAGAGATCCTTCATCACCATTCAGTATCATTGATCAGATGAAGAAGACAAACATCAATATATCAATGTGGGAATCCCTATCCATCCCAGGCCAAAGAGATCTGTTGCAAGCTGCCATGAAGGACTGGCCAACTTCGAATCAGCAAGTTTAGATGCAAGACAAAGTGCTCACAAATGCTGCCCAGCCTGAGGGAAATCATGGAGGATAGCAAGGTAAAATGTTGAAACCCCCTCCTTTCTATGTTTCATTGATCATTGGAAATCAGCTAGTACACAATTGCATGATAGACTCCGGGGCAAGTAGCTCAGTAATGCCTAAACAAATAGCTGATCAGCTAGGGCTCCAGTATGAAACAATATCCAAAGGGGTAGTGCAGCTAGATGGGACAATAGTAGCAATAGTTGGAGTGATTAAAAACTTGAGTCTTACCTTGCATGCATGTCCAAACGTTGTTGTTTTACAAGATGTATCAGTCATAGACCTTCCACCACTCTTTGCCCTTTGCTTGTCAAGGGACTTCACAGCCAGGATTGGAGGATATTTTTCAGATGATTGGTCACACATACTGTTCAGAACGAGGTATGGAACTAAGGATACAATCAGGTCAGAACCTATTGCAAACTTCCATATTGAGCCTTACACTCCAAGTCAAATTAATGCCAATTGCTCAGCATTTGATCAAGAAGATCATCCAAGCTCTAATGAAGCTGACACTAAGGTTGGAAGCATCCTAGATCTAACTCTTGATGAATGGGCAAACAAGATACATGCTTTTGATCCTTATCAAGAAGTTAGAAGAATCTGAGCTAGGGGTCTATTGTATACACGAAGAAAATCAACCTATTCCTAGCATCACCAAGCCAAACCACAAGGATGACAATGAGGTATGGCAGCTGTTTTTTGATGGATCAAGGAGTAGACAAGGTGCAGGAGGTGGAGCCATGCTTGTTTCACCTCAAGGGGTAAAGTACTATTATGCTTTTAGATTTCAGTTTGCATGCTCCAATAACAATGCTGAATATGAAGCCTTGGTGCAAGGGATGCATTGGGTAATCAAGAAGAAAATAAAGAACTTGCAAGTCTTTGGGGACAGTGAATTGATTGTAAATCAGGTCAAGGGACAACATGCTGCCAAGAATGATCTACTCAAATGCTACAAGAACAGGGTGTGGGACCTCATGGAATATTTTGAAGGTTTTGGCATCAAATCCATTCCTAGGAAAGAGAATCAAGCTACTGACAGGCTTGCAGCAGTATGGGCAGCCTTTGACATTGTGGAAAGCATTCAAAAAGATAAGGTATAACCAAACATCCACATGATTTTGAGGCCTTCAGTGCCAGGATAACAATGTCAATTGGCAAATGTTTGAGAATGACCAGCAAATCATCCATTTCTTGCAAGAAGAAGCTGAGTTCTCAGCTAAGAATCAAGAAAAGTTGGAACAGCAGTATGGTGATGTTATCCCGTAAAATTGACAAGGGCAATTTTACCAATAACCATACCGAAAATTTTATTTCGATCCCTCGTTAGGGATCCTTCGAGTTCAAAAGATTGTAAAATCCCTTCCCGGGAAATCTAGTTTTCGAACTTAGTCTTTTTTGAGCCTTTTTTGGCTGGGCGAATGGATTTTCCTTGCAACACAAAGCTTTTGGTGCACCCACTTAAAAACCTTTGGCGCATGGTTTTCCATGTTAGCACGTCTTTCGGTGCGCCAAAGGATGTTGAGTCTATTTTGCGTGCGCCAAGGCGCATGCGCCTTATTGTTGACATTGCTTTTGTTGCTCCCCTTCTCGGTGCGCCAAAGGGCGCACATAATCTCTCTGTAACACAAAGTTTTGGTGCGCCAAAGGGCGCACATAACTTCATGTCGACAATGCATATGGTGCACCAAAGGGCGCACGCTTTCCCCTGTCGACAGCAACTTTCATGCGCCATTTCAAAAGTGGTTGGCGCATTGATGACCAGTTTTTCTATAAATATACGTGCGCACCCAACGTCATTTTCATTCTTTTTGTCAAAGCACGTGATCATTCTGGACTTGTCAGCCTCTGCTCCGTCGTTTTCATCGCCCTGTGGACCCGCTCTCCAAACTTTTGATATATATCCAAGATCAGCAATTGAGTTTGAAAGAACACATGTCTACGTCAAGCAAGAAACCCACCAAACCAAAAGGAAAGGCTAAGCTGACAGAAGAAGAGATGAAATACAAATATCAAAGGGTCAGGATGCCCGAATCACAGGCTGAGTGCAGTATAGATGTCAGAGACTCATGAATTGGGTCACATTGACATGGAGGAATTCTGGGTTAGGACTCAGAAAGTTACAAGAAGTCCATGGATGGACAAGTTAATAGGCAGTGCCCTACACTTCGCCGGAGGAATCCCCTTCAGCGCTGTCAAAAACGAATTCATGATGGTGATTGCCCAATGTTACAACAAAGACACAAGATGTGTCGAAAATAGCAAGGGCGAGGTAGTCATAAACCTCACTGCTCGTCATTTTGAAGTAATGCTTGGCATCCCTCACCACCGGAACTTCGTGGCTGTTAGCCAACAAGAATGCATCAAGGCCTGGGAAAACAACGAAGACCAGTGCATGCAGTTGATGAATGAGGTCTACCTAAAAAACAAGAAGGCGGTGACCCGGTGGCCACAGACTATCCACCGAAGTGATTTCTCAGAGGAGCTCAGCGATACTATCACCTTCCTGAGCAGAGTCTTCGGGCTTTCACATGCCCACTATTTCCATAACTGGATGCTGCGGTACTTGGAGACAATGAATAAAAATTTACGCCGATCAGCACTTTTGCTCGGGTGTAAATGATAAGCAGCACCATCTCTGAGCAGCTACAACAGTTCACCACAACAGGAGTGTTCCATATGAACTCCTATGTAGTCTACGCTGCAGCGTCGGCAAGAGATTATCCGGGGCTGAACCGAAGTGGAGTATGGCCTCAGGCCAAGATATTTGATTACTACCTAGAGCTGAGGCTGGAGAATAGCATCCAACATTTCACAAAAGTTAACTATTCATTCTTCTATCATGTCATCTTCCTACTGAGGCCAAACATGACTCATAGCCGGACGACCAAAAACATAGTGGCAGTCACAGAGAAATGGGGGGCCCTGTTCACCCAATTTCCCACGTTCACCTATCTGAGGGCTGCCAACTTTTTGGGAGAGCCAACCAGGCTACCAAGGTATGTTGGGCCTAAGCTGATTCTACTAGAACTGTCAAGGCAGCTGGTCACATACCATGAGAAGTGCCTCAAAAGAAAGAAGGGTGGAACTCCTTTCCCCCTCAAAGTGGGCCGATACACATGCTCCACCCACCATAAGGTGAAGGAAATGTTCGCAGAGCTCGAGCTACTCAACTTGAAGCATGACTTCCCAGCCAGGCCTACCTTCGACCCAAGAAGCTGCCTGCCAAAAGCGAAGCTCGATCTGATCCATGTCCCTCAAATTGAGGATATTTACATTGACGTTCTCCATGAGGCGGAACTCAGAAGAAAGGATCACTCTCGCTTGGCATTGGTGGAAATCATCCAATACGGAGTGGCCATTGTCCCCGAAGGCTTCCAGACTACGGAAGATGAAGTAGATAAGGTGTATAATGACACAGATGGGGACAATTGGCCCTTCCCGGCCATTGACAGGAACAAGGCTCCTCAAACAATTGAGGAGAGGGTCAAAGAGACTATGCGGAGAACAGAGCATTGGTACCGCATGAACGGGCTAATCTACCTGGGGGTAGATTTCACAACTTCCCCGTTGGGAAACACACCTCCAAGGTCCAAGAAGCAGCTGAAAGGCAAAGGTGCAGAAGGTGAAACTAGCACCATTCAGGAAGAAGCCCCTGAAATTCCTCTTCCCTTAGAGCCAGAACAGGTTATAACTCTGGAGGAAGAATTGACAGAGGATAGTCCTATACACCCATCCACCAAGGATGTCGGCGTCGCTACAACTTCAGAGGTCCCTTCTATCCCTTCTTCTTCTCTTCCTTCCCCTCCTTGAGGTGACTCAAACGACCACCCCTTTGGTCGTGTCCTCTACCCCTTCTTCTACCCTTTCCCCTGCTTCTTCATCTATCTTCTCCTCCCTCGCTGATTTGTCTTCCTCTATTTCTTCCCTCATCTCCGAGCTCCCTTCCCTTCCTATGTCTTCTGCAGTTGCGGTTTCCCTTCCTCCCGTGGACATTTCTTCGGCTATTCTTTCAATGCCGCCACCGCGTGTCTCCACGTTTTTCCCCTCCTCTACCGTTACTGCCTCCACTCTCTGTCTCTGGTCCTTCTTCTATAGGACCAGCTTGGATCTCTCAGCAGCTGAGCCAACAAAAGAGGAAAGTCCCCATCGCTCCGATGGACTTTTCGGTAATTCCAGCTAAAGGAGCAAAGAAACAGAAGCCGGTTACACGCTTCTCGAAGAGCGCTGCAGGTGAGAGAGTCATGGAAATAGCGTACCCCAACCCCCTCAAAGAGAAAGAAGATCTGTCTCTGACAGATTTCACCGTGACCCAAGTCACAATGGGGACATCCTCTGAAAATCTCCAGGGGGAAGCTCTTTCCGCAGTTGATGCACTCTGCAAAAAGCTTCAGGAAACGAAAGAGGAGAAAAGGCTACTGAAGGAGCAGAACAAATACCTGCTTCAAGCCTTACAGAAGATGGGAAGTGCACCTCCCACAACTGCCGCCGAGACTCCTGAGCTGCTCAGTCAGGAGAAGATCAATGAGTATTCAAAGATCGGCGAGCAAGGTATGGCCGTTTCTGCTTGGAGGAGCCAAATCCTCAAGGGATAGTGAAAGAGTAATCGCCAAGTATACCAGTTTATACCTAAACATCGGAGAAGGTGAATAAGGAACTCCAAGCATTAGCGGGTCCGATATCAGAAGAGTTAGAGCATGCATAGACTCCAGCACGAGACCTTCCAGCAAATGTTTGACTGTTCAGTCGAAGATCTGGTCAAGTTCGGAGTATTCGGCCATCCAAGGGCCCTCAACAAAACTATGTCCACTTTGGACTATCGGATAAATCAGCTAAAATTCATTCTGGAAAAGATAGACAAGGTAAAGGAAGAGGCCCTGGATGCAATGCATCAAATGGAGAAATTTGTTCTCGCCATGACTCCAGGGTTGCTCACTCCTTCCCTTACCTTGAGATCAGCTGATGACACTATCCAGATTTTCAAGGAGATAGCTTTTCAAGGGACAGGGCCAGAGGTCACATTCGACACTGAATCTATCAACAACCTACTGGCCTGTAGGGACTTCATCGGGTTCCTTATCGAGGTGGGGAAAGATTATTCCAAACTCCCAGAAAAGCTCATAGACGAGCGGGGAGACTTGCGAAGCAATCAGTGAACGGCACAAGGATCCATCACAGGATCAATTTGGGCCGATGATTAGCAAGTTTTTGGAATACCGCGCTCAGTTCCACATATCATCTCCTGAGTAGCATCAGAAACAGGCAACCCCTTTTCGGCCGCAGGATGATGATGATGAGTAGCTTCTTCTTCTTCTTCTTCTTCTTCTTCTTCTTCTTCTCTCTATTCTCCGACTTTCTTTTTTGAAATGTCTAAAATGTGTTGATACAAATGATGACATTATCCATGTTGCATCATGGGATGATGTCATCCATCCAAGTTGTCGAAGTCAACATGACTTTTAGATATTTTGTAAATATCTTTGTAAATAAGTGGTTGGCTCCATTTTGCCTTCTCTCTCCCTCATCTTCTATAAATATGGGAATACTTGTTGTATTCAAAGGGTGAACATTTTTTTAGATAGAAATAGAAGTGAGGAGAGAAATACTTTGAGCTTTCTTGTAACAGAAGAGAACAGTAATACAATTATTCAAACTTTGTGCTCAATAGCTATGTTATACATTAGATCTTTCTTACGTTAGATCTGTATGTGTTTAATCTGTTGGATTCATATCTACTTTTCCGTCATTTGTTTATCAGTATTGCTTTGTTTATTTATGCAAGTAGGTTTGGCTCTGTTTACTACCAAACTAAAAACATAAATCTTCTGACCTTTCTGCTTTGGAATTCATTTCTTTTCTCCCTTCAGATCTGTTCTTTCTCTTCTCCCTCTTTCATTCCTTTCTTTTCGCAACATGGAACGCTCTACTGGGATGAGATCCCAACCCCCGAAGGTAGAATCTGTGAGACTTGCATAGGTTCCTGCTAGTAGAAATAGCAATAAACCAGTTTCGCTTTGCTGTCTCAAAGAGGGGCTAAGCCCTGCACACTGTTGGCTCGTCTATCCATAGATCTGTCCACGAGACAGATTTTCAGACCAACAGTTTTTTGGCGACTCCACTGGGGAATCGAATAGATCTGTCAGATCTATGCTGGTGGTATAATATAAAATAAGAAAAATATAAGAAAATCGCTGCCAGTTTGCAAATCTGAACTTTTTGTTGAAAATCCAAAAAATTTGCAAAAGTGCCCGAAATTGAAAATTTTCTTCTGAGATCCGTAGATCGGGCCTAGTTACAGATCTTTAGTTCGCTGAATTTTTATCAAAGTTAACATTTTTCCGTAGATCTGAGTTTTTGGCTGTTTTCTAAAAAAATTTAAAACCCTCTGAAAAAGTAAAAATCAGATCTGAAAATCAGTCTGCTATTCTTCCCTGCCATCTTATCCTCGCTACTACTTGTCATTAACCGCAATCGGATTTTCGAAGAGGATAGTTTTTAAATATCTAGAAAAGTGCATGCTGCTGGTTTTTGACAGAAAAACCAGAAAATCAGCAAGTACACCCAAAAATAAAGTTTAAATCTGCACCATAACATCGCAGATCTGGAAGGTACGCTGGCAAGTGAACCTTTTACGCGCAGCAGGAGAGCCCGTGGAGAAGTTGATCCTACTTTCGATCTGCTTCAAAGGCACAATTTCAGCGTAACACCGGCACGTTTTTCAGCGCTAAGCTCAGCTAGCCGGTCATCCAGGAGTGTCTCACCGCCACGAAGAAAAAGTCTTTTACAAGGAGCATCTACATCCCTTTGTAGTGCCTTGCTGCTCAGTGGAACCACCCTCCTAGCTCGTGTGCTTTTTCCAGCCTTTCAAATGGCGGTACCATGGGGAAATGCTATGGGTCCTCTCACACTGCCACATCCAGTTCACGCGCTCCCTCACGGAAACCGAAAGAATTTTCCTAAATTCGACAGGAGCGGAAATCAAAGCACGGATTCCCACATATCCACTTTCATTATGTCATGCAGTATTTTGGACGTGACTCACGAAGATGTGTCGGTTCGCCTTTTTCTGGAAACTCTACAAGGGCCCGCAGCCGAATGGTTTCAGCATTTGCCGGCCGCATCTATCACCAGTTGGGCAACCTTACGGGAAGCTTTTGAAGACAGATACAAGCCTTCAGAAGATGCATTTGCGTTGTTATCACGGATCACTCACCTGAAGAAAGAAGCCAATGAGACTATGCGTGATTTCGTCACCCGGTTCAATGCATTAATCAACCGTGTCCCTACTGCCATGCTTCCAACACCAGAGAATCAGAAGTGTTTCTTCGTGAACGCCATGAGCTCAAAAGTCAGCTTCTTGCTCCTCCAAGAGCGAGTAGCTACCCTGCCGCTCGCTCAGGCTGCTGCCATTTCGGATAGAAGACAATTTGATAATATCTGGGGAGTTGAAAAAGGAATCATCAAAGTCCAAATCTTCAGATCCCTCGCCTGCTACTTCGTCTGATCCGGCATTCCAAAAGATGGCGAATGATCTGCTCGCATTGAAAAAGCAGTTGGCCCAGGCTCCTAGTTCTTCATACCGAGACGTTCCACGAAGGAGTTTCGTTCCCAACAATGTTTCACAAAGACCGCGTCTACCTGCAACTGCTCCACGGTTGGCGCTTGAAGCTCCTCCAGTCAATGCTTTGGCCGAAATTGAAGAGGAAGATCTAGTACTAACCGAAGAACCTTCGCCTCAAGACGAAGATGATCAAGATGTCGGTGAGCCGACTGGCGACTCTACTATTGGATACATGGAATTTGATGAGGATGAATCTGATGAAGAAGAGAGTACTCAGGGCTATGCAAAGCGGACAATCCTACGCTGTTTTTACCCGCTCACAAGGAAATGAAGCGGAAGTTGCTGCCCGATGTGCAGAAGGAGAAGGTCATGTCAAACGTGCCTCCAACCATTGTTAGAAGAGGTAATCCTCTTCCTACTCAATTCCCCTGTTAAGTCTTTTGCAAAGGAGTCTTTTCCGCCCATCTCTCCTCCGAATCAGCCCCCTCATATTCCTATCAAGATCAGTAACCCTGTTCCACCATTGCGAAATGAAGGACTCATTCCCTCACCAACGCAACCCTTGGCCGCATTCGATATAATAGATCATGCAAAAAAGACCAAGATCCAAATGTCTGAAGCTGAGTACCTTCAGTCAAATCCCGAACAGCTTGTAAGATTAACTAAATATATTCAGAGTCAAGTTGTTACATCTAAACAGGTTTCCCCGAAAGGAATCCTTTCCACTCCTCCTGAATCCCACATAAACGTTGCTTCAACATTCTGCATCAGGCAAGATAGAACCTTTCTATCTCTCTCTCCTAATCAACGGCCATAAGTTGAGCAACTGTATAATTGATTCTAGAGCTTCTGATAATGTCATGCCGGTGAAAGTCACCCATGCTTTGGGCCTCACTCTTACCAAACCTTTCGGCAGATGTTACCCCTTGGAGACCAAGAAAGTGCCATTGGTTGGCCAAATCAAAGACGCGCAATTTGCCTTTGCGGCTTTCCCAGATAAAAGAGTGTAAAGATGACCAGTCCTCGTTGCTGACATTCCAGCAGCCTATGGAATTCTGCTGGGAAGAAGCTTTTGCAGCGAAGTTGGTGGAGAAATTCACATGGACTGGTCTAAAGCTAGAATACCCGTCAAAGGTGTGATGCAGACTTTAGAACCAGAATCGCAAAAGAAGTACTTGGTTACTAGCTCTGAGGACCCCAAAGCCCAAATCCTTTTTGAATCATCAGGGATGGGGAACTACTTCTTATCTGCCAAGACGGGTACAAAGGGCATTTTTTTTCAAGAAAAGGATCTTAATGAGATCTAGACCTTGTAGTTTGATGGCAGTTGCGTGACTAGTGGATGTGGCGCCGGAATCGTGCTAATATCTCCCGAAGAGGAGGTAATTCCTTTTTCTTTCAAGTTGCATTTTTTCAATACTAACAATACTGCTGAGTATGAATCTTTGTTACTCGATATGCAAGCTGCACAAGGAAAGGGGAATTAAAAATCTGAAAGGTACAAGGTGATGCTGAGCTAGTTGTAAATCAGGTCAAAAGGATTTACCAAGTGAAAAATGAAAGGCTCAGGCACTACCGCAACGCAGTATGGGACAACATCGAGGAATTTGATGCCTTTTCGATAGGGGCAATTCCAAGAGCTCAAAATGACATGGCCGATTCATTGGCCGTTTCAGAATCTCTCATGCTCCCACACCCGGGTTTGAAAACGAATAAATACACCATTGAAGTGGTTTTCCGCCCGAGCATGCCAGACAACTCTCAGCATTGGCAGGTATTCAACGATGATAATCACCTCATTTCCTTTCTAGAAAAATCAGAAAATTTTGACGAGTTGTATTTTGAAGGATCCACTTCTACATGCCGTGAATCAATCAACGGTCAAAACCATGAATCAGAGGAGAAAGACGGCATATGTCAGCTCAAAGGAAATAAAATTCTGAAGGGCCTGGTTTCTCTGGAGCACCTGTTTGACAGGCATGACCGTTTTGTGAAAAAGAAGAGGCGAGATGGTCCTGACTCATCCCCAGAGACAGAACCAGTCAATATAGGTTCTGAGGCACAACCGCAATTTGTAAACATTGGCAAATGTTGTACACCTGAAGAGAAGCGGAAATTTGTCAAGTTGCTGAAGAAATATATGGATGTGTTGGCATGGTCCTATGCCGATCTAAAGTCCTTCAAGCCGAAGGACGTTCAGCATGACATACCGCTGAAAGAAGATGTCAAAGCCTTTCGCCAGAAACAAAGGCATTATAATCCTAAGATTTCGGGTACCATCCAGGCCGAAATTCAGAAGATGCTGGATGCAAGAATCATCTTCCCTATCCATCACAGTACTTGCGTAGCGAATATTGTGCCAGTGTGCAAGAAAAACGGTGAGATACGCATATGCGTAGACTTTCGAAATTTGAATCAAGCTTCGCTGAAAGACAACTACCCTCTTCCGATAATGGATCAAGTTCTGCAAGCAGTAACTGGATCAGAGATGCTATCCATGCTTGATGGTTTTTCAGGCTACAATCAGATTGAAGTCTCGCCTGAAGATCAATTCAAAACAGCATTCACTACTCCCTGGGGTACATTTGCCTACAGCAAGATGCCTTTTGGCCTAACTAATGCAGGTGCTACTTTTCAATGGGCCATGGACTTTGCATTTAAAGGTATGATGGGAAAATTCATTGTAGTTTATCTAGATGACTTAACCGTGTTCTCTAAACAACGAAGTGATCATTGTGATCACTTGGAGCAAGTATTGGCCAGGTGCCGAGAACATGGAATTTCCCTAAATCCCAAAAAATCCGTTTTTGGAGTCACGGAAGGGAAGTTGCTAGGGCATGTGGTTAGCAAAGAAGGAACAAAGATAGATATTGAAAGGGTTAAGGCTATTCAGAGCCTTACTCTGCCTACAAGCAAAACAGGTGTTCATTCTTTCTTCGGAAAGGTGAACTTTCTTAGGCGTTTTGTTCCTGACTTTGCCGAAAAGACTCGCCACATACTCAAACATGATGAAAGGATCACCCACTTTCAGATGGAGTGAAGAAGGGAAAAGGTCATTTGAAGAAATAAAAGCTTCTGTTGCTCGTGCACCAGTCCTGGTATGTCCCGACTTCTCCAAGGACTTCATCATGTGTAGCTACGCATCGGAACATACCGTGTCTGCAATCTTAATGCAAAAGAATTCCGAAGACATTGAATCCCCGATTGCATTCATGAGTTCTCCCCTCAAGCCTCACGAGTTGAAGATGACTCAATTGGAAAAGCATGCCTTTGCCGTTGTCAAAGCAGTGAAGAATTTTAGGTATTACATTCTAAACTCGCATACGGTTGTGCTGGTTCCCTGACATCGACGAGTGAAATCAATTCTAACTCAGCAGGAGTTAGGAAGTTTGAGAGGGAATTGGATCGCAAAGGTCCAGGAATATGACCTGGATATTAAACCAACCAAGCTGGTAAGGGGCAAGGGCCTGTGTCAGCTAATGGCTGAAAACAAAGATTCAGAAAATCCTAAAGGAAAAGAGGACTGTACCGACAAAGAGCAAAGCCCCCTAGAGGAACCCGATTCTCTGCCTCTAGTTTTATTTGTTGTAACTAGTGATGAGTGGTACTCCGACATCGCTTTCTTCCTTACCTACGGCGAATGCCCAATGCACCTAACCGCATGAAGGAGAAGCGCACTATAAAGCTCAGGGCAGCTAAAAATGTCATCTAGGATGACGGTTTATATAAGCGCGGGATAGACGGTGTCTTCCTGCGATGTGTCGACAAGCCCCAGCAAGTAAAACTACTGGAAAGTTTTCACAATTCATCCTGTGGAGGCCATTTTTCTTCTTCCGTGACAGCACACAAGATCATTCGAGCCAGGTACTATTGGCCGACGCTCTTTCAAGATGCGGCTACTTGGGTGGCAAAGTGTGAACCCTGTCAGCAATTTATCGGCAAGCCCAAGTTGGCTGCCCTTCCCCTAAGACCGGTCATCATCAATGAACCATTCAGGAAATGGGGAATTGATTTTATTGGCGCACTCAATCCTCAATCGAGTGCTGGACATAGCTATGTCCTTACAGCAATGGATTACTTCACCAAGTGGGTGGAAGCCATACCTGTCAAGCACGCCACTTCTGAGGTGGTTTGCAGTTTTATCAAAGAAAATATCATTGTCAGGTTCGGCGTTCCAAACAAAATCGTTGTTGATAATGCTTCTAACTTCTCCTCACGGGAAGTTATTAGTTTTTGCTATGAATATGGGATAACTTTAGCACATGCCTCGGATTATTACCCTGAGGGAAATGGTCAGGCGGAATCCAGTAATAAGAACTTGGTGACCATCATACGGAAATTAGTAGATGAGAATCAGCGGATGTGGCACAAGTCTTTGTACGACTCTTTGTGGGCGGACCGCATTACCCCCAAGAGATCTCTCGGCATGTCACCTTTTCAAGTGTTATATGGCACTGATGCCAAACTTCCCATTTCTGCCGAACTTCCTGCTCTACGCTTGGCACGAGTAATCGAAGATAAAACTTTCCAGAATTCTTTAGAAAAGAGAATCATGTATCTTGCGGAACTTGAAGAAAAGAGAGTAAGAGTGGTCGACAGGATCACTGAACATCAGAATCAAGTAAAGAGGCTTTTTGATAAAAATGCCAAGCAGAGAAATTTTCAAGTGGGAGATCTCGTCCTCTTATGGGACAAGCGAAGAGAGCCAAAGGGCATGCACGGAAAATTTGATTCCCTATGGAGAGGGCCCTTTAAAATCAAGCAACTCAATGGAGATAATAGTTTCTATCTCTCATATCTAGATGGAGCTGAACTCCCGCTTCCCTATAGCGGGAAACATCTCAAGATCTTCAGGAAGTAGAGCTTGCTCTCTTCTTTGTACAGTTTGCTTTTTGTTGTGTGTTTGCTTTTGGTTAGTTTTGTGTTTCCTTTGTTCTCCCTCCGGTCCCCCTTGTTTTTGACTCCGTACCCAATGGATAGGCACATGAAATCTGGGATTCTCTACCCCCGAGCTCGCTCAAGGATAGTCCCCAGAAAGAGCCAGCTGTTATCCCGTAAAATTGACAAGGGCAATTTTACCGATAACCATACCGAAAATTTTGTTTCGATCCCTCGTTAGGGATCCTTCGAGTTCGAAAGATTGTAAAATCCCTTCCCGGGAAATCTAGTTTTTGAACTTAGTCTTTTTGAGCCTTTTTTGGTTGGGCGCATGGATTTTCCTTGTAACACTAGCTTTTGATGCACCCCCTTAAAAGCCTTTGGCGCATGGTTTTCCATGTTAACACATCTTTCAGTGCGCCAAAGGATGTTGAGTCTATTTTACATGCGCCAAGGCGCGCCTTATTGTTGACATTGATTTTGTTCCTCCACTTTTCAGTGCACCAAAGGGCGCACATAATCTCGCTGCAACACAAAGTTTTGGTGTGCCAAAGGGTGCACATAACTTCATGTCGACAATGCATATGGTGCGCCAAAGGGCGCACGCTTTCCCCTGTCGACAGCAACTTTCATGCGCCATTTCAAAAGTGGTTGGCGCATTGATGACCAGTTTTTCTATAAATATACGTGCGCGCCCAACGTCATTTTCATTCTTTTGCAAAGCACGTGATCATTCTGGACTTGTCAGCCTCTGCTCCGTCGTTTTCATCGCCCTGTGGACCCGCTCTCCAAACTTTTGATATATATCCAAGATCAGCAATTGAGTTTGAAAGAACACATGTCTACGTCAAGCAAGAAACCCACCAAACCAAGAGGAAAGGCCAAGCTAACAGAAGAAGAAATGAAATACAAATATCAGAGGGTCAGGATGCCCGAATCACAGGCTGAGTGCAGTATGGATGTCAGAGACTCTGAATTGGGTCACATCGACATGGATGAGTTCTGGGTTAGAACTCAAAAAGTTACAAGAAGTCCATGGATGGACAAGTTAATAGGCAGTGCTCTGCATTTCGCCGGCGGAATCCCAGTCAGCGCTGTAAACAACGAATTCATGATGGTGGTTGCCCAATGTTACAACAAAGACACAAGATGTGTCGAGAACAGTAAGGGCGAGGTAGTCATAAACCTCACTGCCTGTCATTTTGAGTTAATGCTTGGCATCCCTCACCACCGGAACTACGTGGCTGTTAGCCAGCAAGAATGCATCAAGGCCTGGGAAGACAACGAGGACCAGTGCATGCAGTTGATGAATGAGGTCTACCTAAAGAACAAGAAGGTGGTGACTCGGTGGCCTCAAACTATCCACCGAAGTGATTTCTCAGAGGAACTCAGTGATACTATCACTTTCCTGAGCAGAGTCTTTGGGCTTTCAGATGCCCACTATTTCCATAAATGGATGCTGCGGTATCTGGAGACAATGAATAAAAATTTACCCGATCAGCGCTTTTGCTGGGGTGAAATAATAAGCAGCACCATATCTGAGCAGCTACAACAGCTCGCCACAACAGGAGTATTCCATATGAACTCCTATGTAGTCTACGCTGCAGCGTCGGCAAGGGATTACCCAGGGCTCAACCGAAGTGGAGTATGGCCTCAGGCCAGGATATTTGATTACTACCCAGAGCTGAGGCTGGAGAATAGCATCCCTCAATTTTCCAAAATCAATGATGCATTCTTCTATCACGTCATCTGCCTGCTGAGGCCCAACATGACTCATAGCCGGACGACCAAGAATATAGTAGCAGTCACAGAGAAATGGGGAGCCTTGTTCACCCAATTTCCCACGTTCACCTATCTAAGGGCTGTCAACTTTGTGGGAAAGCCAACCAGGCTACCAAGGTATGCTGGACCAAAGCTGATTCTACTGGAGTTACCAAGGCAGCTGGTCACATACCATGAAAAGTGCCTCAAAAGAAATAAGGGTGGAACTCCTTTCCCCCTCACAGTGGGCCGGTACACATGCTCCTCCTATCAAAAAGCGAAGGAAATGTTGGCAGAGCTGGAGTTGCTGAATTTCAAACATGACTTCCCAGCCAGGCCTACCTTCGATCCTAGGGGCTATCTACCAAGGGCTATGCTGGATCCGATCCATGTCCCTCAAATTGAGGATATTTACATTGACGTTCTCCATGAGGTGGAACTCAGAAGAAAGGATCACTCGCGCTTGGCATTAACAGAAATCATCCAATATGGAGTGGCCATTGTCCCCAAAGGCTTCAAAACTACGGAAGAGGAAACTAACAAGGTATACAATGACACGGAAGGGGATGATTGGCCTTTCCCGTACATCGACAGAAGCAAAGCTCCTCAAACGATTGAGGAGAGGGTCAAAGAGACTATGCGGAGAACAGAGCATTGGTGCCGCATGAACGGACTAATCTACCTCGGGGTAGATTTCACAACTTCCCCTTTGGGCAACGCACCTCCAAGGTCAAAGAAGCAGCTGAAAGGTAAAGGTGCAGAAGATGAACCCAGCACCATTCAGGAGGAAGCCCCTCAAAGTCCTCTTCCTTCAGAGCCTGAACAAGTCATAACTCTTGATGAGGGATTGACAGAGGATAGTCCTATACGCCCATCCACCCAGGATGTAGGCGTCGCTACAACTTCAGAGGTCCCTTCTATCCCTTCTTCTTCTCTTCCTTCCCCTCCTCGAGTGACTCAAGCGACCATCCCTTTGGTCGCGTCCTCTGCCCCTTCTTCTACTCTTTCCCCCGCATCTTCGTCTATCTTTTCCTCCCTCGCTGATTTGTCTTCTTCCATTTCTTCCCTCATCTCCGAGCTCCCTTCCCTTCCGATGTCTTCTGCAGTTGCAGTCTCCCTCCCTCCCGTGGGCACTTCTTCGGCTATTCTTTCAATGCCGCCGCCGCGTGTCTCCACATTTTTCCCCTCTTCTACCGTTGCTACCTCCCCCTCTGTCTCTGGTCCTTCTTCTATAGGACCAGCTTGGATCTCTCAGCAGCTGAGCCAACAAAAGAGGAAAGTTCCCATCGCTCCAATGGACTTTTTTGTTATTCCGACTAAAGGAGTAAAGAAGCACAAGCCGGTTACACGCTTCTCGAAAAGCGCTGCAGGTGAGAGAGTCATGGAGATAGCGTACCTCGATCCTCTCAAAGAAAAAGAAGATCTGTCTCCGACAGATTTCACCGTGACTCAGGTCACAATGGGGACATCCTACGAAAGTCTCCAGGGGGAAGCTCTTTCCGCAGTGGATGCACTCTGCAAAAAGCTTCAAGAAACGAAAGAGGAGAAAAGGCTACTGAAGGAGCAGAATAAATATCTGCTTCAGGCCTTACAGAAGATGGGAAATGCACCTCCCATAACTACCGCCGAGACTCCTGAGCTGGTCAGTCAGGAGAAGATCAATGAGTATTCTAAGATCAGCGAGCAAGGTATGGCTGTTTCTACTTGGAGGAGCCAGATCATCAAAGATAGTGAAAAAGTAATCTCCGAGTATATCAGTTTATACCTGAACATCGAGAAGGCGAACAAGGAACTCCAAGCATTAGCAGGTCTAGTATCAGAAGAGTTGGAGCATGCTAGAATCCAACACGAGGCCTTCCAACAAATGTTCGACTGTTCAGTCGAAGATCTGGTCAAGTTCGGAGTCTTCGGCCACCAAAGGGCCCTCAACAAAACTATGTCCACTCTGGACTATCGGATAGATCAGCTAGAATTCGTTCTGGAAAAGATAGACAAGGTAAAGGAAGAGGCCCTGGATGCAATGCATAAAATGGAGAAAATTGTTCTATCTGTGACTCCAGGGTTGCTCACTCCTTCCCTTACCTTGAAATCAGCTGATGACACTATCCGGATTTTCAAGGAGATTGTCTCTCAAGGAACAGGGCCAGAGGTCACGTTCGACATCGAATCTATCAACAACCTACTGGCCTGTAGGGACTTCATCGGTTTCCTAATCGAGGCGGGTAAAGACTATTCCAAGATCCCAGAAAAGCTCATAGATGAGCGGGAAACTTGTGAAGAAATCAGTGAACGACACAAGGATCCGTCACAGGATCAGTTTGGGCCGATGATCACCAAGTTCTTGGAATACCGCGCTCAGTTCCACATCTCATCTCCTGAGCAGCATCAGAAACATGTGCAACCCCTTTTTGGCCGCAGGATGATGATGATGAATAGTTTCTCCTTCTTCTTCTCCTTCTTCCTCTCTCTATTCTCTGACTTTCTTTTCGAATGTCTAAAATGTGTTGGCACAAATGATGACATCATCCATGTTGCATCATGGGATGATGTCATCTATCAAAGTTGTCAAAGTCAACATGACTTTTAGATATTTTGTAAATATCTTTGTAAATAAGTGGTTGGCTCCATTTTGTCTTCTCTCTCCCTCATATTCTATAAATACTGGAATACTTGTTGTATTCAAAGGAGGGTGAACATTTTTCAGATAGAAATAGAAGTGAGGAGAGAAAGACTTTGAGCTTTCTTGTAACAGAAAAGAACAGTAATACAATTATTCAGACTTTCTGCTAAATAGTTGTGTTATATGTTAGATCTTTCTTATGTTAGATCTGTATGTGTTTAATCTGTTGGATTCATATCTACTTTTCCATCATTTTTTTATCAGTATTGCTTTGTTTATTTATGCAAGTAGGTTTGGCTCTGTTTACTACCAAACTAAAAACATAAATCTTCTGACCTTTCTGCTTTGGAATTCATTTCTTTTCTCCCTTCGGATCTGTTCTTTCTCTTCTCCCTCTTTCGTTCCTTTCTTTTCACAGCCTGTAATACTCTACTGGGATGAGATCCCAACCCCCGAAGGCAGAATCTGTGAGACTTGCATAGGTTCCTGCTAGTAGAAATAACAATAAACCAGTTTCGCTTTGCTGTCTCAAAGAGGGGCTAAGCCCTACACACTGTTGGCTCGTCTATCCATAGATCTGTCCACGTGACAGATTTTCGGACCAACAAACACAAGCTGGCAGGTGTTTGAGAACGATCAACAGATCGTTAATTTCTTACAGGAAGAGGCTGAATTATCATTTAGGAATCAGGATAGAATAGAGCAATAATATAGTGATCAGGTAGTGCAGGTGGACAAACAAGCTTCCCAAGGGTTTAGTAACATTGGAGTCTATCTTCAACCCTAACGAACAGTTTCGTAAGGAAAAGGATAACATGTAGGACAAGAGAGAAGATTTAGAGCCAATACCGGTTGGGGAAGGCAAAAAACTTCAAATTGGTAAAGTGGTCACTCAACTGGAGAAATCAGATTTCATACAACTTTGCCAAGAATTTATAGATGTCTCCACTTAGAGCTATGAGTACCTACGAGGATTCAACCCGAAGTTGGCACAACATACAAGAGAACTAGATCCAGATGCTAGGCCCATCAGGCAGAAACAAAGACCAGTCAACCCTCACATTGAGCCTCTAATGAAGAAAGAGCTAAACAAGCTAATAGAGGCAAGCATTATATTCCTGATCAAGCACTCAAGCTGGGTTGCAAACCTGGTACCCCGGTCAGGAAGAAGAATGGAGAGATCAGGCTATGTGTCGAATTTTGAGACCTCAACAGGGCATATCTCAAAGACCATTACCCACTTCCTTCAATGGAGAAAATATTACAAGTGGTATCCAATTCAGAGAGATTCTCTCTCCTAGATGGCTACTCAGGGTATAACCAGATAACGGTGAAAGAGGATGACCAGTTTAAGATGACTTTCACCACCAAATGGGGCACCTATGCCTACAAGAAGATGCCATTTGGGCTATCAAATGTTGGAGCCACTTTCCAAAGGGAAATAGATATGACATTCAATGGATTGATCAATAAAATAGTTCTGATATATCTTGACGACATCACTATGTTCTCTAAAAATGTAGTGGATCACCTCTTTCATCTGAGACATGTATTTCAGAGATGTAGGATATTTGGGGTATCATTGAATCCCAAAAAATGCATATTCTTGGCTCACGAAAGAAAACTTCTAGGCCATATTGTTTCAAAGAAGGGGTTGATGACTGACCCAGAAAGATTTGAAGCAATTCGAGTGTTGCCATTACCAAGTCATAAGAAGGCGCTTCAAAGCTTCTTGGGAAGGATCAATTTTTTCCACAGGTTTGTTCCAAACTTTGTAGCTCTCGTAAAGCCAATAACGATGATGTTGAAGAAGAGCATGGAATTTAAGTAGACAGTTGAAGGCAAAGCAAGTTTTGAGGCTATTAAAGAGGCTATATCTCAAGCCCCAACTCTCGTTAATCTAGACTTCTCCAAGGATTTCATGTTTTATGCCTTCGGTGGTTCGGACACGATCTCTGCAATCTTGGTGCATCAAAACGAAGAGGGATTAGAACAACTAGTTTCTTTCTTTAGTTAAAGCTTGGAGGAATACGAAACTAGGTACTCTTTCATTGAAAATCATGTCTTTGCAGTGATTAGGAGCTTAAATAAATTCAAGCACCTAGTCTCAAACAACAAGATCCAATTGTTGGTATCTCATGCGGGAGTCAAGGACTTCCTTCTAAACAAATATTTGAACAAGAAACATGTAGGATGGATAACCCGTGTCATGGAATATGACATCGAGATCAAGGTCACAAAACTAGTACGTGGAAAAGGAATATGTGAACAACTAGCTTTGAGTCGGCAAGTCGAAGTAGGTGATGAAAAAGATGAAAAAGAGGTTGGCTTGGTATTACGGGATGGTCAAGAACAGGAAAATGATGATGTGCCCACTCCTTGTTGGACTCAGAATATGATACACTTCCTACATGCAGGCCTATGCCCTCCAGAAATGAGCAAAGAAAAGAGGAGATACTTTAGATTACAAGCCATTCCATATGTGCTTGTTGATGGTGTTTTGTTTAAAAAAGACATCAATGGAGTTCTATTGAGGTGCATTGGGATAGGTCAAATTGAGAGGGTGTTACGATATTTTCACGATGGAGGTTCCGAAGGGAATTTCTCCCCATGAGTAACAACTCTCAAGATAATGAAGGCAGGGTATTATTGGCCAACAGTGTTCAGTGACTGTTATACATGGATAAGAAAGTGCAAGAAATGTGCACTCTTCATGGGAAAAGAAAGACTAGTAGTGCTTCCATTACACCCAATTTTGGTTGACCAACCATTTATGCAATGGGGATTGGACTTCATCGGGGTCATCAACCCAAACTCAAGCCAAGGCCACAAGTGGATTCTCATGGCAACGGACTATTTCACCAAGTGGACCGAAGCAGTAGCGCTCAAAGAAGAAAATGAGTCTAACATACTAGACTTTTATGAAGGAATAGTGACCAGGTTCGGTGTGCCGGCCACTATCATATCAGACAATGCATTGGCATTCATACGTTCCAATATTACAGAATGGGCTGTCAAGAATGGAATCTATTTGAGCACCTCTTCAAATTATTACCCGCAAGGTAATGGACAGGCAGAGTCCATGAACAAGAATTTGCTAAGAATCATCAGAAGGACTCTGGATGAAAACCAAAAGACATGGCATACCAAGCTAAAATCAGCATTATGGGCTAACAGGATAATGCCAAATAGATCTACAAGTAATTCTCCCTACAAGTTGGTCTATGGGAAAGAGGCAGTTTGCCTATATCATTAGAATTGCCAGCATTGGAGCTCATGAAGTAGTTGGAGTTGTCTGAGTTTGAACCAATGGAGGTCAAGTATGCAGAGTTGATGGAATTGGGATAAATAAGAGAACATGCAGTTTTGATGATTGAAAAGGATTAGGCCTTAGTAAAAATATGGTTTGATAAGAAGGCAAGAGCAAGGACCTTCCAGGAAGGGGACCTAGTTCTGAAATGGGATGCAGATCGGGAAAAACCAGGAAGGCATTCCAAGTTTGATGCCATTTGGAGTGGCCCCTACAAGGTCACGGGATGTAAAAGTAATAATTCCTTCCAATTGTCTACATTGGATGAATAAGAACTCCCAATTCCGGTTAACAAAATCTACCTTAAACATTGCTACTAAAAGGAAAAGGTTTAACCTTGTAAATATTAGCCTAGATTTCACTTCCTCTAAGTGCGTATGCACATTGTCTTGTTGTAGTTAGGTTTCTTTTTCCTAAGTGCTTTGGCATAGGTTTTGTTGCTCTCAGGTTGATTTTCTACAGTTCAGAGCGCTCTCGAAGAATGAGTTGTAGTACCAGGATCGGGATTAGAGATCAAGTTGGCTTTAGGTTATTACTCCATGCCCAATGGATTGTGAAAAGGCCACTGATCTTCTACCTAGCAGGAAGGTGACCCCGTTGAGTCGCCAAAACTATTGTCAAAAATTCCCCCCCAAGGTAATTTTGATAACATGCATCAGATTGTCAGTCCTGAGCAAGTAGAATGATTCAAGGCCCAAAATCATGTTTTTGGGGCCCCCTCTACTTCCTTCTAACTCTCCTGTCCAAGAAGAAATCCCAACAGGTCGAGAAAATGGAAGAAATTGTAGAAAACCAGCTTGGTGCCGAAATACAGAGGAAATTGGCTAAGTCCTAGTCCAGGAGGTCCTTGGGACAGTTGGGACATCGGGACGCGCGGGACGCGAAAAGCCGAACCGGCCGGAAAAATGAAGAAAATTGCCTAAGTATTGCTTCGCAGAGTTTGGGACATCTGGGACAAAAGTACACGGAAGACGCGGATCAGCCGGTTTGGCACAAGTCAGTACATTTTGGGTGGTTCAGAAGTATTTGTCCTAGGCAGTCCAGGATAGTTGGGACAAAAGTGCGCGGAGGACGCGAACTGGCCGGTTTAGCCGAAACAGAGAACTTTCATCTGGGACATTTGGGCCAAAGGGACACGTGGGACGTGAAAAACCAAAGGAGCCGAGAGCCAATGAAAATGTGCCACGTGTCTTCACCGCAAAGAGGGATAGGAAATCCCGAATCGGGCGGATCGAAGAAATTTGTCGTAGACGGTTTGGGACATTTGGGCCAAAGGGACGCGAGGGATGCGAAAGGCCGGGAGGCCCGCGGACGAATCAGGAAATGCCATGTGTCCTAAGGCGGGGAAGCTCAGAGCTAAGGAAAGACTTAGGAAAATTTGGCAAAAGTTTGGCCAAAAAACTAAAAGGTAAAGGATGACCCTGCGGCCCCTGTCCTCCAACCAGATCATGCCACGTGTCCCAAGTGGCAGGGGCACGGGGGAAAATGAGAATTTTTGCAAAGTATGAAAAAGGTCGAAATTTCAAAGGGAAACACGCAGGAGGCCTAGGAGAGAGAATTTCTCATCCAATAAGCACCTGACACGTGTCGTCTAAGTGGCAGAGCGCGGGAAAATTTCAAATATCCGTTTTGGCCTTTTTTGTTTTTGCCCTAAATCTTCAGATCACCATATCTTTCTATCCAGAGCTCGGATTTGCGCGTTCTTTATATCAATGGAAAGATGGTGAAATGCTCTACATGATTCCGGGGTCAATCTTGCATTTTTAGTTTAGTGTGGAGAGAGAAAATTGAGAAACGCCTATGGCATGTAATAATAGACAAAACTGACGTTTCAACAACCAACTTTAATGCAACAAACAGTTTGCCGTTTCTGCTATACAGTCCGCCGTTTTGCCAGGATTCGCCGCTTCTGCCATAACGAGATGAGTTAAATGTGACATGGAATTGGTTGGGGTATATCTGATTTTCCTCTCTCTTCCCTCTCTCATTCTTCCTATATATTGTAAGGAGGGGCTTCTTTCTAAAGGTCGAACATTTCCTGTTTTGCTCCTCCCTTCTTCTCTCTATCAGGCAAATTTGTGGAGTTCGAACCTCCCATTTGAAACTATAATGTAACTCTACCTCTTGGCATTTTATAGTGTATTGTATCAATATTTGGAGCAAGTAATGCATATCTTTGGATGATTCTCAACCCTCTCTGTGTTCATTTGCATCCTCTTGATCTTTCACTGCGAATTTTTTTATCTGTGCATGATCTTGCATCACATTTGAATGGTCTGTGTTTATTGGCAAGATAGATGTTCTTCATTCCTCGGTGCATCACCTCTGTTAGCTTAGGTTTATTTTTATGCATCTTCTTACCATGTCTCCTTGGCAAGATTAGATTAGGTTTTGAGTAAAACCTCTGCGTTTTTGTGTGCATCTGAACAGAGGAATAGGAACCAACCTTCTCTAGAGAATCCTTTCTCATTTTCTAAGTCCCACACTTGGAGAAAGAATTCAATGTTGTGAAATCACACTGGATGCTAGAGTGATCAACCTAGAAATGTGATCAACATCCAGGGGTGCTGTGATTTTGCACCAACAATAACTTTTCTTTGGATGCCTGAGGATTTCACTACTTTTACCTATTCTTGATCCATGGATGACAGTGATTGCATCTAACCAAGTGAAATGTGGATAGATTTTGTAGACACAAAAATTATATGCCCCCCTTAAGACAAAACATACTCATGACATAATACAACACATTTTCGACACCCCGCTATACCGCACCTTTTTAATTAATTATTTTTTTTATGACCCATCATATCTCTAAACATCTAAAATGGTTATTTAATTAAAATAATTAAATTACCTATTATCCCATCACACTTCAACCTCACACCTCATATAGTTAACTCGTACACCTCACTAAACTCCCTAAACCACTTCCCAAGAATCACAAACCTATTACCTAACTAAGTATCTTTCTAACTAGTCAAAACATCTAAAAATCAAGTTCCCCCATCCTAAAAAACTTAGCTTGTGATTTTTTTACCATCCATCATCCTCATCACCTTGAACTGCATTGTTTTGAGTGGAAAATGGAAGGAAATCATGTGATTTTCTAAAAGAAAAAATTCTCTCTAAAATGGTTGGAAATTTATCATCGGATTGATAATTTTAATTTTCTAACTACCTTATTCCATTCTTCTATCTACCAACACACTCTACAAGTTAAATCACTCATTTTGATTTAGTTTAAATATCAGAAAAAGGTATATATTTGCTTGTATGTCACTAACATGTTGAATAATAGTTTAATTCATTAAATTAATTACTCGAATCATTATCTTAATCTCTATTTGTAAAAATTCTTAGATTTTACAGTAATTGCTAGCGATTTCTCTGAATCGCTAGCGATTCCTGTTCTTTTATGATTTTTCATCAATTTTTGCTAAATATAATCAATTTTTTTTCATTTCCTTGTTATCTACTAATCCCATATCTAGCATGATGTCTTAAGATGACATTAAGATGTTCTATCTTGCCAAAATTTGATTCCTTTCCTATTGTGTGCCATCTAGTGTAGTGGGAGAAATACAACTTGCTCCATGATCTTGAACTCTGTGTAATCCACGAAGCTCCTTTTTATTACTTGGGGGCCATTTTTCTACAACACAACACATCTGAGAAGCCACTGATGCCTTTTGGGAGGCATACAATGAATCACTAAGGCTCCAGGAGGATCTCATTCAATACGAACGACAATACGAGACCGGTCTCAAACATTTGGAGTAGAATTACCATACTCCTTATGATTCTAATTCTATCAGCCACATTAGCATCTCTAGTTTAGAATATACTTTTCCCACCAATATGATACCATGGAAGAAGATTCAAACTTCTTCAGTGAGGATTACATTTCCATCCCTGACTCGGACCCGAATGAAGAAGATGACGAAACTACATATTTAGCTAAATCCCATTCTCTTGTTTCTAAAAATATTTATACCGATCAGTAGTTTGACTTATGGATGTAATCATAATCCAAATTAGTAATTTATGTATCTAGATAAATAATTGATAATCACATGATTATCTAGCAACTTGCTATACACAATCATATGTGTTAAATAAAGCTTGAATGTTTTCTAATCATCAATAGTATCTTGATATAATTTTACTTAATCATAAAACCTTCATCATCACTAGTACAAACCCTTTACATTACATGTATTCTAAGTCCTTCCAAAAATAATGCATCTCTTGGTGGCTCATTTTCCTCAAAGACCTAGATATCAAATTTATTCATCCAAATTTTGTCAAAAGCCAGGTGATTTTTGAATAACTAGCAGACACACCGCTTCCTGGACACCAATCCTCCAATTTCAAGTTCCCTGATGAGTCCATCGCTACCCTCTCCCTTGATTATTTATCCAAGAAGCCTATTCTTTACCAAATTATCTTGTTCTTTGATGGTTTCAAGTGTCAATGTGGGGGTGGGACATGAATCATTCTCATTCCTCTTAATGGTGAATCCATTCCTTTATCGTTCAAACTTGACTTCGACTATACAAATAACATGGCTGAATATGAAATGCTTGTGTTAGGTCTTCAAATTTTCATCGCCTTCAATGTTAAATCCATTAACATATTTGGTGACTCTCAACTAGTTTTGAACCAAGTCAATGGTCTACACCAGTGTCATAATGAAACACTTCAAAAGTATAAACATCACGTTGACATACTTTTGGCCTCCTTTAACCACTATCTACTTCAAACTACCCCATGATCTACTAATAAATTTACCGATACCATGGATTTCCTTACCTCACAAATACTTGCTTCACCCTATGTTTGAAAACTACTTATTATGTTAACTATGGAATCAACCTTGTGGGGTATAGAAAAACTGACCCACACAATGTTTGATATCAACAATACTCTGATTACCTTTCCCTTTCAATCGTACAACCCGACCTCACTCGGAATAGTCAACGAGACTTTCTCCAAAATGTCTCCCATTACGTTGTTATGGGAGGTCTCCTCTATAGACGCAACTTTGATGACATACTAATTTTATTCCTCACTAGTTCTAAAATACCCTATACCATAAAGGAAATCCATGATGGAATTTGTGGGGTCATTTCAACAGCCTCGTTGTTGTTAAGCACATTCTTCACCTCGGATACTATGGGTCTACCCTAAATCATGAATATTGTGATGTCAAATGTTATGTGAAATTTCAACAACATTCTAACCTTCATCACACCCCTAATTATGCCTTCCAAGTCACTCAAGACCTTTGGCCTTTATCACTATGGGTTTTGGATCTTATCGGTTATATGAACCCTCATTCTTCCCAACATCATCAATGTATTCTTACCATGACTGGATATTACACTAAATGGGTGGAATTCATACCTCTCATATCTATGAAAGCCAAGAAAATTTGTGAACTCATCAACCATCCCATCATTTTTCGTTTGGGTGTTTCTCATCACCTTATCACTGGTAACGGAAAATATTAAAAAAAAAAACCCTATGAAAACATTGTGATGCCTTCAGTATTAAACTTATTTTCTTTTCACATTACTACCAAAAAACCAATAGCCAGGTTGAATCAACTAACAAAACTCTAAACAAAATTCTTATGAAAGTTGTCAATGATACTGGTAAGGATTGGCACATGCACATTCCTTTTGCCTTATGTGCTTATCACACCAGTATTTGTACTTCCAGTTCTACCATGCCTTTTTATTTTGTCTACAGTATAGAGGTTTTCTTGCCTCTCAAAGTCAAAATTCCATCTCTTCGTATCTCACTCTAAGATATGCTCACCAATGATGATTTTTGCGACCATTTGTCAGAACTTGAGTTGTTAGACAAACATTTTCTAACCAATCTTGATCAACTTCATATCTACAAAAAATGTATCAAATGTTCCTACGATAAACGTGTCCAAGAATACATCTTCAAGGTTGGAGATTGCATCTTGAAGGAAAATCAACACATAACAAAAGGAGAAAAGAGTAAATGGGGAAATTTTGCTCCTAATTGGATTAGACCCTATATCACTAACCATGACTATGGATCAGGTGCTTATCATTTATCTACACTCGAAGGTAAATCCAAACTTGATTCTATCAATTCCTTACATATTTAACCATCCTATTATTGAATGAAGTACTATACCACCTTTTTTCTATTGCAAAATCATCCCTTGAGTACCCATTCCTCTCATCTTTCCTATTTTAAGGACCAAAGAATAAATAAGAATTGTGTGATTTCCCGTCACCTTTCATCCTTATCTTCAACATGAGTACCATGAATCTTTTCATGGCATGATTGTCATGGATAATTTTTGTTCTTAATAGGATGGAATTCCATTGTCATTTGTTACTTAAAAACTATCTTGCATAACAAACCTTTGTGTGCTATGGTTTTTTCTTCAAAAACAAAATCCTATACTCCTTTATAGTCTCATCCATGACCTAAAATCTCAAATAATTTAAAAATTAAAATGGGATTCAACTACTCAAGTAAAAATGATTGTAAATAGACAATTCCCTCAAAAGGACATCTACCTCTCTATCTAGCTGCTATAAATAGACTTCTCCCACCAAGGACAACTATACAAAGCTAGCCACATTATACCTAATCTATCCAAAAAGAAGACTATTCCTGCAAAAATAAAAGAAAACTATTCTCAAGCTTCCCACAGTGATTAGCTTCACGAAGACCTCAAGGAGATACTCTACCCATCCCATATAGACTACTGGCATCGATCAGTCTTTGAACATCAAAAGCAAAAAAAAAAGAAACATACAAAGTTTTCATCATGGACTTTCCTATTCTATTTATGGGTATCTTATAGATGAGGCATGATGTCCCACAATAAGGTTACACTTACCACACACTTCACCCAACCTTCATTCATTTGAGTTCTACTTACTCAAAGGACTTGCCGAAAATGTGAAATTTTGTGGTCATGTCACTACCTTCACTCTTAGAATTTTTAAGCATGCAATGACTTACGGGTCTTACATTTATATGCCGATTTTTGGTCTGATAAATGTGTAATGGTTTTCACCAATTCGGTGGCATTTCACCCTATTTTAACCTTCACCTATTTTATTACTTATTGACTCTCTTACAGAGGACCATACCTTCGATATCGAAATT
Organism: Taxus chinensis; assembly: GCA_019776745.2. Classification (NCBI taxonomy): domain Eukaryota; kingdom Viridiplantae; phylum Streptophyta; class Pinopsida; order Cupressales; family Taxaceae; genus Taxus; species Taxus chinensis. The sequence goes on from CM034151.1 coordinate 74,722,799, forward strand.
CTACCTAATTTCAACCATACCTCAATCAAGTAGACCCCATCATGCCTAATTTACCTACACTTAACCATACCTACTCATCCTTGATGCAATCTTACCCAGGTGACCTCAAATTTCTCACACCTATAATCCTACCAACCCATTTATCTACCTTGATATATTCTTCCCTGGCTTAAGGGATAAATACATGGGTCTGCGTCCCCCTTTTCGTTGGGGTTATGTAGGTTAGCTCGACCATCCTTTCTTCCATATTTATACCTTTTCATATCCATTTCCCTTCTACATCTTTATCCCAAACCATTTTTTTGTTCACATTCTACCCTAGTTAGTTTCCATTTACACCCAAAACTTGGAAATTAATATATCACAACAAACATTCATTATTTCATTACATTTACCATTTTACCACCATATCCATATTCTACCTAATTATTTTAACATTTTTCATGCTATCAAACATTTGTAAGATTAAAATCTTACATATACATTATCAATTTATTTTCCATAATACCAATACCTTGGAAATTAAATCAAACAAATGAACCATACTCCACCATACCTACATGAGCTCGACTCCACCATGCCTAGACTTGAAACCACCATGCCTATACCTGAATCTTCCATGCCTATACCTGACTCCATCATGCCTAGACCTGACTCCATCATGCTTAGACCTACCTCCACTATGCCTAGACCTGACTCCACCATGTTTATACCTGACTCTTCCACTCCTATACATGACTCCATCATGCCTAGACCCGACTTCACCATTCCTAGACCTAACTCCACAATGCCCAAACCTAACTCTTCCATACCTACAACCTAAATTTATCATGCCTATTTTAGACCTTCTAAAAAATTCCATAACAATAAAAAAAGGGAAATATAACCAAGATCATCATCAACATCATATCATATGAGCAATAAACATCATTATCAACATAAATATATCACACATTGAAATGTCTATACATCAATACAATGAATAGGAAGATATATAAACGTTAAGTATCTCAAATCACTCAGATAAAACCTCATGATCTTTGGCATGTAGGATGGAAATAAATATCACACTCTCAAAACTCTCATATACATCCTCACTATCTTCAACATCCAGGATGGTATGTATACAAAAAATCAAAATCATAGTATCATGTCACAGATGGGAACTAATCACCCCCACCTGATACCATCCTCCTTTGTCTGATTTGTATCCTCCTCTCCCTATCTACCTATCAGGAACCCTGCTAGCATCTCTTTTGCCACCATAGGTCTCGGCCTGGCCTCTTTCTAGCCCTCACCTGGGCCTAGTATTTGCAAGCTCATCACCTCTCCCTAGACCTTTCCATGGGTTTGATGACCCCTTGTACTCCCTAAGTTGTTAGTCATGGATCTCATCTACTCACTAGCTACCTATTGGAATCAGTACTTGACATATGACGACACATCAATCCTTGGAGTCATCAAATGATCCTAGTAATAACGAGCCTTGTCATCGACATTGTCTGCGGTGGTGTCATGGATCTCATAAAAACCTGAGAAGTCTGACTTGCTAACAGTGACCTCAGGCCCTATCCTTACACCTTCCCTACTTCATGTGCCATGGGAATCTATCATGAAAATGGTACCTGTGATATGGGACCTTGTCCCTGGGCCTATGGGGGTACTTGTGCTACATCCTGGTCCTGTAAGGCCACCACTTACACTTGCGCTATGACCAAATTCCCCTATAAACTAGCCACCTATACCTATAAGGTAACCACATGTCCTCCATCACCATCTCCCCATGTGCGAGTGCCTATCTCTATCCTAACTAAGCCTATAAGGCCGTCACCTGAGCCTACAAGGTGGCCACCTATGCTTGTGACCCCACCAATTGTCCTTACAACCCTTCCATCTATGTATGAAGGGTGGCTGCCTACCCGTACAATGCATCCCTCTATAATGTGACCATAGCTATATCTTTCTACCTTGACCTGGGTGGTTCTTCCCCTAGTTGTACCACACACCACTACCTATATTCATAAATGAAACCTACATCATCAATGCGTCAATCTCATGCCTCCTCCTCCACCCCTGTCAAATCACTTAGACGTGGTGGAGACATGGGTCTCTCCACTTCATCTCTGCAGTAGTGTGGGAAGGGTGGAGATATGTCTTGTGGTAGCCAAAACTACCATTTACCCCTGTTAATAAATATAATCTCATGTTTGCTGACACGCCACCCCTGTACCCACCTAAAAAATTGTAGTCCTTCTAACTCCTCTACCATGCCCCTGTATGATGGATAGACAATATATGGCCTCCAAACAATATCAACTACCGAAATATCCTCTAGCAGCCACCTATAATATAACACATCATACATAGCCCTCACCTCCCCCGGCTGTCCACAAACTAGTACCCATTGTATGTAACCCACTCTAAACTAGCCACCCCCAAACCAATCCTTTCATGTAAAACTAACTCAAAGCACACACACGATGTTCTCATATACCCAATAGTGTAATAAATAAGTATAACACATCCCAAATCTCCTCAATTTCCTGTAGGCCCATAACTCCCTATTCAAATGGATTAGGAATGTCAGTGCCCAAGTGAAGCATATCCAATCCTCTATCATATCCTACATCACTTTTTTTAGTGCTTGTGGTTATCTTCCACCCTCAGAATTTGGTAGAGAAAACCATCCCACCACCTCCATCATCAGTTTTGACAACCTCATCTCCTATGGATAGGTTGCATACTTGTATCCATACATGAGACTCACGTTGTGATAGCTCAAGAGGCCCATCGAGTAACCAAAAAATGCCACTATCAACTCCACCTATGCCTCAGATGAGATGTAATATATTGGTTCCTTAACAATAGGAAACCTCAAGATCTGGTAAACATCCTCCAAGGTTACGGTCATCTTACCCATTGGTAGGTGAAAGGTATTGGTCATTTAATCCCATCTATCGATGAGAGTGACCATCATACTATGATATTGAGATATACACCTATAGGTTTGTATCCTAATAGGTCCAACCACGATCATATACGCCTACTCCTCTGTGGTCACACTGTACGACATCTGCACCAATCAGGATAGTACTCTATCCTACATCCTCAACTGATCTTTATCCTATATCATCCAAAACGAAACTCTCAAGACTTTAGCATATTAACATACCTATTACCCAACACACCTATTACCCAAAATACTTATTACCCAACCCACATATTACTCAACACACCTATTACCCAACAAACCTATTACCTAATACACCATACCAAAACCACAACATTCCTACCTAACCCCTTATACCTAATTCACCTATAAACCTATTTTTGCTTATCATCCTACCTATCCTAGTTTAGTTCACCTACTTACCTACCCCACATCATGAAAAATACCTTTTTTACCATCTTTCCTCTACATACACCTCTCATTACCCATTTCTTTCCTATTTCCCAACCCCTACCTATCCCCTTTCACTTATTTTCTACACATCCTGACGGATACCAGTCTTCTTTACCATCATCAATCCCTATTGACCAGTGTCGGTCACTTAAGCCTTGACCGATGCCAGCAAAATATGACTGACGTCATTCTCTTTTACAATACCCAAAATCACAAATCCATTCCCTCATTCTTAAAAATTCATAAAACTAGCCTTAAAACCTACTCTACCCCACCCAAACCTATCTTGGCTTCATTCCCAATTGTATTTAACCTATATATGATGTTCTCACCCCTCATTTCCTTTAATTGTACCCACAAATTCACAATTAAAAATTCCACCCAAATTTTCAATGAAATGAATTGCCACAAACTATTTTCAACCAAATGAGGGATTCAAATTGTTGCCTACCTATACTTGGTGTTTTCTCCATGGTGGCACGTCTGGTTGTTGTGTCGGTGGTCCACCCGCTCCCTCTCTACCTCTTCCATGCTGAAATATACTACCAAATATTATCCAAATAACTCCCCTAGTGATTTGGATAACATGCATATGCATTCTATCCCTAATTTATCTATTGAAGAATTTGCATACACTTAATCATTTGGCACATTCTCTTTGTTGCAGTTAACCTACACACCCCTTTCCTTCCTCCTTCCACTTCTCTCTTGCACCTGCCTTCCGCACATCCACCTTATTCCAAGTCATCTTCTTTCCACCCTATGCACCTAAGTCTTTGACCCTTCATGCGCCGCACCCATTACTTTGTAATATTTGCACCTTAACCATATGTTCTCTGCTCACCAGTTTGAACCATCTTCCCATTCTCATCACACACACTCCCTCTACACTTTCCTCTATTTTGTCCCAATGCCCTTCTATCCTAGATCATCTCTCGACACGCTTAGTGCGTTATGCACAACCAGACAAGGCAACGAATCCTCACATCAAATGAATTTTTGACACGTGGCAGAAATGACAAATAGTTATACATTTGGCCACCATCCCAACCAATCAGCACGTGCCACATTTTTTATGTATGCCGACGACTGTAACATCTTTTGACAGCCATATCATCAGCTATAGACCTCAAACCGGAACATGCCTAGACTTATCAAAAAGCTGCTGACATCAGCTATAGTGCCAGAAATTCAAAATTCAAATTCTAGCAGTCATGGTAGGTGAGAATTGGGAAAACATCTCTCTGAACATTGATGAGTAGATATGATTTCTCCAACCACCCAATTTAGTATGACCCTCTCTCTTTTGTCTTCAACACATCAAACAGGCATGGGGAAGCATATTTCACAAATTTCCAAGAAGATTTGGAGACACTGAATGCTTCTTGTTGGTGGTTGTGTTTCAAATTCAAATTTTCCCTCCTTTTCCCTTCTTCCTCCATGGATTCATCTATAAATGTAATAACAAGGCTCATTTGTTATGTTGGATACTCTGGATCCTTATGCATGTTGCTAAGGACTCCATATTTTCTATATTTTGAGTTGACAGACCTTCGTGTCTGGCTCTTGCATGTGGATATCAGACCTCCTTATCATTGTAATAATTATGTGCACTTTTGGAAGTAATGGAAGCATCATTTGTGTGACTATTATTTGTCCTAGCATGTTTTACGTTCCTTCTTCTTGCCTCTTCTCTTACCTTGCATATTGTTATGCTATTTCAGGTCCCTTGTAGATCCATATTTGGTTGTGTTCCATAAGAAAAAATTGGTGAATGCATATTTTGTTGTGTTACTCATGCCTAGCCTCCTCTCATACATTCCCTGTCATTCTTTCTCAGAACAGATAGTGTTCATCCCTCTTTTTTGGTGCTATCACCTTTTAGTGTAGTTTACCTTATGTTATCCTTCTTTCCCTGGTCCCTTGGCATTCATAGCTTAGTTTCCCCTTTTCAGCACTAGGAGTATCAGTAGCAGTAGAGATAGATAGAGGAATTGGCCTTCTCCGGAGATCCGTCCCAAACTCGCAAGTTCCCACAACTTGGGGATGGTTCCATTATGGTCTTAGATACCTCATAGCCTTTTGAGATCTGAGACATGGGTACACGTTTAAGAAACCAATAGTTTCTGGTATGCCCGGTGGGACCAACATTGAAATCTCAAATTTTATATCTCTAAATTTTTGGTGTGTGGACTTAGTGTTTCAGCCTTGGAAGAGGTTCCTTTCAAACACATCTGGTGACTCCCAATATTTTACAATCTCTGTTTCAGTAGTCCTGAGTGCCTTTCATGAGAAGAGTGCACACAAGAAGAAGTGCAACAGCTGAAGACTCTTTTGAGTACCTCCATCTATCCCCAAGAAAATTTTATTCAAGAAAGATCCCACGCACACATCTCTAATCTCCAGTGCACATCATGCCTATTCAACTCCTCCTACAAACAAACAAACCTGTGTATCTTGCAATGGCACATCAGCCACCCCCTCCATTAAGAAGTTTTGTACAAACTTTGATGGAGGGAGCCCCTTACTCCTAGTCTGTAAAAAATGATATGTCCCAATGGAGCATGCTCAAAACTATTCCTTACTTCACTAGTGAGAATCAAGTCACCCCTCAGGAGCACATCCAGGATGTAGCAAATGTGTGTTCATTCTATCTGATCACACATAATGATGTAGCATTCAGGATGCTTGCAACCTATTTCAAAGGTAAAGAACTTTAATGTTACTGAGGCTTGAGACTTGGATCTATGACCAATTGGGATGAGCTGGGAACAAATCTGTGTAGTTATTTTGAAGACAAGTTAAATCACCTATCTTTGGTAGAGCAACTGACAACTATAAGGAGGGTGCCCAATGAGTAGATGACTGATTTCAACATCATGATTTTAGAAGACTTGGGACAGAATTAACCTCTTGTGGTGAGACCTACAACCCAACATGCTTTCCTTCATTATCTGAAGGTGCTCAACAGTGATATATCAGCTATGATCCAATCGATGGGAGATAGGACTCTACCAGCTACTTATAACATTACAGTAAGGGAAGAAAATAGTCTCATTCAGGTGGGAAAGTTGGCTCCTAGACCATGCCCATGCCTTTGTTCCCAGAATATTTCACAAGTTCCCTAGCCTTCTATGGCCCCTATTCCTACTCCTGAGTAGAGTGCACAACCAGGTTTCCTCAACATATTATTCTCCAACACAACAAAATGAAGATGAAGAATTAAAGGCCTTGATCAAAAATTTATCAAACAAGGCTATATCACTAGAAAGGTAGAAAGTGCAAGCATATAGAGGCGTTTCCAGTTAGGTGCATGGCCAAGGAAATCAGCCTTGGCGGAATCAATATGGAAATTAGAGATATGCTGCCCAACCTAGTAGAATGATAGGTGACAGCCTAATGCACATCTACCTTTGCAAGATTTTCCCTCTTGCATTCCTTCACTACTCAGTACCTAGTGTGATTTGAGCCAAGTGTTCATCCTAGTTCAAAACAACTTGGCTCAAGAATCAGAGTGGTGCTTCCCTTGCAAAATGCCCCATAGTCAGTACCATTACGCTAATATTACATTCCCCCAAGCCTTCATGATCCAGAATGGTTCATCATGTGAGCCCTAAACAAGTGCTCATGAAGTAGATAATCTAGAAGGACAAGAAGTTTCCCTAGAAACCAATCTAATATTATTTGGCACGAATTACTTCTGTGTAATCAACCAAGCTGCAGAAGATAAAAATAGATCGTGCACCTAAATTGTAGACAACAGAAGATATAAGAAAAGAATATTTGAATCTAGCACGCAGGTCACAGCTCCAGTAATGTAAGAAGATCTTTAAAAGAAAAAGCAATCAGAAAAGACATCTTGTAGAAAATTTTTTGTAAACCCCCATTCACGAGGTCATATGTAAATCTATGTCTGAAGTAGCACACACCCATCCTTTAGTAGGCTACGCCTCTATTATAGCTAAAATTCAGGCTTCCATGCCTGAACACTCAAGAAGGGATCTTGTTCCCCAAATTCACAAGGTAGGATGGTTCCCATTTAACATTGTTGACCAGATGAATAAGACAAACATAAACGTCACAATGTGGGATGCCTTGACCATTCCATCTTAGTGGGATTTGCTGCATGAAGCTCTGATGCATCTTCTGCGCGTTGACCCGGGTATGCAGAAGCTGCGTGATTCTATCAAAATATTCCAAGAAGAGGAGAAAAAAGTAAGAAAAATCACTAAAAACCCACCCTTCTACATGTCCTTGATTATAGGCAAACACCTAGTGCATAACTATTTGATTGACTCTGGTGCTAGTACTTCTATTATGCCTAAGAAGATAGCTGATGTCTTATGTATGAAATATAGCTCTTTGTCTAAAGAATTCCTACAACTTGATGGATTAATTATAACCACCTTAGGAGTCATCAAGGATCTTGAGTTAACCCTCCATGCATGTCCAAGCCTCATAATTACTCAAGATGTGTCAATTATTGACCTACCTCCTTTGTTTACCTTGTGGCTATCAAGAGAATTTACTGCTAAGGTGGGTGGTTACTTGTCATCTGATTGGTCTCATATATTGCTCAAGACAAGGTATGGCACCCATTTTACCATATAATATGAGCCTATATTTTATTATCATGAAGAGTCATATGTCCCATCCCCTCTCCAAGCTAATTGTCTTATCTAGGAAGAACAAGTTTCAGTTCTTGAAGAGCAGTCTCTTCCACCCTCTGTTCTAGAATTAGTACTTGATGAATGGGTGGAGAGGCATCAAAAATTTGATCCCTATGCTAAAGAACTTGAAGCCTATGAAATTGGGATTGGTACTTATTGCATTCTAGAAGAAGACGCTACGCTTTCACGTGTGCTCATAGGAGACAAAGTTCAAATTGGTCTATGGAAGTTATACTTTGATGGATCTAGAAGCAGAAACGATGCAGAAGCAGGTGTGGTTCTCATTTTCCCTAAGGATGATAAATTATTCTTCACACATAGGCTGCAGTTTGCATGTTCTAACAATGTGGCAGAATATGAAGCGCTAGTGCATGACTTGCTTATTGCTGAAAAGAAGAAAATTAAAGCATTACAGATCTTTGGGGACACAAAATTGGTTATCCACTAGGTCACCAACAAATTCTAGATAAATAATAAACTTCTTACAGCTTATAAACATAGATTTTGGGACCTACTTGAGAGATTTGATGCTCTTAATCTGCAAATAGTCCCACGGAAAATGAAAAAAAAAGCTGACCAAATGGCCATACTTGGTTCACAATTTTCTCCTGCTAAGGACTTTGTCAAAGGGAACACTCAACACATTAAGATGGTAATCAGACCATCCATTCCAGATAATAACACCAGCTGGAAAGTGTTCGACAGTGACGTGCAGATTGTCTAATTTATCCATAATGAAGCTAATGTTTCATCAAGTATGCAAGCAGACTTGCATGCCAGCTATGATGACCAAGTGATTTAGCTAAAGACAAATAAGTTGCCTAAAGGGCTGGTCACCTTAGCGAAAATGTTCAGCCCTGATGATGAGTTCAAGGGTGAATAAAGATACATGTGTGTCATACAAGATGATTGCTCCTCTATTTCTATTACGCATGGAAAGCAGCTATTGCTCAGTAGGACTTGTGCGCATGAAGAAAAATAGGCCTTCATATCTCTTTGTCAAAGATAAAGTGATATTTTCTAATGGGAGTATGAAGGCCTCAAGGGTTTTGATCCAAGTGTTGCTCAAAACACCATTGACATTGATCCTAGCATAAAGCCCATTAGACAAAAACAACGGACAATTAGTCCAAGGATAGAGCCCCTCATGAGAAAGGATTTATCCAAACTCACAGAAAAATTTATTTTTCCTATCAAATAATTTACCTGGGTAACAAATCTAGTTCTAGTACACAAGAAGAATGGTGAAATTAGACTTTGTGTTGATTTCAGAGATTTGAATAAGGCATCTCTAAAGGATCACTATCTTTTTCCTTCAATGGAGTAGATTATATAGACTGTAGCTGGTGCGTATAAGTTTTTCATTTTAGATGGGTACTCAGGTTTCAACCAGATCTTGGTTGAGGAAGAGGATCAATTCAAAACAACATTTACAACCAAGTGGGGAACATATGCATATCAGAAAATTCCCTTTGGTATATTAAATACGGACACAATGTTTCAACACGCCATGAATATTGCCTTCAAAGGTTACATCAATGAGTTCATCTTGGTTTACCTTGCTGACATAACTGTCTTCTCAAAGCAGAGAGCGGATGACATAGTGCACCTAGAAAAGGTATTTGAGAGATGCATAGAATTTGGGGTATCTCTTAATCCCAAGAAGTGAAATTTTGTAGTGGGTCAGGGAAGGCTCTTGGGCCATGTGGTTTCACAAGATGGCATTGTGATTGATCCTGAGTGCATTTCAACCATCCTGTCTCTTCCCTTTCCGGTGCATAAAAAATCCTTACAGTCCTTCCTTGGAAAGATTAACTTTGTTAGGCATTTTATCCCTAATTTTGTAGGACTAGTTTGGCCCATCACCCTTATGATTAAGAATGACATAGCGTTCAAATGGATAGCAGAAGGAAGATAAAGCTTCAACAAGACCAAGAAATAAATTTCTTGTGCACCAACACTCATTAACCCAGATTACTCAAAGGATTTTATCCTTTATGCCTACGGTGTTGATGCAAGCATTGCTATTGTCCTGACATAGAAAAATGAACAAGGACTGGAATAGCTAGTGGCATTCTTCATCAGAAGTTGAAGGATTATGAATTGAAATATAGTCACATAGAGAAGGAGGTCTTCGCCATCATGCACACGCTCAAGAAATTCAAGAACATGCTTGCCACAAATGATATTAAGGTGTTAGTCTCCCACTCATCTGTCAGAGACTTTGTCATGTGAGCATAAATCAGTGAGAAGAGAGCGATGGGTGACCAAAATCATGGAATATCATGTGACTATCAAAGCCACAAAGCTGGTGAGAGGCAGTGCACTCTATAGGCAGATTACTGATGATGCACAAAATGAACTTGAGGCTTCATTATTTCTAGATGAAGACCTCCTGCGCATAGAACATGAATAGAACATAGACCCCAATGAGTGTGACTAGATAATGGACATTATCAAATTCCTTTCTGAGGGTGCATACCCTCCCGGTTTAAATAAAGAAAAGAGAAGTAATCTCAGATTGCAATCTATTCCTTATGTTTTGATTGATGGAATTCTCTTTAAAATAAATCTAGATGGCGTGTTTTTCAGATGTATCAACAACATGCAAAATGAAAATGTGTTAGTAGAATTTCATGATGGATTCCCTGGTGGACACTTCTATGCCAAAACTACAGCAATGAAGATCATAATGGCAGGTATATTTTGGTCTACCCTGTTTGCTGCTGCACATAGGTGGGTCAAAAAATACAAAGAATGTGCTTTCTTTGCAGGAAGGAAAATATTGGTAGCGCTTCCCCTCTGACCAATCCAAGTGGATCTTCCTTTTGTGTAATGGGGTCTCAACTTCATAGGCATGATCAATCTACCTTCAAGCGCTGGACAAAAATGGGTACTGACAACTACATATTACTTCACCAAATGGATAGAAGTTTTCACACTTAAGGATCCAACTCAAGCAATCATCCTTAACTTTCTCGAAGGTTTAGTCACAAGGTTTGGCATTCCTTAAACCATTATCTCTTATAATGCAAAGGCCTTCCTTGGTACTAAAATCACTGATTGGGCTCTTAGTTTGGGCATTTACCTAAAAACCTCTTCCAACTATTACCCTCAAGGAAACGGTCTGGTAGAATCAACAAACAAGAACCTAATCAGAATCATGAAGTGCATAATGAACACCATCCAAAGACAGTGGCATAAAAAGGTCTTACATGCGCTTTAGGTAGATAAAATCACAATCAGAAAGGAAATATGGAATTTACCTTACGAGCTTGTCTATGGTAAGAAGGCTGCCATTCATTTGACACTAGAAATAAATTCATTATAGCTTGTCCAATAGATAGAATTTGAGGGTGCAGATCAGAGAGAAATTAGGATGGTAGAGCTGGTTCATCTTGAAGAACTCAGAAACTCTGCCATGATCAAGCTATAAAAACATCAACATGCAACAAATAAATGGTTTGATAGAAATGCTAGGCCTCAAAATTTAAAATTCAGGGACCTGGTTCTAAAATCGGATGCTGATAGAGCTAAACAAGGGTGCCATTCAACGTTTGATGCACTTTGGAGTGGCCCATACATCATCAAATCCTACAGAGAATCTAACTCTTTCAAGTTAACTCATCTAGATGGAATTGTGCTGCTAATCCCAGTAAACGAGATCTATCTAAAACAATTCCATTAGGTTTGCTACATCGTATTGTATATATTAAAGTAATTTCAATCCCTCCAAGTGTGCTTTGCGCACATTGTTTGTTTGTACATAGTTCTTTCCTCTCGCGTTCTTCCTGTGCACGCACTTTTATTGCTTCCAATGTGCAAAACTTCTCTCAGCAGTTGTGACATTTAGAAAAAAGTGCAGATTTGAATTTCAAGTAGTTACAGGGTCATTTTCATGATTATACAAGAAGAATCCATGCCCAATGGATGCTTAAGGCTACTAGTCTCTTACATCTAGTAGGTAGATAGCCCCAAAAGTTTCCAAAAATGTTATCCAAATAAATCCCCTAATGATTTGGATAACCTGCATATGCATTCTAGCCCTAAGTTATCTATTGAATAATTTACGCGTGATCAATCATTTGGCACAGTCCCTTGGTCGTAGTTTACCTTCATGCCCCTTTCCTTCCTCCTTCCACTTCTCTCTTGCACCCACCTTCCACACATCCACCTTCTTCCAAGTCATTTTCTTTCCACCATGCGCACCTAGGTCTTTGACCCTTCACATGCCACACCCATTACTTTGTAATAGTTACACCTTAACCATATGCTCTTTACTCACTGGTTTTAACCATCTTCCCGTGCGCATCACGTGCGCTCCCTCCACACTTTCCTCTATTTTCTCCCCGCACCCTTCTATGCCAAATCATCTCTTGAAATGCTCAGTGTGTCATGCAAAACCATATAGGGTGACGAATCCTCATAAAAAATGAATGATTGACACATGGAAGAAATGAAAAATATATATACATTTGGTCACCATCTAAGCCAATCAGAATGTGCTACATGTTTTGTGTACACCAACAATTCTAACATCTTCTGACAGCCATATCATCAGCTACAGACCTCAGATTGGTGTGCACCTGGACTTATCAGAAAGTTGTTGACATTAGCTATAGTCCTAGAAATTCAAAATTAAAATTCTAGCAGACATGGTAGGTGAGAACTGGGAAAACATCTCTCTAAACATTTATGAGAAGATCTGATTGCTCCAACCACCCAATTTAGTATGACCCTCTCTCTTTTGTCTTTAATGCATAAAACAAGCATGGGGAAGCATATTTCATAGATTTCCAAGAGGATTTGCAGACATTAAATGCTTCTTGTTGGTGGTTGTGTTTCAAATTCAGGTTTTCCTTCCTTTTTCCTTCTTCCTCCATGGATTCATCTATAAATGTAAGCACAAGGCTCATTTTTTATGTTGGATACTCTAGATCCTTACGCATGTTGCTAAGGACTCCATATTTTATTTATTTTGAGTTACAACCCTTCATGTTTATCTCTTGCATGTGGATATCGGCCTCCTTATCATTGTAACAATTCTATGGAATTTTGGAAGTAATGGAAGCATTGTTTTGTGACTACTCTCTATCCTAGCATGTTTGCATTCCTTCTTCTTACCTCTTCTCTTCCATTGTGTATTGTTGTGCTATTTCATGTCCCATGCAGATCCATATTTGGTTGTGTTCCATAAGAATGATTTGGTGAATGCGTGTTTTCTTGTGCTACTCATGCCTAGCCTCCTCTCATACATTCCCTGTCATTATTTCTTAGAACAGATAGTGTTTGTCCCTCTTTTCTGGTACTATCACCATTTAGTGTAGTTTACTTTATGTTATCCTTCTTTCCCTAGTCCCTTGGCATTCATATCTTAGTTTTCCCTTTTAGCACTAGGAGTAGTAGTAGCAGTAGAGATAGCTAGAGGAACCAACCTTCTCTGGAGATCTGTCCTAAGCTTGTAAGGTCCCACAACTTGGGGATGGTTCCATTGTTGTCTTAGACACCTCGGCCCTTTCGAGATTTGAGATGTGGATGCATGTTTGAGGAACCAACAGTTTCTAGCTTGCTCAGTGGGACCAATATTGAAATCTCAAATTTCATATCTCTAAATTTCTAGCGTGTGGACTTAGTGTTTCAGCCTTGGAATAGGTTCCTTTCAAACACATTTGGTAACTCCCAATATTTTACAATCTTTGTTTCAGAAGTCTTGAGCTCATTTCATGAGAAGAGTGCACACAAAAAGAAGTGCAACAACTAAAGACTCTTTTGAGTACCTCCAACTATCCCCAAAAAAATTTCATTCTAGAAATCCTGCGCGTACATTTTAATTAATCACTACTCAACTTGACCATACCCTTACCTACTCACCCTCACTTTCATCAATCACTTTTTCATCAAACCACTCACCAACTACATATTATATCTCATTGGTTTGTGATTTGAGGGGGATTACCTTTATCCCTACTTGGGGAAACCTAACCTCCATTCACACCTTGAACACCGACCTCACCATTGGCCCAACCTATGACCCGAAACATTAAAGCTTGTCTCCCAAATTATTGACCATTTTCCTTTGGTCTAACCCACAATATTACTTAATCAATTACCCCTAACACCTCCTTACTGATACCCTTGCTCCACTCAACCGTACCCCAATTTGACCATTGTGACCCTCAAATTTGTGTACCCATTTCACCTTAAGATAACATACTCATCTTGATCATCCTAATGACCTTACCTTTCCTAAATTCCATGTTGTTTATCCCAACCAACCCAAAACGTTTTGGTGTATCATATCATACCTACAAATTCCTGCACCAAGCCTCATTGTGCTTCATGACCATATCATATACCTTGGATACCTGAATCACTTCAACCTTGTTTGGATAAACCTATCAAAATTTTGACAATGTGGAGTTTGAAAGCTATTTAACCTAGTATCTTATCACAATCTATATGTGTGTGTGTGTAAGATGACAACTACCTTTTACATGACCTACAATATTTGGCCCTACCCATGACCTTACTGATTGACCTATACCTCATGAAATTGGCCTTACCCCTGGCCTTGTCTAACAAATCACCCAACCCAAAACAATTAGCCTTTCCCACAGCCTTACCTATCACCCATCGACCTTGGTTCAACACACAGCCTGGTATTCTCAATCACCCTGTACCCAACATACCTCACCCATTGGACACCCGAATTCTCTTTCCCATAGTGCCTTGCAATAAAGTTACTAGTGTTTGTTAAATCCTACCACTCTTGCTTAACATTATGTTGTGATGTTTATCTAAATGAACCCAATCTTTAATGTGTACCAGATCATACCTAAATGTTCCTGCATCTAGCCTCATTATGATTCAAGATTGTATCCTATATCGTGGATACCTGAACCACTTCAACCTTATTTGGATAAACTATCAAACTTTGATGACGTATTTTTTTTTCGGCCACTTGCCTTATAAAATTTTAAAATGTGTGCGTGTGTTTGAATTCTCTGACCAATCACCTACACTAAACCCAAACTGCACCCGTCCTTGCCTATCTCATAATTTGTTTCTTCACCCATTCTTTTAATCAAACCACCCTCCAATTCTCTATTCGCCATCATCATTGCCTAGTTTGAGGGGATCACTTATACCCTTACCTAGGGAAACCAAGATCACTCATACACATACCCAGGGCAACGAAATTCAATTTTTTTAGCGTGACTTACCAATACAAGCTATGTGATAAAAAGGGGTAAAATGTAGACACCTAAAAAGCATCACACTTCATCATCCCCTCCTAAAAAACTTAATACCCCACCAATAATATCCTTTTATACACAGGATCAATTTAACTACCCTTAATTAAATTATCTATAACCCCTTCCATTCCATATTGATTTAAACACCCACTTTTGACACTCTTCCATTTCCTACAGTGACTGATATCGGTCATACCTATACCGACATCAGTCACCCTAACTGGTGTCAGTCTCTGTTCCTGGTAAAACTTCCTTAGACCAACAAGCCCTCAAACCAACCAAAAACAACCTGAAACTCACCCAACCAAACCCATACCTCTTTCAAACCTCTATGATACCTACAGAAACCTAGAACCACCTACCCAAATTTCAGTTCTAATCATAACCATGCTTGTTATATTAGATTTGCTTATTGTATTTATATAAGATACCTAAATCATATCAACTATGGTAGGATTTTATTTATTCACATTATTTCTTGCATTAATTTGTATCAAATAACGGATTGACATCCATTGAGGAAGCATAACACTTCTTGGGTCTAGCACATGTTAGGCAGTCTGCTAACATATATTGTTTAATATTCTTCTTGTGGTCTTTTTTTGTATCTGCAGTTAGTTCCTCCTAGCTAAAAGGAAGTTATTCATGGTCATCCTAGATCAGAAATTAGAAATGTGCATATTCAACCTTCCACCTTTTCCCAAAAAATGTATTCCTCCTACACCCATTAGATTTTATTTTTTACCATACTAGAGTAGCAAAATCTCCCCAAAATCTGGTGAAACATAGAGTTCTACCTCAATTTCCTCCCTAAAGGCTATGTGATCTTCGTCTAAGCCTTTCTCCGTCATGGAACTGGAGACATAGCGTTCATTATGATTTTTTCTGTTTTGGATCTTCTCATTCGAGTTGTTTAACTTCCTTATGCTCTGGCTGTGAATCCTCAACGTTGCCTTGTTGTGATGTACTTGCACCCCCACTGGTACTCCGATGCATTTAATACTTCCTCTTCCAAGATGTTTCTAGTTTCTCCTCACTTCCTTCCTCTTCTTCCTCTCCATCTTCTTAGACTACCTATATAGGTGGGATCAATGCTTCTTATGGCCTTTGGAAGGTGGACTTTGTAATGTATATTTCAACTCCTCCCTACATCTTAGGGAAAAACTACACAAAAAATTTGTAGATGAATCCCTTGATAGTAACAATGATCTATGGATGTAGATCTAGGATTTATGGCTCCAAAGTCTCATCATACTCTAGCCTCATATCATACTTGTATGTTACACGTAGAGTGTGCAAAACAACATCTAATTTTTTGGCATCAAAGGACAACTTTTGTGTGTCCTTTAACCAATTTATGAAACATTTCATATATTTAGTGGTGAATGTAAATGGAAGTTTACACCATGGCCCCAATTCTCCTTTGAATATCATAAAATTTTCCAAGGTGAAGTGTTGTGTAACTAAAAACTTCTCCTTGTCCCCTACAACATGTAGAAACTCATGTGGGATGCACCACTCATTCTCAAAAGCATCACACAATATCTCATAAAAATTGTTCATCCAGGACTTATAAGTATTTGTGATGGAACCATCCCAAGTAAACTTCAAGAACTACACCAGAGGAAATGGGTGTGTTAGTGGGTAAACCCACATCTTCCCATCTAGTTCATCAAACAATCCAATTTCCTAGAATACAATAAATAGTAGTATATATCCTCACGCGATCTTTTCACCAACCTCATTCTCCATCCAATCATCCTGAATGATATGTTTGTTTTGATACCCTATATACAATGTACATGAATCTCTTATTTATATCTTTCCACTAGTCTGACATGCCTAATTTGCAGCTGATGAGTTGAGTTGTGAATTTTAATGTCGGGTCAGCAAGATCAAAAATAACATGATCCCTTCCTCCCTTTTCATAGCTTAATTGCTTCTCCAATTATTTAATCTTTACAGTGGCATATGAATCAAGTGTCATGTCCTCACAAGTGTTACATAGGCATGTTAAACTTCTCATCAATTAACCTGTAAGTCTCATTCTCCTCCCTACAAATTAGAATAATTCCTCCTGAGCTTACAACATTAACCACATGAAGAGCTAGGTGGGTTTTGAAAATAAATGAAGCTCTCATAGCTGCAAAAACCTAGTCATTTACAAATCCTATTGTACTGATTCATCCACCCTAAGGTTTTTGATATTATCCAACCCTAGAATGTCCTTGAGTAGATCCGGTCGCATCAACTTTTCATGTTCATATGTTTAATTCACTAATCTTGCACCCATACAAGTTCAAACTCCACTTCTTCAACTTAATCACACCTGGGGGTACTAAATTTTTTAGTAAACCTCAACAGGTTCCTCCTTCACCAATTGTTTCTTGATTCGTACTTTCTTTTGTGACATTTCTTTTTATTTACTTTATGCCCTAAGTGTTTCAATTTCTCCTTATCTTCTTGAGCTTGTCAAATTCGATAGATTCACTTATACATAACCCCCTTATGACTCACTTTTTTCCTTCCCCCTTTCTATACCTAAATATATTTTTACAG
The DNA here is from genome assembly GCA_019776745.2 of Taxus chinensis. Classification (NCBI taxonomy): domain Eukaryota; kingdom Viridiplantae; phylum Streptophyta; class Pinopsida; order Cupressales; family Taxaceae; genus Taxus; species Taxus chinensis. The sequence goes on from CM034151.1 coordinate 74,740,687, forward strand.
TTAACAAAACACCACTAGTTCGTAAAAAATAATTCACTTCCTTATCATACCCTTGTTTCACTTCAATCACTAGGGAATGCAAAAAATTTCAAAGGAAAGGTAGTTATAATGACTACCGCACCCCCTATTTATAATTTTTCAAGACCTCAATGTCCTTTCAACCCACACATCTTAGCATTAATTTTTAATAAATTAACTTTTCCACTTATCTCAAGTTCCACAAATCCACCTCACATGCTACAATCATAACCTTCTCACATGATATCATTACTTCCCTACCATAGACCTCCTTTGCACACCTTACTGCACCGAATTAATTAACCTCTACGCTATCCACTAAGTAATTCCCCATGCCGCTACCTACCTCATGTAACACTACATGATATTTGTTTCTCTCATACGTGGTATGTAATCAACTCAAATTTTCTCAAAACATGTCTACTATAGAAAAACTGTGATCACCTTATGTACCGTATAGTTCATTCTTCTACCTTTGTGCCAATTATTCAAGAATGATTTTTCCATCAATTGAACCTCCTTAGAAATGTGACAATCATTGTCTGACTTTGTATGCAAATCCACCCCCCACTAAATCTATGCATGGTCCTATACACATGAAATCACTTAAAATGTAATTAGCTATTAGTGTGTGAACACGCAAAAAACACAAGATGAAAAAGACAAGTATACCGAAGATGAAAGGAAACACATAATATAAAATTCTTTTAGGGAAATCCTAAGCTAAATGGAAAGACTACCTTATTTACAAACATTAAGAAGATTTATTTATCATAGGGATTTAACCTAATCCTATTAAAGAAACCAAGAAACCATGTTCCATTCAAAGCTTATAATTGGAAAATTCCTTAGTCAAGTATATAAGTCACAACATATGGTCCCAGCCAATGCACTTGGAACTTTCTAGGGTAGCATAGAAACTTGGAGTAAAAAACAAAATTATTTTTCTAACCTCCATCTTCTTGTTCTTAATGTGTCAATCATGTGAGGCTTTTTGTATCACTTTCTCAATATTTTGAATCCACCTAGCAATGGCTCGACTTTCATCTAACTATGCCATTTTTTCTATGTGCTCCTTAATTTATTTTTCATTGGACAATCCTCCTATGTGCACAATACATTTAGGTGGTAATATAAACTCAATTGGTAACATTTCTTCCATTCCCAACACCAACTGAAAGGGTGTGTATTTGTTCAACCTCTTGTTGGTTGTTATATATGACCAAAGAACAACAAAAACTTTATGGTCCCAATCTTTCTTTCCAACAAAGCAATTTTTTTTCATTGTGTGGTTCACAATATTTTTGAAATCCTTAGCATTTCCATTAGATTTTTGGTAATAGGGTGTAGTCATATGATGAGATACCATAAAATCTACCAACATTATTCTAATTGTCTCATTCAATAGATGAGTACCCCTATCACTTATTAGACTTAATGGACATCCATACCTGCTTATGATGTTATCCCAAAGGAACCTTGTTGTAGTAATTGTAGTGAAATCCTTCATAGGTGTTTCCTCTGCCCACCTTGTAAGATAATTTGTATAAGTAATGATGTAACATAATTCTGTTCTGTGCATCGGTGGTGAAATAGGTCCCAAATAGTAAATTTCCCATTTTCAAATGGTTATACACTTTTTATAGGCCTCAATGACATTTCATATCTGTGTCCACACTTTCTAAGGTGCTATAATTGATCACAACCCTTGACATATTCTTGGAAATCCTTATAAAATGTCTCCCACCACAAACTAGCCATCAAAGTTTTACAAGTGGTGGCCTGACCTACATAGTGTCCATGAACAATCTACCTTGAGCTTCCTCTATAATACCCATGTGATCTTGTTCTAGTACACACGTGTGAAAAACCTCATCCTCTCCAAGTTTGTATAGATCTCCACCTATCAACATGTAAGGTGCAACGTGGAGTCCAATAATATTTTGTTCTATACATTTCATTCCATTAGGCGTCACATAAGTTCGTAAGAAGATAGTAATATCCTCTGGATAAAAGGGTGTACATTGTAACCTAAATAATTTTGCATCTAACATTGTGTCTTCAATGCTTTGTGCATCCTCACCTAAAGTAATTATTGAAAGATGGTTAGGTCCTGAATTGTAATTTCTTGGTTTCACTATGACCAAAAAAATTCAAACTTTTGAAATAAAAAAACCCAACGGCATATGCGCCCTTGTAATATGGGGTTTTTAACCAAATACATGAGTTTCATGTGATCAGTGTAAAAGATAAACAAAGTGGCCAAAAATTATTTTCTAAACTTATGCAAGACATAAATTATATACAACACTTCTCACTCTGTTATTGTGTAATTCTGCTTAGCTAGAGTTAATTCTATACATCTAAAACACAAAGGGTGATAAATAATCCCTTCTCTAGGATGTTCTAGAACCACTCAAATTTCCATACTTGATGCATCAACATGCACACGAAAGGGAATATCCCAGGAGGTCAAGTGTAAAATAGGCACAGTAATAAGATTGTCCTTAAGTGTATCAAAAGCTAGATGTTACACCTCGCTCTAGTGAAATTTTCCCTTATGCCATAATAGTTATTCAAGGGGCATAAAAAATCCTATCATAACCTTTGATGAAATTATTTTAGTATCCTATATACCCAAAACATCCATACACTGCACTTTTATTGGTAGGCTCCTCCAAACCCAAAATAATGACAACTTTAGCAGGATCCACCAATAAACCTTACTTGCAAATTATGTGCACTAATAATGTATGAAAAGGAGTATTAAATAGAAATTTCTTAATAGTTAGAGACATACTTAACTGTCTACACCTCTCAAACATCAATCTCAAGTTGTCACAATGGTCCTTGGCCAGACTGTAACATTCCTATTTCAAGACTTTAGAAACAAGGAAAAAAAATTAAAACATAATGTTCTCTGGTCTAAATAAAATATCAATTAGAACACACATTACATGCCAATCAATCTCATAACAGATAACCATATACAATTGTAATGACTCGGTATGCTATCGATCTCTCATTCCATGACTCAGTTACTAACCAATCTCTCATGTTAACTTAAAGTAAAAAATAATTTATGTATACTACGTATACTTAGTTCTCCTACCCTATTTCAGATACTGAATGATTTGTCTAAAGAACCTATCTAAATATTTTTCACCAATATTCATCTGATATCACATTGCTTTAAACTAGGTGACATAGGACAACACAACTAGCATCTTGTGATACTTTGGCCAAATATTTTCAATATACTGTTCATGTTACTATTCCTAGACGACATACTCGTCATTCCATAATACATCCTTCACCTCACTCTTATGTTATCTAGATTGGTCTATACTAACTACCATCAATCCACTTGCCCAAGGTTTAAGCTTAGTCTGGGTTAGAAACATAATTTATTATAGGAAGATGCTCACAATGCATTAGGATATATGGACATAATTTCCTGACCTAAGTCAACTGGATGTGCCAAGGTACCCTAAGGCATTGAAATCTACTACTTATCCTAAACATGTTACTAACTTGACCTAGAGAGAAACTGAGTTCAAGTCCTTATTTGTGTATAGATCAAGATGATCAATGTGAAGGGTGTTGCCACATGTCAACTACAACGTTGTATCCTTGAGAAGACCCATGTCTTCTCAAAGGTACAGTCTTGTAGTTGGCATGTGCCAACATCCTCCAGAAACTACCTCATCACGATGTGCATACCCCAAGGAGATTATTAATACATTATTTAATTAGGATTATTACACAGATTACAACCCTACTAAACCCTAGTCTAACACTCCATAAGTCCTTTTCTATATTTGATTCAATTAGTTATCAAAGAACTTCCTTAACTTAAGATTGCTTTTTATATTCACTTTACTTGGCTTAATGAATAGATATCCAAAACATGACAGCAACATCATAAGTTCCATTATAATGTAGCTTAACCATTCAAAGAAGGTGTAACCATCAAATAGGTTTAACTATAGAAGACTTTATAGGAAATGAATTCTAATGATTTAACGATCATATCACCATTCTTTAGATTACATTCCTTTGAGTGAGGAAGAGTCTTCCTCTACATGATTAAGTGTTATTGTTTGTCATACCCTTCTTATCTTTCACAATTTCTATAGTTTTACTGCATATTCATAACACATTCCATTACTATGTTAGAATTTTTTAGATAAAGATCGTTATCTTATGTTACTTAACAAGTTGCATATTAATAAGGGAAATTAAACTAATTCCCTTTATCCAACAGATCAAGTTTATCCAAATTAAGCATATAATAGATATGAAGAATATCATCAAGATAGGATTTCCATTTCCTTTATAAAATACAAGATAATTTATACAACCAATACAAGTAATTATCAAACATCCAATTCATCATTATAAACTTATAAATTTACAAGACTATGCATTTCAGGCATACTGTATAACATACAGTCTCTATTCCAAAAAGAATAATTTTTTTTATTTTCAATTCAATTCAAGAATGAATCGAAACTCTTTAGATAAGATACAAAATTAAATAAGCCAATGCATCATGAAAGTTGTTGTCTTCTTTTATCACTTACAATGTCCATCTACAAAAATTGCTATCACGAGTTAGTTCAATGAACTGAGCATGATAAGCACTAAACATTAAAATAAAGTGTTTTCCACTAATTGTTTCATTAATCAACTCTGCTTTTATGAAAAAATTAATATGCATCATACAAATAATCATAAGTAATAAAATCCAGAAAAGTACAATTAAGAGAATTTGAATTCACTTTTAAGAAAAGAGCATAATTTAATCTGTAACCTCAAAATTATATCACAAGACTTAATTGGTCCTATCAATTACTTTAAAACATTCAAAAAGTCTTATCCTTCAATCATTCCATAATCCGTAAGAATAGAAATACACATTTACCTTTTCCAAGTAGTAAAAGAAGTTAGTTACAGAATAAGCTCATGTTAGTATGCTTTTTCTTCCCATATAAACCAAAGAAGAGAATCAATACATACCTATTCCTCAGAAAAAAATCTTTTGAAGGAAAGAATTAGGTTTAATACAAATAATATTTCCTCAGTCCAATATATAAATATAAGGAGCTCATAAATAAAGAGGCAACATCTAACCAAGAATCTCAATTCAATCCAAGAAGATTTAAAACAATCTAACTAAAAGTCTTACTAACTCTTGTATATTAACAGATTATGATTCAAAGTTATGGAACCAACCTTTCCAAAAATCCAAGCTATACACCAGTAAAATAAATTCTCTTAACCAATCGACAAGAAGTTCCTATAATGCCCGGTTAAACAACCCACTTGAGAACCATGAACCACCTAGGTTTAGTTAGAAAATTATGGAATAATTTTTTTTTTAAAGGTGTTAGGAGTTGACAACCAAAGTCTCAAAGACAAATAAATTCAACTGATAACCTTTCCCATTATAATGATTATTGATTTCACATTATAAAGCAATAAATGTAATAGGTCCACACCTAGCTCAAATCTCTCTAAGGATTAATTTAATTACTGATTTCATTGACATTTTAGCTAAAGATTTCCTTGATTAAATTTTAGGGTTAAGGGACCCAAAACAATTAAATACCCTAGGTATTTAATTCCACAAGATCAGGATAGGAGCAGGGTTAATTTATAGAGAGAAAGGGAAGCATAACACATTTAAAATCAACAGAGCAAGGTCTCCCTTACCCACTCCCAAAACTTGTTTTAGAGTGTCTACCACCAAGTTGCAAAGCAACAGTTGCCACTGATAGCTTCTAGAACAATTTAATTCCACAAGAACAAACTTCTCTTTTATTAACAATTCTCAGAGGTCACAAGGTCCAAAACTTAGGGCTAGAAGTTTTAGTTAGGTTCAGGGAGCAATTTGCCCCCATACCCAACTCTCTAACAGGCTCAGAGTTTCAACTGGATTTTTTCCCCTTCTTAATGCTTCAAAAATTTCCCTAAACAATTCCCAATGGATAGGAAATTTTCTCACCTTTCTGGTGATATAAGGAAGTCCTCCTAACTCCTCCCAAAAACTCAAGATATGAGCAAGCAGAGTCTAGGGGTCAAATTTTCCCCAAGGGGGACACGTGTCAAGATGAGGGGAAATGCACTTTGGAGGGATTAGCGGGTCACGGGGTGGCATAGGGAAATTTTCCCATCACATAGCTCAAATGCAACAAACATTCGTGCACCCCACGGGTCCCTAGGGGACATGTGTCACATCTTGGCGCCAAGCGGAAAATTCGAAAGAAAGGGTGGGGTGGTAGGGTGGATTTAGAGGCTTTGTGCCCGAAGAAGAGGAAGAAAGAAGAAAAAGGATCCACAGGACTCTGCACGTCACGCCATGGAAGGACAAGATGCTCCATGATTAGCCGCAGGGAAGGAGGAGAAGCGGGCATGGAGCGGCGTGGAAATTTACGGATAATTTTTCCCAAGGCCAAAACAAACAACCCAAGGAAGAAGAAGGGTCACACCCTCTATGCCTCGGAACCCCAAAGTGCCACATGGCGCACTCTCATTAGTCATGGGGCCTACGGGGCAAAAATGATAATTTGTCCAAAAAAAATTTCAAAGGGATAAGTCTAAAGGGAAAAAGGGTGTCTCCACCCCTGCTATCCTCGTGAGGATGCCACATGGAAGCCTCTGATTGGCTGTCGAACCAGTTGGAGGGAGAAAGGAAAATATTCGCCCGTAGCCAATAAAAAATTCAAAATTTTTCCTAAGGATTTTTAAATGGGAAATCTTTCGGGCCGAGGGCCCAACTAGGGAAAATTTTCCCAAATTTTCCCTCAAAGGCCAAAAACTTCAAAGTTTCATAAATTTTTCTAGGAAGCTCAGTTTTGGGAAAATGAGGACTTTTTGGAAATCTCTCAATGCCCTCTTTGCACAAGAAACATCAATTTTATATTTTGATAAGTTTTAAGGGGTCAATTTTACAAAAAAGATCTGCAATCTTTTAATTAGCCAACTGGCATGTTTCCAAATTTCAATTTTGATTAAATTAGATCTCCTCCTTCACTCAACATGTCAAAAAGACATGGAGGATCTATCCAGGGAGAGTTTAGAGTGTTTTATGAAAGTCAATTTTGTTCAATTGATTCCAATTTGGAATTTTGTCCAACAAATGACAGAAAAATGGGTTGAGGAAGAGATTGAGCTCAAATTTTCAATGGTTCAAGTTACACTCTTAAATCTTCTTGTCAATTTGAGTTCATTACTAGTATATCATGTTGGATTTTAAGGTTTCCAAGTTGATTATTAAATGCTGGTCCAAACTATGCATTTTATTTAGATTTACCAGTTTTAAAAGTCACAATGCCAGTGATAAAATTTTAAAAGGATCTATTTTTCAATTTTATCATTTAAGTGTGGAATAAAGTTTCTAAACTAATCCAATGCATTTAGTTGTTTACAACAAGCCATTCTAAATCAAAAGCAATTACTAACTTTTATTTTTACACAAACTCTAAAAATACAAAATACAACATTGTTTCCACGTGCATTTCTTCCTTTTCCATTTTCTAAACAAGATTCCAATCCCAATTTGATATTTCCAATTTTTTTTTACACAATGCAAAGGAGAACTAAACTTGCAATTCTTATTGACTTCAATTGAACAACATTACATATTTAAATGTTGGAAACCAATAACAACATATAATTCATTTCTTTCCAATGTATAGAGCAGAATGTAAGTGTCTTTCACATTTCAAAAATATAACTTCATAATCAATTTACATACATCTTTCTTCACAAAATGCATATTACAATTTCATCCACATCACGTGGGAAAGGATTACAAATGAATGTGTTTCCACAAAGGACTGTCAAACTGTATTTTTCCATTGCTCCAGGACAGCAACATGCACATTTTCTCTTTCTCTAAGTTGATCACAACAAAAGAGGGGGAAAGGCAACGCTCTCCACCCAACCAAGACATCCAATGAAAGGAGAAGCCTTCCTTCATCATTGGCCCCCGAGCCCCAGCCAAGATGCAATAAAAGGTGCAATTCAACCATGGCAACAACTAGCTTCCACACACAACATTCTTTCACATACACATTTTCTTTTTAAAACACAATGCAACACCAAAAGCAAACAGCAGTTCACAACTGCATATAAAACATATCAAATCACAACTCAAGCTTGATCATGAAATCCAAAGGAGCAAGGACTATGGGGGAAGCTACTTATGCCTCCCAATTGGGTATTGGGTTTCTTCCAAATAATCATACCGCCAATATAACATATCATAACCCATAAACCTTATGCCTCCCAACCCCTCCTTATGCCCCCCCCCCCCCCCCACAAGTAAGAAATGCAAGCTATTTCTTTTCCATGGTGGATCCCAAACCCAAAAATCCCTCCAAAAAATTTTGATGCCCATGGCATTTCCCTTATACCCCCCCACAATGGATTCCCCATAGCCTTCTCCTACACCATTCCTAAGGCAGTCTACCCAACCAGCCAACAAATAAAACAATGCATGCACCATACACACAACACAATAAGAAAATAATAGCAATAAGGAAGAAATAAACTCCTACCTCTCCATGGAAGGATTTTCTCCACACAACAAGCTTTGAATGTCAAAAACATAGTCCCAAAACAGCAGTGCCAAAGTATCAAATGCTCTCTAATTTCCTCCAAATCAACAAGATCTCTAATCACATAAAAATGTACCCAAGGATGCATGCAAAACATAGTCCAAAATAACAAATCTCCCAAGCACGCAAAGCTTTTTCCAAAACTTCCTTCAAAAACAAGAGCTCCCATAAGAAAATGCACCCCAAGGAAGAATGCAAAAAGGTTCAACAACCCAAAACAAGAAGAGATTTTGAATTAAATAGAAGAGGGAGAGAAGAGGATGATGTGGATCCATGTAGGATGCCACATCACACATCCTCCAATTCAAACACAAAAGACAAAATTCCATTCTCCCAAGCACAATAAATGAAATGAAAAATTAACTTACACACTCCAAAAGAGCCCACACCTCAAGGGACAACTATTTAATAAAATGTAAGAGAGTGCAATCCAAAACAAGCAACATGATGAATAAAATGCATTTAAAAGTCACAAATCACATCTCCATCCATAAGTATGGTTGGTATATTAAATTTAGAGGCATGGGACAAGTTTTACTTGTCCCACAAGTCTCCAAAAACAGCCCCCAAGGTCAAATTCGAATTTCCATGGAGGTGGAGTATTTCATACTCCAAATCTGACTTACACAAGCTCTTACAAAATTAAATACAACAGCCATCAACTCTTATAATTACTTCCCATATCCCAATTTTATTTATTTAAAGTTTAACTATATGATTCCCACATTAATCCATCACAATTTTAATTAATTTAAAGGAAAGGAACACATTACTTAATAAAATACATACAACAATAATAAAAGGAAAACACATTAATAAAATACACAAACCCACCGTCACATGTAAAGGTAATACCCCCCCATGGGAATCCCTAACAAAATGAAACACACACACACAAAACAAGTTGCCATGGTGACTGTGCTGAATTCATCCGGAATTCCATTTTGGTTGGTCTCTGATCCCTCGATGTTTTGTTGTGATATTTTTAAACCTGCAAAACAAAAATACCTTCTTCAGCCTCATGGCCATATCAGAATGTCCAAAATGAATATATAATATAATCACAGAAATCATCTATACATCTGAATCACAACAGTCATCCAGGAAATCAATGAAATCATTTACAATTTATATCGACAACTATGTCATCATCAAATAATTTTCCTTTTCTAGGTTTATTCATAATCTCCAAAATCACATGTCTGAATAACTTCCATTAAACATCCATGCCAATAGTATATCATCATCCACATATGAGTGTCTCTAATAATCACCATGCATTATATATAATCAGATTCAACAATAATCTAGGATCTCGACATCTAACACCATACTAAATCAAACTATTAAAATATCTTGTCATAGTCTACAATATCATGATCAGTAATAAAAGGTGCCAAAGGAAAGTGGGAACTACACCCCCCCTCCCCTTAGACTCAAATTCCTCCTGGAAGTCACAAGAACTGATGTGGGAACAATGAAATAGAGAAAGGATCATGCCCTTTTTGGAATTGCTTTGCTTCAACGAGTGTGGGTCTATAGAACTCAAGTTTGGTCCAATATAATTCAGCAGAAGAAGGGAGATTGTAAGGGATGAGTTCTAAACTTTCAGCATGCAAGGCTACAAACATAAGAATCTAAGGAGTAACTTTATTATATCAACAAGATACCACACATAACAATATAATAAAGAAGAGTTCCCAAAATATCATCAAGAATAACCACCAAGGAAGGGAATTACAGGGAAAATTTCCATAAACTTGAGATGACCACATAGTTTCCCACTGATACACATACCACACTAATAAAAGTTAAGGTTTCTACATGTTTAAGCCATGATTTCAAGGTTTGTTGTCCATACAAGGACTAGAAAAATCAACTATGACCAATTTTGCACAAGAAACAAGTCTACACAAGGTCCCACAAATTGAGATCACACAAGATGAGGTTAATCAACAAGGACACCTAAATCAGCAAAACATTTACAATCAAGGAACTATTCAAGGAAATAACTTCTATAACTCGAGAGGGCACAATTAAATTTTCATGGTAATGCAAGCGAAGTCAAGACCACAAGGTTTTCCTATAGTCTGAATTTTTTTTTACACTTTGTTTTAAGAATTGTGCACACCAAACAACCAAATCTAAAGAAGTCAACCATATATCAAAAGAAGTATATATCTATATATATTTATATCTCCCCTAGAAACTAACATATCAATACAAGTTCCATACCATATAGCACAATGGATTTATTTATCTTATTTCCTACTCAAGCTCAGAATAACCATAATGAGAGCACAAGGAACACCAAGGACCACTCAAGGTTGCTAGGGAGAAGATCAAGTAATAAGGGGTCCAATCAAATCTAAAGGTGAATAATATCATCTTGCACTTTCCATCCTAATGGGAAGAAGGGCTTCAACAACAAGGTGACCCAAGAAAATATGAAGAAAAGAAGACTTCCACAAGTTATTCTATATCCTTAACATATGTTTCCTTAAAATTACAATACTTAGGTCTTCAAGGATAAGATAACATGCAAGGAGGTTTCTTCTCAAACAACAGATAAGTCTCAATCCAAAAAGGACCACAACTCACATCCATTGAGCTATGGGACGATAAGGGTGTGATGACCCAAAACTCCCACAAAAAGGCACATACATCCATGGACAAGAAGTAATAAGCAACTAGAACACATTACTATCCACTGGGTGTTTCACAATTTCAGGTAAGCGACAAAACTACAAGTTCAACTATATATTATGCTCAAATACATAAATTTTACCCAATTTGTAAATCAAATTATTAAGTCAAAATTTATAGCTTTACTTGATAAGAACATTCCTTTCATGCTCCCTTAGTTACAAATTTCTTTCCTTTATGACATCATCATTTTACGTTATAAAGAGCACCACTAAGGTGGGCATGATGTCTCACCATTCTGTATAGGTAGATACCATTTAGTTTACTTGCAAGGAAGGTGGGTGGAAAAAGGTTTCATTTCTATTCTCCTACAATGGTTTTTTTATTTCTTCTATTAATCTAACAAGGGTATAACAAGGATCACTTCCCTTTTCTATGTTCCAGTTTATTTGTTAAGTTCCAAGGTCAAATCTCCTTAATTATAGTTTTTATGGTTTTTTGGTTGAGTCATCTTATCAATCAACTTTTGATTAGTATGATGGTTCAAAAACATCACAAAATTACTATTATGGGAAGGAGATACAAATCAACACATCACATTTTAATTCTAAAGGAACAAGAGACATTCAACATAGAAAACACATCTATTAATTTTCATGTAAGAACTAGGAAACAATGAACCAACATGAATCACACCAAGATTTCAAAAATTCAATCAAATAATTTCAAGCATCATTAAACATTCCTAGTGGGTCTCTGTGGAGTCTCACAAAAGAAATTTTCAAGGAAACACTCATTAAAGAGGTATAATCTTACTTTTACGAATCAAAGGTTTAACTATTTAAGGATGGTAAAATTTTAACTAATAACCAGTTTTCCAATCGATACTCATGTCCCCACAAGATAACATCATCCAAGCAATCTAGATGACAATACAACTTTACTCCAAGGAACCACATCCACACTAAAATGCATCCAATGCAATGGGGGCAACCAAATAATTTACCAAAATCATGAACTTAATAGTCAAGAGTTATAGTTTTTTTAAAAGAGGAAGTACCATATAAGCACCATCAAGATTAACTATTAAGATCTACCAAACTAACATCTCTAAGGAGAAAGTATCCAAAAGACCCAAAGCATCCATAAATGTTTCCAAGCAAAGATTAATAGGTCATAGAATGTTATTCATAGTAAAGGAATTTTAAGGTGTGTGTAAACTTATTTATAAGTCAAGAGGGTAAAAAAAGTACACTTAAATAAACACACTACCTGAAAGGCTTAAATCTATCCATAATTACCAAGATGCATACATTCCACGAGTCAAAACTTTCTATGATGTAACCAAGAACCCAAGATACAATTTTAACATGCCATCGATGAAAAGTCACTATCAAAACAAACATTGTTCTAGTAACATTTACAGTCAACCAAAGGTAATCCAATCCTAACAAAATCTAAAAGTCCATAATTAAACACTTCTACTCCAACGAGGGTTAAGCTCTTACCAGATTGAAATAGAATCACCACTACCACTGTCAGACTGTCCTCTAGACCACACTACACAAGAAACTTTCTTTCTAGAAAGGTCAAGCAACAAAAAGATTCGCTCTAAGATCGTAGACACACTCAAGGTTCCATGTGCATCCATAACCAAGGCATGACTTTAAGCACCTAAAAGGACCTTCAAGACACATAGGGTGTACCCCCATACAAAAATTGCCACCATACATGAAGCATAGAACCAACTCAACAACATGCAAGAAGGAAAACACGTAATGTTTAGCCAAGTAGCCAACAACATCATGAGCTCTGAGTCATCAATCAAATAAAGTCTAAGAAATATCAGCAATCAATAAAAGTGGCTAAGTAGCCACATTGCAATGTTTGAAAATTCTTGCAAGAATTATAAATAAATAAAATATTCTTAGAGCTTCTCAATCCAATCCCAAAATAAGATGATGGTCCTTGATAAAATACACAAGATTACGAAAGTAAAACACAAAATTTAACACCACATTCACTCCGCAGCCTTTCATGGCCACCAATAGGGGTACTCTACCTCGAGGTTAGTTCCAAGAACACATACACAGGATTGGGTCCTAGACGACACCCATACTTAGTGTCCACCCTCTCATACGGGTAACAACATGGAAAACTGAACAACCAGACCCTCTTTCTTAACCACTCAAGGAAGGAAGCTCTAAACAACTTCTAATTAACTCTTCCTGACCCAAAACACAACCACTACTATCCAACCACAAGGGTCACATCTTACAACTCATCATTCCAACCACTCCAATAGGGAAGGGTCTCAACAAAGGGCTTAATGCATCATACAATTAAATCAAGTTTTAGGGCTTGTAAAACAACACATTTTAAAAAGGGAACTGAGTTTCTATTATACTAGAAGTTCACAAAATCAATTTAATCTGACATTCTTAGTTACTTGTAGGTTTACAAAAAAATGTCACTAAGCAAGCACAATAACTCAAACAACTTATTATTGTTTTATTATCATTTTAATTCTGGTAGTTCAAATGAACAGAGTAATGTAATATTTCTTCATACTTATTTCTTCTTCAATTTTCAACAAGTTTGTTTTCTTAGATTCAAAAGTGTGCTAGGTTTACAGTTCATGTCTCAAGTTCTCTAGTGTGCCCAATGGTCCAATCTTTCAAACCACTACTCTGATACCAAGTGTAATGCCTAGTTAAACAACCCACTTGAGAACCATGAACCACCTAGGTTTAGTTAGAAAATTATGGAATAAATTTTTTTTTAAAGGTGTTAGGAGTTGACAACCAAAGTCTCAAAGACAAATAAATTCAACTGATAACCTTTCCCATTATAATGATTACTGATTTCACATTATAAAGCAATAAATGTAATAGGTCCACACCTAGCTCAAATCTTTCTAAGGATTAATTTAATTACTGATTTCATTGACATTTTAGCTAAAGATTTCTTGATTAAATTTTAGGGTTAAGGGAACCAAAACAATTAAATACCCAAGGTATTTAATTTCCACAAGATCAAGACAAGAGAAGGGTTTAAATTACAATGAGGGAAAAAAACACATTTAAATTCAACAGAGCAAGGTCTCACTTACCCACTCCCAGAACTTGATTTAGAGTGTCTACAACCAGGTTGCTAGGCAACAGCTACCACTAACAGGTTCCAGAACAACTCAAATCCACAAGAACAAACTTCTCTTTTATTAACAATTCTCAGAGGTCACAAGGTCCAAAACTTAGGGCTAGAAGTTTTAGTTAGGTTTAGGGAGCAATTTTCCCCCATACCCAACTCTCTAACATGATCAGATTTTCAATTGGATTTTTTCTCCTTCTTAATGCTTCCAAAATTTTCCTAAACCATTCCCAATGGATAGGAAATTTTTCTCACCTTTCCATGGTGATATAAAGAAGTCCTCCTAACTCCTCCAGAAACTCAAGATATGAGCAAGCAGAGTTTAGGGGTCAAATTTTCCCCTAGGGGGACACATGTCAAGAGGAGGAGAAATGCACTTTGGATGGGGTTGGTGGGTCGCGGGGTGGCTTTAGGGAAATTTTCCCATCACACGGCATGTAAAGGTGCAAAAAAATTCCATGCCTCCTACGGGTCCTCTAGGTAGACACATGTCGACATCTCGACGTGACAACGTTGGGGAAGTCAAGGGAAGAGGCAGATGGTGGGCAGGAAAGGATTTATAGGCATTTCACCTGAAAAAAGAGAACAAAATCCAGAATAGAACTCCCGTGCCTGTGGGTCCACCTAGGGACACGTGGAAGCTCCACAGAGTCTCACCGAAAATAAGGGAGAGGAAGGTGGGAGAGGGGCACATAGGGCCGTGGGAGAAAAGCCAATTTAGCTTTCATGCACCCGCGGGGTATTTCCAGGGGACAAGTGCCAAAACAAACATCCGCGGGGAGAAAGGAAGAGGGCATGGGAAGGATTCGTGTGATTTTCACCAAAGAAAAATTTTCCCAGTTCTCCTTCCTCCACAGATTCCCCAACGTGCCACATGGCACTCTCTCACTGGCTGCAGGCCGGTGGGGCTAAAATAAGAATTTTTCACAATTTTTTTTCAAAGGGAAAAGTCCAAAGGGAAAAAGGCACCTCTGCTACTACCTCATGAGGACACATGGCAACCTCTGATTGGCTGTGGGCCGGTGGAGGAAAAGGTAAAATGTTTCCCGAGCCAGAATTTTCAAAAAAAATCCTAAGGATTTTTAAATGGGAAATTTTTTTGGGCCGAGGGCCTGCCAGGGAAATTTTTCCCAAATTTTCCCGCCAAGGCTCAAAAACTTCAAAGTGTCATAAATTTTTCTAGGAAGCTCAATTTTGGGAAAACGAGGACTTTTTGAAAAGTTCTCAATGCCCTCTTTACACAAGAAACATCAATTTTACTTATTGATAAGTTTTAAGGGGTCAATTTTACAAAAAGGATCTGTAGGCTTTTAATTAGCCAACTCACATGTTTCCAACTTTCAATTTTGATTAAATTAGATCTCCTCCTTCACTCAACATGTCAAACAGACATGGAGGATCAGTACAGGGAGAGTTTAGAGTGTTTCAAAAATGTCAATTTTGTTCAATTGATTCCAATTTGGAATTTTGTCCAACAAATGACAGAAAACGGTTGAGGAAGAGATTGAGCTCGAATTTTCAATGGTTTGAGTTACTCTCTTAAATCTTCTTGTCAATTTGAGTTCATTACTAGTATATCATGTTGGATTTTAAGGTTTCTAGGTTGATTATTAAATTCTGGTCCAAACTGTGCAGTTTATTTAGATTAACCAGTTTTAAAAGTCACAATGCAAGTGACAAATTTTAAAAGGATCTATTTGTCAATTTTATCATTTAAGTGTGGCATAAAGTTTCTAAACTAATCCAATGCATTTAGTTGTTTACAACAAATCGTTCTGAATCAAAAGCAATTACTAACATTCATTTTTACACAACTCCAAAAATTCAAAATACAACATTGTTTCCACATGCATTTCTTCCTTTTCCATTTTCTAAACAAGATTCCAATCCCAATTTGATATTTCCATTTTTTTTACACAATGCAAAGGAGAACTGAACTTGAAATTCTTATTGACTTTAATTGAACAACATTACATATTTAAATGTTGGAAACCAATAACAACATATAATTCATTTCTTTCTAATGTACAGAGCATAATGTAAGTGTCTTTCACATTTCAAAAATATAACTTCATAATCAATTTACATACATCTTTCTTCACAAAATTCTTATTACAATTTCATCCACATCACGTGGGAAAGGATTACAAATGAATGTGTTTCCACAAAGGACTGTCAAACTATGTTTTTCAATTGCTCCAGGACAGTAACATGTATATTTTCTCTTTCTCCAAGTTGATCACAACAAAATAGGGGGAAGGCAAATCTCTCCACCCAACCAAGACATCAAATGAAAGTAGAAGCCTTCCTTCATCATTGGCCCCCAAGCCCAAACCAAGATGCAATAAAAGGTACAATTCAACCATGGTAACAACTGGCTTCCACACACAACATTCTTTCACATACACGTTTTTTTTAAAACACAATGCAACACCAAAACATCAGTTCACAACTGCATATAAAACATATCAAAATAGAACTCATGATTTATCTTACAAGCCAAAGGAGCAAGGCCTATGGGGGAAGCCACTTATTCCTCCCAATTGGGAATTGGGCATCCACCAAATAATCATACCACCAATATAATATATCATAACCCATAAACCTTATGCCTCCCAACCCCCTCTTTATGACCCCCCACAAATTTTCCCTTATTCCCCCCTGCCCACAAGTAAGAAATGAAAGCTATTTCTTTTCCATGGTGGATCCCAAACCAAAAACTCCCTCTAAATTTTTTTGATGCCCATGGCATTTCTCTTATGCCCCCCCACATGGATTCCCCATATCCTTCTCCTACACCATTCCTAAGGAAACCTACCCAACCAGCCAACAAATAAAATAATGCATGCACCATACACACAACATAATAAGAAAATAACAGCAATAAGGAAGAAATAAACTCCTACCTCTCCATGGAAGGATTTTCTCCACACAACAAGCTTTGAATGTCAAAAACACAGTCCCAAAACAGCAGTTCCAAAGTATCAAATGCTCTCCAATTTCCTCCAAATCAACAAGAGCTCTAATCACATAAAAATGTGCCCAAGGATGCATGCAAAACATAGTCCAAAATAGAAAGCTCCCAAGCATGCAAAGCTATCTCCAAAACTTCCTTCAAAAACTAGAGCTCCCACAAGAAAATGCGCCCCAAGGAAGAATGCAAAAAGGTTCAACAACCCAAAACAAGAAGAGAGTTTGAATTAAATAGAAGAGGGAGAGAAGAGGATGATGTGGATCCATGTAGGATGCCACATCACACATCCTCTAATTCAAACACAAAAGACAAAATTCCATTCTCCCAAGCACAATAAATGAAATGACAAATTAACTTACACACTCCAAAAGAGTCCACACCTCAAGGGACAACTATTTAATAAAATGTAAGAGAGTGCAATCCAAAACAAGAAAAAAGATGATTAAAATGCATTTAAAAGTCACAAAATCACATCTCCATCGATAAGTATGGTTGGTATATTAAATTTAGAGGCATGGGACAAGTGTTACTTGTCCCACAAGTCTCCAAAAACAGCCCCCAAGGTCAAATTCGAATTTCCATGGAGGTGGAGTATTTCATACTCCAAACCTGACTTACACAAGCTCTTACAAAATTAAATACAACAGCCATCAACTCTTATAATTACTTCCCATATCCCAATTTGATTTATTTAAAGTTTAACTATTTGATTCCCACATTAATGCATCACAATTTTAATTAATTTAAAGGAAAGGAACACATTACTTAATAAAATACATACAACAATAATAAAAGGAAACACATTAATAAAATACATAAACCCACAGTCAAATGTAAAGGTAATCCCCCCATGTGAATCCCTAACAAAATACAACACACACACAAAAAAAGTTGACATTGTGATCATGTTGAATTCACCCAGAATTTCATTTTGGTTTGTCTCCGATCCCCCAATGTTTTGTTGTGATATTTTTAAACCTGCAAAACACAAATACCTCCTTCAGCCATGTGGCCATATCAAAACGTCCAAAATGAATATATAATATAATCACGAAATCATCTATACATATGAATCACAAAATTCATCAAGGTAATCAACGAAATCATTTACAATTTATATCGAAAACTATGTCATCATCAAATAATTTTCATTTTCTAGATATATTCATCTCCAAAATCACACGTCCAAATAACTTCCATTAAACATCCATGCCAATAGTATATAATCATCCACATATGAGTGTCTCTAATAATCACCATGCATTATATATAATCAGATTCAACAATAATCCAGGATCTGACATCTAACACCATACTAAATCAAACTATAAAATATCTGTCATAGTCTACAGTATCATGATCAATAATAAAAAGTGCCAAAGGAAAGTGGGAACTATAGTTCCCATCTCATAAGAGAGTCAATTAAAGAGAATTTCAATCAATGAACTCATACAGTCAACAAAAAAAGGGATCTCAAACTAAAAAGGACCCAATCAATATTTCATTTCATTTATACTATGGAATGAAATCCTTTATTAAGTACAAACTTAGAAATTCTTTAGCTAGTTCCCAAAAGAGAACTCAACAAAATACACAATCAAAGAATGCACATTACCAACTTCCATTACAAAACTTACAAACTGAAGACCTATTTCCATTCATCTAGCTCAAGTTCAAATTCAAACTCTAAACAAATTTCACATTACCATCTCTAAACACCATACAATCCGAGATAGACATGGGTAAATAAAACTGAAAGACCCAAAGAAGGAATTTCCAAGAATTTAGGATAGGGATACATTATCCCTTCATATTACACTAGCATACAACATTTAAATTCAACATTCAAACAAAACCCTTGAATCTGATGAAAGATCATAATGTAGTAAGAACCTCAACAATTTTTTTATGACAAGTAATGTCCCAAAATTCTTCCAACTCGACTGAACAAAATCACCACCAGCCTCTCAAGTTCAGGTCAAGGCTTATGAGAGGTAGGAATTTTTTCAACATCAATATAGAAAAGGAAGTAAATAATACATTCTGAAAACCTCTATAACTGATATGACTGTCCCATAATGGAACATAGTTTCTGTCCATATATTTCAAGTATAAAATAGTCAAGCTTCCCACAAGACATGAGTTTTCTTGGGGCAGAGAGGAAGAAGGTACATTCCTAAAATTCACATGACCTGTCAAGTTTGAGAACACAGTTCGGCTTGAAGGACAGAAAAATACAACCATTCCCCCTCAAGAAGCAAAACAGAGGAGGTTTTAAAGATAAATTTCACGGTCTATGTCTGACCGAAATAGAACGCTCTAGACCCCTTTGAGCAAACAGTCTGAAAAGAGAATAAAGCTTTTCAAAAACAAAACCGACCAAAACCCAGCTCGCGAAACAAGTAAACACATCAACTCCCACATAGATCCAGAACACACAAAAATAGAATACATGTACAATGTCAAGTATGAACTTCGAACATAAGTTCAAACTTTACCAGACTCTAACACCATCTCAGTCAACACAAAAATCCAATTCAAGTCTAGTATTCGTAGTTCCATAATTAAGAATAAGACCTTAGCTCCAAGTAAAAGTATAGAGAAAAACTCACAACATGACTACAAGTTCATCATAAGACCTAAATATAAGTACAGTTTCAAATACAAAGGCTCGACCAAAAGTTCATATCTACACTAAATTCCATTCAGTCCAAAATGAACACAAGGCCCCAAAAAAATTTCATAACAAAGCACAAAGCTTCACACAAGCTTAGAACATGCACAGAGCTCTATTACAACACCCTGAAACATAAAACTTAAAAAGAGATACAAAACCAGAAAAACAACAATGCCAGTTTAGAATGTCTAAGGAACTCTATTACAAACTCAACGAACTAATGCTCTTAATGATAGTTCAGAATGAAACATATGGCAACGCATTCCCATTCAGACAACACTAGACTTGAATATAAGCTACAAAGATTTCAAAACAAGATCGTTTGAATACCACCAAAAACTAGTACAGATAAAGTTCTCAAAGGTGACTATTAACAACAAAGGATTGACATTCCAAAAACCACATAGATTTGAAGAAAACATGTAAGTAAATAGCTAGATACATCATGCAAAGATATATATATCCAGTGACCAGAGTTGTTTTAATGAATCATTTGGAAGAAATCAAACATCTTAATGGGTAGAGCCTATCATTCTTAATAGTGACTCTCCCAATTCGAATAAGACTTCCAGCTGAGTTTATAAAACCTCTCCTTCTCCAAGCAAGATCAAACAACAATAATATTTTTCCACCATGCCTCATATACTTTCCTTGAATAAAAAATAGATCAGAGAAATCAAAATTAGCACAAATTTTAGATCAAACTATTGGTTCAAAGAACCAGATAGCTCCATTCAGAGTAAAAATCGTGAAGCATGCAAAGCAAAAAAAACCCCAACAAATCCGCCAGCATGCCTTCCAAGACGGTTTGCTCACCAAAACCAAGGCAAATTAATGACATTAAATTTTATATTCCCGCATACCTCTCCTTGCCACCACCATCCAAAGTTGGCGAGACCTAATTGAAATTCCACATGCATTTCCAAACTTAGTGATTCCTCCACGTAGGTTCCACTGAATTTTCATGTAATCACCAAATTTGGTAGTACTCTTCCCTATTAAATAAAAATCACATGTCATTAATAGCTTAGGAACCACCACTTAGCTTCCACTTTCCAATCGACCTATAGGTTGTCTTTCATACCCATTAGTTTAGGATAGATACAATTTACTTAGGTTAGATCTTAGGTTAATTTAAAAGTATAACCTTAGGATATAACCTTCAAACAATAGATTGCCACCTAGGTTAGGACATAGATTAACCAAATAGTGTAGGCAATAGGTTAGAAATAACTTAGCATCCCTTAGGTTATTTCCCCTCATGCTAACTTAGTATTAATAACTTAGGTTAGGATGTCATCCCACGTAGAGTGGCATAGAAAGAGTTAGGCAAATTTACCTGAGTCATGAATCATATTAGGATAGACCTTATGAGATCTAGGAAACATTATATTTTCTCTTTCTCAAGAATCCTAAAGTAGGTCTCTATTTCCCTTCATGCCTTTAAGTTCCCTACAAGGTTCAATCAAGAAGAGCCAAGAACAACACAAAATAGAATGCAGGATCAGTCTTTCAAGATAATAAAGAATTTGCAACAAACACAGATTCATTCCATTATGTATTTTACCAATGAATGTCAGTCTACCATATAGTCTATTAAGAAGATTTAAAACATTCCTTGGATCACTAAAATTGATCCAAGGATGAGTCAATCAAAAGAGATAAGTTTGCAACCCTAAAAATATGATTATAGCTTATTAACAAGAAGTGAAAATGGAATCCTGAAATCCATACCATTTCAGTCCACTGAATCTCAGAGCAAAGATGATTTATCCATAACAAGCATGATTTTCAACCATAAAAAAAACATACCTAATTCAAGATAATCACATGCCAATGCTTGTAATGCAAAGAGAAATCTAATAGTTTGTTCAAGGTGTTACATACTTCCCTCCTAAAAAGAATCATCATCCCAATGATTATTTCATTTTAATCAATGCATTCAGGATAGTCAATTTATTCACTTTATTAACATATGTTTTCAACAATATTGAATTTAAAGTTCTAGAAATCAACATTCAAATATTTATTTATTCAAAAACAATAGTCATCTGTTTATAACCGACAGACTTATTGACATATAAAGATAAAATCACAAATTTTTATCAGTCATCATAGTCAATTTTGATCAAATAAATATGGAAAAGTAGTTTTCATATCGTCCAGGTTTTCCCAAGTTGCACTTTCTTCATTAAACTGGTCCCATTGGACCTTACATTGACTTATCTCACAATTTCTTAAATGCAACTGGCGAGTTTCTAGCACTCGTATGGGTTTTACCATGATTATTCTTGGGTCTTGGACCTACAAGGAATTCCAATTTAACACATGTGATGAATCGGAAACATATATCTTAAGCAAAGAATTGTGGAAAACATCATGCCTTTGTGACAAAGTAGGAGGTAATGCTAAATGGTAAGCTACATGGTTGATTATTTCAGCTATCTCAAAAGGTCCCACATAACGAGATGATAACTTGGCATCTTTGCCAAAAGTTATAGAGTTCTTTTTTGGTTTAACCCGAAGAAAGACTTTCTCACCAAGTTTAAATTTCATGTCAACTGACTTTAAATCAGCATAACTCTTTTCCCTATTTGCTGCTTCTTTCAAGTGCTCACGAATCATTTTAAATTGTTGTTCCATTTTAGTAAGAATTTCAGGTCTAATTACCTCTCTATCCTTAATGTTGTCCCAACTAACAGGGGTTCTACATTTTCTTCTATATAATGCCTCGAAATGTGCCATTTTAAGAGAGGCATGATATGTGTTATTATATACAAACTCAACTAGTGGAAGGTACTCTTCCCACTTATACTTCTGGTCCATACAATACATTCATAACATATCCTCTAAAACTTGATTAACTCTTTCAGTCTATCTATCTATTTCCGGATGATACGTAGAGCTGAAATTCAGCTTAGTTCCTAGAGTTGCATTCAGTGTTTGCCAAAAACTTGATGTCATTCTAGGATCTCTATCCGATATGATTAATTCAGGAAATCCATGTAATCTAAAAAATTTGTGTACAAATATTTTAGCTAACACAAGAGAATCATCCTTCAGATTACTAGCAATAAAATTTTCTACCTTAGTTTATCCACAACTACTAAGATAACATCGTGTTTATTTCTTGACATAGGCAACCCTTGTATAAATTCCATGCTTATCACTTTCCTACTGCGGTATGCTATGAGGATATAATAAACCGGCTGGGTGCATATGTTCCTCTTTAACACATTGACACTCAAGGCAATGTGTCAAAAAACCTATAACATCATTTTTCATTCCTTTCTAGAAATATTGTTGTTTTATATCAGCAAGCATCTTTGTAATACGAGGGTGTCCAGAAAAAGGTGAGTTGTGAAATTCTGCTAACAATTTCTTTCTTAAAACATTTAGCGAAGGTATGTATTGTTGTTGTGTGTTATTTTCTACATCATTAGGTGAGTCATCTCATATAGGTGAGATTGTAGGTCCATGTGTCATTTAGGGGTCATTATGATATTCCCTTACATGTCAGTGCATTAGCACATCAGTGCGTCATATGCATCATTGGGAGTTACACTTCTATTCTGGGAATGTAACTTCCCCTCTCTAATCGAGTTGTCATGATTGCGGCACTGGGGGTTACCTTCTTCTACCTCAAATGCTAACAAGAATGAAAATTCCATTGAGCTTCATGAGCTGAAAGATGTGAGCCATCTTGACGAAGTGATTTCCTTCATTGAGGAACGTTTGAAGGCCATTTCCATTGACAAGGAAAACGTTTATTCCTTGACTGCCTGCAATGCACCCTTCCATTCTTCTGCACGTATTTCTCCAGCACTAGTTTCTCTGCACACATCTCCAGCACATATTTCTCTACATTGGGTTCCTCTGCCTATGTTGGAATCTCCATACGCAACAACCGTCCCTTGATTCTGTCAATAACCAGCCACATGGCTCATTTTTTGCTTCTGCTAACATTTGGATTTGTGTCTATTCAAACATGCCTGCAAGCTGCACTCAACCCACACTCAAACCTATGGCACATGGCTCCCAGCTTGTTGCAGCACTTCCCAACAATGCTTCCTTCTGTCCCCACATGTGGCTCAGACAAACTGTGTTTTTTTTTGCATTAAAACAAAACTATGTTTTTTTTGCTTAGGGAAAACATTTTTTGTCTCCAGCTTGCTGTAACACTCCAACAACCTACTCTTGGAACATCTTCTTCACACGTGGTTAGTCAACTAGCACCTCCAGTAGCACGCCACCAGTCTGTAGCACCTTAGCTCCACGTGGCATTAGAAAATATTTTTTGCTGTAATGCGTTGGAAAATGTTTTGACTCCAAACAGTCGAGCATGTGGACCCTCTAACTAGGCATTCAAATATCTCTTCCAACGTGGGACCCCTCCTCAATCTATTTTTAATGTTTTAAGATTAAAAAAAACATTCATGGCATTGTAATTGATTTTGGGCTGCTATTTTTGCTTGTATTTAATACCCTCCTATGAGCATCGAAGACAGAGGGTGAGGTCCGGGGTTGGCAGGAGGCTAATCCCCCCTTGCAATAAAAAAAAACCCTTCCTAAAATTTGATGCCATTTCCAACGAGTACCCACACGAGACCCTTTGCACCCATTTCGGGAAATTTTTAATGCATTTGTAGCATTTATTAACATTTTCCATCAGTTGCGGGAATCATTTTAATGCTATAACTTTTGACTCGCTACTCATTTTTTAGTTCTTCTTTAGTCAAAGTTGCATGATTTCTTCACACATTATGTGATGACATTGTCAATTTTGTAAACGCACTACTTTTATAAAGTGTCGCATTCTGGGGGGGTTGACTGTACTCTTGGGTTTTTGCACACAGACATATTATCCGCCGAGTCTGACGTATTTCTTTCGTGCACCTTGCATCTTGCATTTTTTCATCATGGAGAGTGCTCTTTCTAGACTTGAGTGTTGTAGGATCTCCTTACAGCCTCTGCACTACTTCTCACCGGGAGAGGGAACTATTCAGTTTGGCGTGCTTCCATGGAACGTTACTTCACCCACGAGGGTCTTTTACCCTTCTTACTTCGGCCAGTTCCTGCACCCACTGATCATCGTCATCTAGAGGAATTTCTTGACACTTATGCAACCATGTCTTTGGTCACATGATGATGCATGTCTCTAGATCTCTCTGGTTTCACGTGGCAGACTCAGATCCACCCCACCATGTCTGGAGCATTCTTCAGTCCCTCTATGGAGACCCTTCACATATTGTACCCGCCATTGTTGGTGCTGCTGATTCAGCTCATCTCCTCCATTTCTTTGTGTGATGACAGTTCCACTAACACAGACTCACTTGGTTCTACTTCTGATGACGAGGATTGTGCATCCAGTTCTGATGTCAAAGAGTACTATAGAGGACTCTTCTCCTCTTTCTCTCACTATTCCAGAGAGTGTTGACACTTCCCACATCTCATCAGATATCGAGCAGTCTCCTTCTCAGTCCTCATACAGTCATCACACCAACCTACTTTTCCACCTCCAATGTGTGAGGCCCATTTCACTCCTCTACCTTCATTAGATGACTCATACCTATCTGACATCACTCTTCTGTTTGTTGAGCCCCCTCATTGGGACAAGTATCTGCCTGACCTTAGTCATCTTTTCACAGAGTCTACTTGTGATGCACTACAGTTCCCTCATCCATCTACAGGTGTTTCAGAGGAGTTCATCATCTCTGTTGTTAGGAGTGCCCCTTCTGGGAATCATGTCACTTCCACATTTCCAGAGACCTTCATTGATCCACCCTCAGCTGTGGATCCCTTTTTTGTTGTGGAGGATGTTTTTTTCCCTTCACATCACTTGGACATCCCTTCTACAGGTGTTCCTCTTTTTCACTCTGACAGTTCTGTGCACGTGGCATTACCTTCGGTTCCTTGGCACTCACTCGTTAGACCTATGTCACACTTCTGTGCACCAGAATTAGAGTTCTTCGTGTTGTTGCCTTCGGTTTCCTTTGCAGAGTGGTTGGACTTCCAGCACATCCATTTCTGTCCTTCCTAAGGGCAGGCACATAGTTCATTGTGGGTGGCTCTTCTTCAGTCCAGAGGCAGATGTATCTCGTCATCGACATTCTTCTAGGAGGCTTCTTAGAGTTGTAGAGTTCAGATCCGTCCATGGCATCTTCTAGCATTTCTCTCATCTCCCTCTTCTTCTCTCTTCTTTTTCTTTTTGAGAGATTGCCTCTTTGTACATGGGTACCTTTTCAGGCTCGTCTAGAGATGGGACCCATACTTTGGCATCTTTCTTAGATTAGAGAGTGTTTTGTTCTCTTATGGTGGATGTTTTTCCCACAGGGTTTTCCTTCACTACTTGGGACCTTCTTTCTTGTGCATGGGTACCTCATCAGACTTTGTGTCGAGACCCATTTCTCGTTTTTAACTTTCCACCTCATCCTAAGTTATGATGAAGGGGGGGTGTTGGTGTGTGTTATTTTCCACATCATTAGGTGAGTCATCTCACTTAGGTGAGATCGTAGGTCCATGTGTCATTTAGGGGTCATTATGAGATTCCCTTACGCGTTAGTGCGTCAACATGTCAGCACGTCAGTATATCATATACGTCATTGGGAGTTACACTTCTATTATAGGAATGTAAGTCTCCCTCTCTACTTGAGTTATCATGATTACAGCATTGGGGGTTACTCACTACCTCCTATATGTACACCCCATTTGATCTATGAGATAGAGGAGAGTTTTATGGCTTAACCAGGTTCTACCCGTGTTTCAAATCTTTGCATGCACATTCAGTTGATGCTCACTCCTCCCAATATCTCTTCACACTACCACTTGCACATCTATTGATGTGCACATCGTCCCTCGTGCTCCTCACTTGTGGGTTTTAAACTTTCTTTCATGTATCCACACCAAAGTTATATGTGAACTAAGATGTAAATAAGATTTCCTACAATTGGTCGAAGTGAAGCACATTTCAGATAGCACAGAGTCACTAGGTTATCTATAACTAAGCGTTGTCTATAATAGCTAAAAGCTAAGAATCAAATTCAAGACACACTTTTTACTTCATATGTAAATTGACTTCTAAACAATGCAAATACAGCACAAACAAGCTGTGCTTCCAAAGCACTTACCAATGTCAACCACTCTATTTTCTTTACCTTTGATATAACACAACTCACAATCAATTTTTCGACAAAGAATCTAACCATCTGAGTGTTGTCTATACAATGAAGAAATGGCTAACAGAATGTCATAGTTGCAGCCCAAGGAGATCAGTCTTCAAAGCAAAGGTGATGTCCCTAAGCAAAGTTACATTGCCTCAAAGAGTGGTTTGATTGCATTGGAAACAGATGATTGGGAACACTCAGATGAAGAAAATGTGCGAGCATGGAATTACATAGTCTCGATGTAGCTTTATTTTTCTGGAAACCAATTTCGTAAACATTTTGACATGTATTTTTTGTATTTTGTGAATAATTTTATATTGCCTTTTGAGAGTTTTGTGAGATGCATTAATTGCCACCATAAAGTCTCCATTTGGATATGGTACTTTTGGAATAGGTGCTGAAGTTACACTGTTCCTTCAAAGTTTTGAAGGGAATTGGACAATTCCCAAGACAAAAGCATACTTTTTATCCTTCTTTTGTAAAGAATTTATTAGTGCAGCTACCTTAGAAAAATATTTTACAAATTTTCTATAGTAGCTAGCAAGCCCCATGAAGCTTCTAACTTCATGTACATTCTTTGGTGTCGGCCACTTAGTTAAAGACAAAAATTTTGAAGCGATCTACAACAATTCCTTTCTTAGTGATTACATGATGCCAACAGGTGGATGCACTGATATGCCCCCATACACAAAGGGTTAATCTTCATATAGCTTAGGAGTAGAACTGTCTCTAAGATGAATGGAATTCATAAGGCTATCTTCAACTCATTGCCATCATGGTAGACAATTTATACACGCCAGATCCAAATTTAGAGTTATAACATAAGGACGTGCAAGAATTACGAGCTCAAATTTTTTGCCATGTTTTTCTCTTGGTTTAGATATGTGATTCTTCTGAGTTTCCTTTATGTTGACCAAATGCACTGATGTTAATCCAAAAGGTAAAATCATGAACTCGTAATGTCCATACCTTGTTCTGAAAGTTGTTTTATGAATATTGTCATCCTTAATCCATAATTGATGATATCCAGATCGAAGATCTATCTTAGAATATACCGATACTCCACGCATCTGATCAAATAGATCATCAATCCTAGGGAGTGGGTATCTATTCTTGATTGTTGCTTTGTTTAACATTCTATAATCAATGCATAATCTAAGTGCTTCAAATAAAGTTTATTTGATGAAGAAATTATTTACAGGTGCTCCCAAAAATGCAAGACAGGTGGATTTGTATCAAGCCACTTAGACATGATTTTCGTTCCAACTAAATCAATTAAAATCGGTTACTAATTCTGTTTGTATTAAGTCGGAAAGCACTTTTATAAATTATGTTCTTTTCCAGATAGCTTGGGATAACTCTAGTAATGGTTGTTAGTAATACAACATCTGCTACTAGTATTTTTAAGTTTGAATGATGTGGTTAGTATAATCCTGAATAAAAAAATACACAGGAAGTCTCGTAACAGTAGATATCATTCCATGACATCACTCTTCTCTTCTCTTGTTTCTACAATTTTTATTGCATATAAGGTACAACCTTTATTTTTGGCCTTTTTAAGTTGTATAGCTGACAGTTTTCTAATAGAAATATCTTCTTTCACACCCTGAATCTCTGTTGTTTTCTATAGGTCAACTAAAAAACTAATGTGTTTTTCAAAATAGTCCACTTTAGCCTTATGCTTTGCTAACCAATTAACTGTTATCCAACATGTACCCCTTGCTCATTTTGCGGCTAACTCCTTCCATTACTCCCTCTCTTGTGCCTCAGTCATAATTTTTTTCTTTCATGCACTCAAAAATTCTAGAAATGGCACCATTGGATAGAGCTCTTTCTTAGCTTTCCAGAAAGGTAAAGTTTTCCTCCTAACTCCATGTATTTTTGAAGTTATGGCTCGATGGAGTTTTTGTAGGAGATGATGAACCATGATATATTACTCGTAGCCAAGGGGAAATGGTCATCTAAAATTGTAGAATGGAAATGGTGGGGGTCGGATTGAAAAATGTGAGTTTTTTTCAAGTGTTTGGCCAAGCTTTCAGGAGGAAATCTAATTTCCCTGCAGGACAACTAGGTGAAGTTGGTTGCATGGTTACATTCACAGCCGATTCTTGGAAAGTTACCAAGTGAGATCTTGTTGTGGCAAGAGGCAAGAAGGTAGGAACATTGTATTTGTCCACCTGTATTACTGATTCATTTTCTTTTATATCTACTTCAGATTCAGATGTAAGCATGTGGCATAATTAGCTAGGCCATATGAGTAAAAAGGGAATGCATATATTAATGGCAAAGGGTAAGTTATCAAATTTGAAAGATGTAGATCTTGATTTTTGTGAGTATTGCATATTTGGAAAGCAAAAGAGAGTGATATTTCTCAAAGGTGGGGAAATAAAGGAGCAAAAATTGGAGCTTGTGCACTCATATGTGTGGGGACCAGCCCAAGTAGCTTCTCATGGAGGATCCCAATACTATGTGACTTTCATTGATGATGCCACAAGAAAGGTATGGGTTTATTGTATAAAGCATAAATATGATGTTTTTGAGACTTTTACAATATAGAAATCCCTTGTGGAAAATGAAACTAATTTAAATTTAAAGTGTCTTAGATCTAATAATGGTGGCGAGTACTGCAACAATACTTTCAATGATTACTGTTCAGTGAATGGAATACGTAGAGAAAGAACAGTTCCTAGAACACCACAAGAGAATGGTGTTACTAAAAGAATGAACTGAACTATCATGGAACGTGCAAGAAGCATAAGGATACATGTTGGATTACCCTTACAGTTTTGGGTAGAAGCATTAGACATGGCAGTATATTTAATCAATCGTGGACCTTCAAGTGCACTGGATGGTGGAATACTAGAAGAATTTTGAACTAGAAAAGAGGTAGATATTTCTTTTCTTAGAGTATTTGGTTTAGAAGCTTTTGTGCATGTTGATAAAGAAAATAGGAAGAAGTTGGATGCTAAATACAAGAGATGTAATTTTATTGGTTATGGCTCTGGTGATTTCGGATTCTATTTTTGAGATATAAAATTGAAAAACACCTCTGGTACATGGTCATGGACAGAAATGACATTTTAACCACCATCTTTAATGAAGAATGGATCGCATTCTCTCCTAGCATGGCAAAAAATGTCAAAGGATTGGCATGTCAGGATTCCCACGCTGTTTTACTATGTTTTTGGTTGGTGGTTGAAGCTCTCCCATGTTTTCCCATGTTTCTCTCTCCTGGGGTTGGTTTTTGCACTGTAAAAGCCAAATTTGGCTCATTTTTTAAAGGGTTGAAAAATTTTATGTATTGCAGGCTCCCTCTTTCACCAAGAAATGCAAATGTTTTTCCTCTCAGGTGTTGTAATGCAAGTGGTTTTTGATGTTAAAATGACAATACAGGCTCTGTGAATGAATTTTAATCCTCTGTTTGTGTTGTTTGATTCATTTCTGACCCTCCATTATAGTTATCAGTTTGTGAAAAAAGTTTTGTTACATTTTTATGAACTGTGTCAATCTGTAGAAGTAAGAAATGCTTACCAATCCTTTGGTGCATCATCTTATTAGCACTAGTTTAAGTTTTTGTTGCATTCCCTATCTTTGTCCCCTTGGAATTTAGAGTAGGAACTAAGGATTCAAACCTCTGCAACCTGTAAGTGATAAATCTGATCAGAGGAGTTAAGGAACCAACCTCTAATTTGGAGATTTCTCTCCAATTTTTACAAGTCCCACACTTGGGGAGAGGATTCAATGTTGTGCAATCACACTGGATGCCCAAGATGTCAAAATAGAAGTCTCATCAAGATCCAACGGTGCTGCTGATTTGCAACAATAGTTTTGGCATGCCCGAAGGGACCTTATTGGTCTTCATCTTCATGGAAACAAATTGATGTGAATTTGTTGCAAGTTTCTTGCTTAAAAGAGCCCTAAATTGCACATCTGGCGACTCTAAGGAAGAAGAATTAGCTGGTTTTAGCAGTGCAGACCTGAAAACTCATGAGAAGAATCATCACAAGGTCAAGAGTTGGAGAAGAAGAGGTTTTGTTTGAGTATCTGCATTTATCTCCAAGAAGAAGGCAAAGAGCGAGGAGAATTCAAAGGTCTGCATCTCCACCAAACAGAACTCTATCAACTCCTCCACATGGTAGGCCTTTCATTCAATTAACAAGGGTTCTAAGGGCAATCAGAATGGCACAAAACAACCCCTATGTCAATTTCACTGGAAGCAGCCCACTTTCTCTCAATGCACAAAATCCAATCCCAGTTGCAGCACTGAATAATATCCCATACTTTACTGGAGAGAATCAGACCACTCCTGGTGATCATGTTAAGGATATTGCTAATATTTGTGTAATCCATGAGATCAATGAGATGTAAGTTGTTGTCAAACTACTGGAATCTTCATTCAAAGGGAAATCTTTCCAATGGTTCAGGAGTCTTGCCTCAGGTTCTATTCAAAACTGGAACCAACTATGTATAGCTCTCCATGAGCAGTTTGGAGAAAAGGGAGACAACTTGTCCCTTTTGGAGCAGCTGACTGACTTCAACTTCATATTTCAAATGAATTGGGAGAGAATTCCAGTGGCAGTAATGTCAGTAGCAGAAGGTGCTTTTCTATATTACCTTAAAGATTTAAATTCTGATATTTGATTCAAGCTGGAAAGCTAGCTCCTAGGCCTCCAATGCCACTATTTCCAAGTTTAGAAATCCCAATTACTAGCCAAGTGCCTAATTTAGCTCCTATTCCCGCTCCTAGAAATCAGAATTTAAGTGAAGCTTCTACTTCATCTTTTAGTGCCTCAAATGAACTTCAAGAAGTCATGAAGCAATTGCAAAATTTAGGTAATGAGCTGGTTACACTCAAGAGACAGCAAGCCCAAGGTTTTAGACCTCCTTTCTAGCCTCAAGCTCAGCCTAACAGGTAGCCATACCAGCCTCAAAGACCACCTAATCCAGTTACAAATTTAAACCAAGCAAGACCTCTTGTCAACAGACCATTTCAGCCCTATAATTCCAATGCTATATCTACTTCTAAAGCATTAGTGCCAGTGCAAAACAAAATAGCTCAAGAGTATGATTGGTGTTCCCCATGCAATGAACCTCACAACCAATCTATGTGCTTCAATGGTGCTTTGAACAAAGCCTTGATAGTGACAGCTACTGGCATAGAGGTTGAAGTGAGTCAAGAGACAAATCAGCAACAAGACACATTCTAGTAGCAATCAGTTCCAAATGATGCTACACTTGTAAACTAGTAGGCAGAAGATTTTTGTGGCATGAATCAAACAGTTTCCCAAAGTGTTGCAGCCAACACAAGGTGAAAAAGGAAAAAATTGGGTGAAGAACAACCATTGGCTCCAAATAATCCACAACCTCCCACTATTCCACAAATTATTGGCAAACAAAATTCAGTTCCAAACACACAAGGGCTGCCTAAAACAGTCCCTAGGCCAACTCAAATGCCAGTTGCTGCTACCCATGTGCAAGAAATAAATGTGCAGGCCAAGGGACGGCAAAGGGATGCTTCATCCCCCTTCAACATCATTGATCAGATGAAAAAGACAAATGTAAACATATCAATGTGGGAATCACTATTTATACCAGGCCAAAGAGATTTGCTATGAGCTGCCATGAAGGACTGGTCAACTTCGAATCAACAAGTCCAAATGCAAGAGAATGTGCTCACAAATGATGCCCATCCTGAGGGGAATCATGGAGGATAGCAAGGTAAAATGTTGAAGCCCCCTCCATTCTATGTTTCATTGATAATTGGAAATCAATTAGTACACAATTGCATGATTGATTCCAGGGTAAGTAATTCGGTAATGCCCAAGAAAATAGCTGATTAGTTGGGAATTCAGTATGAAGTCATATCTAAAGGGGTAGTGCAATTGGATGGGACAGCAGTAACAATAGTTGGAGTGATAAAAAACTTGATTCTTACCTTGTATGCCTACCCCAACGTTGTTGTTTTTCAAGATGTCTCGGTAATAGATCTTCCACCACTCTTTTCCCTATGTCTATCAAGGCATTTCAAAGCCAAGATTGGAGGCTACTTATATGTTGATTGGTCACACATGTTGTTTAGAACAAGATATGGAACCAAGGCCAAAATCAGATCTAAACCTATTGCAAACTTTCGCATTGAGCCTTATACTCCAAGTCAGATCAATGTCAATTGTTCAATGTTAGATCAAGAGGATTATCCAAGCACTGATGAAACTGACACCAAGGCTGGAAGTATCCCATATCTAACTCTTGATGAATGGGTAAACAAGGTGCATTCTTTTGATCCTTATCAAGAAATAGAAGAATCAGAGCTAGGATTCTATTGCATGCATGAAGAAAATCAGCTTATTCCCAGCATCACCAAGCCAGACCATAAAGATGACAATGAGGTATGGTAGTTTTTTTTTTATGGATCAAGGAGTAGACAAGGTGTTGGAGGGGGAGCTATGCTTGTTTCACCTTAGGGAGTTAAGTATTATTCAGCTTTTAGATTTCAGTTTGCATGCTCTAATAAAACTGCTGAATATAAAGCTTTGATATAAGGATTGCATTGGTCAATCAAGAGAGGAATAAAGAACTTGCAAGCCTTTGGTGAGAGTGAGTTAATTGTCAACCAAGTTAAGGGGCAGCATGATGTCAAGAATGATCTACTCAAGTGCTACAAAAACAGGGTGTGGGACCTCATTGAAGATTTTGGGGGCTTTGGCATAAAATCCATTCCTAGAAATGGGAACCAAGCTACTGACAGGCTTGCATCAGTTGGGGCAGCCTTTGAAGTTGTTGAAAGCATCCAAAAAGACAAGGTACAGCCAAACATCCATGTGATTGTGAGGAATTCAATGCCAGACAACAATGTAAGTTGGAAAGTGTTTGAAAATGATTAGCAAATCATCCATTTCTTGCAAGAAGAGGATGAGTTCTCAGCTAAAAATCAGGAAAAGTTGGAGCAATAGTATGGTGACCAAGTGGTACAGCTGAGAACCAAAAAACTGCCAAAGGGGCTTATTACTTTGGAGTCCATTTAAAATCCTAATGATTAGTTTAGGAAGGAGAAAGAAAACATTCAAGTCAAGGGAGAAGATTCAGTGTCTATGTTGGTGGAAGAAGGTAAATCACTCCAAGTTGGTAAGGTGACAACTAAGCAAGAAAGGTATGAGTTCATACAGCTTTGTCAAGAATTCCCTGATGTGTTTTCTTGGAGCTATGAAGATTTGAAAGGTTTCAATCTCAAGTTAGCTCAACACACCATTGAATTGGATCCAAGTACTAAACCCATTAGAAAAAAACAAAGGCTAGTCAATCCACACATGGAGCCTCTCATGAGAAAGGAATTGAATAAGTTGATAGAATCAAGAATCATATTCCCTATCAAGCATTCTAGTTGGGTGGCCAACTTGGTTCTAGTTAGAAAGAAGAGTGTGGAAATCAGATTGTGTGTTGATTTTAGAGATTTGAATAGAGCATCTCTCAAGGATCATTATCCACTTCCTTCTATGGAGTAGATTTTACAAGTTGTTGTTGGCTCTGAGAGGTTTTCATTATTTGATGGCTATTCAAGTTATAATCGGATTATGGTGAAAGAAGAAGATCAATACAGGACAGCCTTTACAACCAAATGGGGAACTTATGCATACAGGAAAATGCCATTTGGGCTGTCCAACACTGGATCTACCTTCCAAAGAGCAATGGACATGGTGTTCAAGGGTTTGATTAACAACATTGTGCTGATATATCTTGATAATATCACTGTTTTGTTTAAAAGATGCAACAGACCACCTCTTTCATTTGAGACAAGTGTTCTAAAGGTGCAGAAGATTTGGAGTATCCTTGAATCCTAAAAAGTGTATTTTTCTAGCCCATGAAGGAAAACTCCTTGGCCACATTGTCTCCAAAGAAGGATTAGCAATTGATCCAGAAAGAGTTGAAGCCATAAGAGCAATACCATTGCCAAGCCACAAGAAGGCCCTTCAAAGTTTCTTGGGGAAAATAAATTTTGTTTGGAGGTTTGTCCCAAATTTTGCAGCCCTTGTCAAGCCTATCACCAAAATGTTAAAGAAAAGCATGGCTTACAAATGGATAGTAGAAGGCAAGGAAATTTTTGAAGCAATCAAAGAAGCCATCTCTCAAGCCCCAACTCTCGCCAACCTAGATTTCTCCAAGTATTTCACCCTCTATGCATTTGGGGGTGATGATACTATTTCTGCAATTTTAGTACAACAGAACAAACACAATGATGAGAATCCAATTTCTTTCTTCAGCCAAATCCTGGAGGACTATGAGGTGATATATTCTTTCATTGAGAAGCATGTTCTTGTAGTAATCAGAAGCTTGAAGAAATTCAAGTATCTAGTTTCAAACAGCAAGGTTCAGTTGCTAGTTTCTCATGTGGGAGTTACAGACTTCCTCCTACACAAAGACTTGAATGAAAAGAGATCAGGCTGGATTACTCATGTCATGGAGTATGACATTGAGATCAAAGTCACCAAGTTGGTTAGAGGAAAAGGATTGTGTGAGCAGCTGATTTTGAGAAAAAAAAGGAAGCATGCAATGAGAAGGAGGTTGTTTTGGCGTTACAAGACAGCCATGAGCAAGGAAGCACTCAAGAGGAAAATAGTGGTGCCCTCACTCCTTGATGGACCCAAGAAATGCACTTCCTAATCACAATTCTACACCCTCCGAAGATGAACAAAACCAAAAGAAGACACTTCAGACTGCAGGCTGTCCCATATGCCCTTTTTGATGGTGTTTTGTTAAAAAAGGACGTGAATGGAGTGTTGTTGAGATGCATTGGTGCAAATTAGATTCATAGAGTGTTGGAAGAGTTCCATGATGGACCAGCTTGTGGTCATTTTCCACCAAGAGTTACATCTCTAAAGATCATGAGGGCTGGTTATTATTAGCCCAAGATTTTCAGTGATTGTTATAAATGGATCAAGAGGTGCAAGAATTGTGCATTCTTCATAGGTAAAGAGAGGCTAGCTGCCCTTCCATTGCATCCAATTCCAGTTAACCATCCATTCATGCAATGGGGTTTGGACTTCATTGGAGTCATTAATCCTGATTCAAGCCAAGGGTACAAATGGATTCTAATAGCAGTAGATTATTTCAACAAGTGGACTGAAGCAGTAGCACTCAAGGAAGCAAATGAATCTAGCATCCTGGACTTCTATGAGGGAATAGCAACCATATTTGGCATACCTGCTATAATAATATCAGATAATTCATTAGAATTCATTGGGTCCTAGGTGACTGAATGGGCTATCAATAATGGGATCTACCTAAGTATTTCATCAAATTATTACCCTCAGGGTAATGGTCAAGCTGAATCCAAAAACAAGAACTTGATGATCATTAGGAGGAATCTTGATGAAAATTAGAGATCTTGGCATACCAAATTGAAATCAGCCTTATGGGCTGATAGGATAACTCCCAAGAGATCTACAGGTAACTCTCCATTTAAGCTTGTTTCTGGGAGAGAGGCAATTTTTCCCATATCACTCGAGTTGCCAACATTGGAACTCATGAAACAGTTGGAGTTGTTGGATTTTGAGCTCATGGAGGTTAGATATGCAGAGTTGATGGAGCTCCAAGAAATCAGAAATCAGGCATCCCAAGCAATGGAGAAGGATCAGGCTTTGATAAAGAAGACCTTTGCTAGAAAGGCCAAGAATAGATCCTTCCAAGATGGAGATCTAGTGTTAAAATGGGATGCAGATAGAGAAAAACTGGGAAGGCATTAAAATTTTGATACCATTTGGAGTGCCCCATACATGGTCACAAAGTGCAAGGACAACAATGCTTTCCAATTGTCTTCATTGGATGGCGAAGAACTACATATTCCAGTGAATGGGATCTATCTAAAGCATTGCTACTGAAGGGAATTCTCCACCTTGTACATATTAGCTAGGTTTTCATTCCTCCAAGTGCTTGTGCACATTGTTTTGCTATAGACTAGCTTTTCTTTACCTAAGTGCTTTCGCACAAGCTTGTTGTTCCTAGAAATGTGTGTGTTACAGGCCTTGCTCAAATTGGATTATGTGCCACCCTCCATCTTCCTCCTTGTAGTGTTCTAGTTATTTGGGGTACCAAACAGAGAACTTGATGACACCATGACCAATGGATTGCTTCAGGAAACTGGTAACTTCATCCAGCAGGAAGATGACCCCTCTGAGTCACCAAAATTGTTATCCAAAATGTACCCCTTGCTGATTTTGTGGCTAACTCCTTCCATTCTTCCCTCTCTTGTGCCTCAGTCATAAATTTTTTCTTTTCAGGCACTCAAAACTTTTTGGAAATGGCACCATTGGATAGAGCTCTTTCTCAGCTTTCCAAAAACGTAAAGTCTTTCTCTTAACTCCATGTATTTTTGAAGTTATGGCTTAGTAGATTTTTTATCAGAAATTTTCCCCTGAAAGGCCCGCAACCAATGAAATGGCACCACGTGTCCAAGGAAGTGGCGGGGGTTGGAGGAAAACTTGGTTTTTTACCAAGTGTTTGGCAAAGCTTTCAAAAGGGATATTTTTCCCTATAGGCCCGCCGACGAATCAGATTGTGCCATGTGTCCAGGGGGAAAAAATTGGAAAATTTGACTAAGTGTTGGCACATGGAAAATTTTAAAGGAAAGACCCGTGCCCAATCATGTTATGCCACGTGTCCCCAAGAGTCGGAATGGCGGAGTGCCGGAGGAGATTGGGATTTTTTCCCAAAGAGATTCTGCAAAAGGAAAAATGTATGGCTAGGGCCCGCGTCCAATCATGTTATGCCACATGTCCCAAACCGAAAGAAGGTGAGAAGAATTTGGGAAATTTTCCCAAAGGAAAAGGAAGGAAATTTCAAAGGGAAAATCACCCCCCCAAGCGTGAGCCAATGGAACCTCGCCACGTGTCAGGTGGCGGCAAAAACTCAAGACAAGCCCGCATGGAAAATTAAAAGGGTAACTCCCGCAGTGAATCACATTTTACCACGTGTCTGGGTCAAAATATGGATCAAAAATTGATGGAAAATTTAAAAGGAGAGGCCCGCGTCCAATCAGCGCGCACCACGTGGCCTCAACTCATCGTCCCGACGGGGAATTTTTAGAAAATTTTCCAACGGTGAAAACAAAGGAAAATGAAGCACTAAAGGCCCGCACCCAATCAAAGCATGCCACATGTCACCCAGAATGGCAGAGAGTGGGGAATTTTTAGAAAATTTTCCAAATAACCAAAAAGTGAAAAATTTAAAAATTTTGCCCGCCAATCCGATTTGGCCCTGTTTTGCCCTAAAATTTCAAACGGCCATATCTTTCGATCCAGAGCTCAGTTTTTCATGTTCTTTATATCAATGGAAAGCTGGTGAAATTGTCTAAAAGATTCTAGGGTCATTATTGCATTTTCCTAGAGTTTCAAGAGATAAAATTGAAAAACACCTCTGGCACGTGGTCATGGACAGAAATGACGTTTCAACCACCATTTTTAATGAGGAATGGCTCGCATTCTCTCCTAGTATGGCGAAAAATGTCAGAGGATGGTCTTGTAAGGATGCCCATGCTATTTTACTATGTTTTTGGTTGGTGGTTGAAGCTCTCCCACATTTTCCCATGTTTCTCTCTCCTGGGGTCAGTTTTTGCACTGTAAAAGCTAGATTTGGCTCATTTTTTAAAGGGTTGAACATTTTTATGTATTTCAGGCTCCCTCTTTCACCAAAAAGTGATTTTTGTGGAAAAATCAGACCTTTTCCAAGAACTGGAACCTATTTTTCCTCTCAGGTGGTGTAATGCAAGTGGTTTTTGATGTTAAAATGACAATACAGGCTCTATGAATGAATTTTAATCCTCTGTTTGTGTTGTTTGATTCATTTCTGACCCTCCATTACAGTTATCAGTTTTTTCATGAAGTTTTGTTGCATTTTTTTGAACTGTGTCAATCTACAGAAGTAAGAAATGCTCACCAATCCTTTGGTGCATCATCTTATTAGCACTAGTTTAAGTTTTTGTTGCATTCCCTATCTTTGTCCCCTTGGAATTTAGAGTAGGAACTAAGGATTCAAACATCTGAAACCTGTAAGTGATAAATATGATCAAAGGAGTTGAGGAACAAACCTCTAATCTGGATATTTCTCTCCCATTTTTACAAGTCCAACACTTGGGGAGAGGATTCAATGTTGTGCAATCACACTGGATGCCCAAGATGTCAAACTAGAAGTCTCATCAACATCCATGGGTGCTGCTAATTTTCAACAACATTAAAACCTATGATTACATCATAAGACCCCAAAAGTGCAACATAGAGATCAACTCCAATGAAAAAAAATTGGTAAATCAAGGACTACTCTAAAAGACACATATTAACTGTATGGAAAACATTGTTTCCATATTGTACAGTCCATGTTTTATCCATGTTTCCAACTTTTCTTTTTAGTTTTGATGCTAATTTAGTAGAACTAAAACATTCAGTAGCTCCAGTATCAAAAATAATAGTTATAGGTAAACCAAATAACTTACCGAGAATTTCTATAGGTGTGGCCTATTTCTCACCTTGCTTGTCAGCTAATATAGTGTGTATCTTGTGCTTCTGATTACGATCGTCCTTTTTCAAAGGGAATTTATTTGCATAATTATCTTTTCCACATTTATAACAGCCTCCTACATGTCCCTTTCTAGGATCGAGTTTATTTCTAGCCTTAGAGTTATCATTCTGACCCCCATTGGACTTCTGTCTATTATTATTGTTCTTGGCAAGGTTGTTCCATGTATTACCAGCAAACTTGTTTATTGCTACTTTCTTATTAGTATCAGATGAAAACTTACTTTTCATTCTGAATTTCTTCGATGGTCCTTTCTTAGGTGCAAGAGATGATGAAGAGGAGTTGGGAATTTTCTTCCTTACTTCCTCCTTATGAGCAGAAATTGCCTTCAATTTGTGTTCCTACCTTATGGCTTTTTCAACAACCCCTTCCATTGTGGTTGGGTTGTGAACATCCACCTCTCCTCCTATAACAGGATTCAATCCCATGATGAATTTTTCTATACTGAAATTCTCATCAGTTTGGTACTGACGTACATACTTGAGGAGTTTTGTAAACCATTCCCAATACTCCGTTACAATTAGCATTCCTTGAGCTAAGTTCTAGAATGTATTCATTTTCTTATCATAGTAAAGTTACGGCAACCAACATTGCCTAAAGTAACCTTTAAATTGATCCCATGTGGTATTAGTTTCATCAATGTTTAACTCAGCCTTACGGTTGTCCCACCATGGATATGCCTCATGGAAAAGCTGATATGCTCCCCATATCGCCCTTTTTTCTTTTGAGAAGTTCCTTATGACAAATTATTTCTCCATTTCCTTGAGCCAATTCTCAGCCCCATGTCCTAATGTGGTGCCATCAAATTTGGGTGGACTTATCTTTTTTATATAATTAGTGAGTTCAGCTGTCAGCCTAGCCTTTTTGTTCTCAGGCCGATTAGGTATGTTCACATTGTTATTATCAACACCTACATTGGTGTTTTCCCTAGGAGGTGGTTGATTATTGTTATCAGCATCTTCTTCCTCCTCATTTCCCATTACTTTTTGTTCAAGTACAACCAAACGATCTCTTGTGTCCAATAGGGTAGCAAGGATCTCATTGAGTTTCTGGGTATTTGCTTCTCCTTCCTCAGGTGGAGGATTATTTGCAACATTTCCTCTTATTCTAACCATTTTCTGTTACAAGAAAATTTAAGTTTCATCAGATTATAGACACAATAGGTCCAATAGATTCAACCTTCAACTCTGATACCAAGATGTAACATTCCCATTTTAAGACTTTAGGAACAAGGAAAAAAAATTGAAACATAATGTTCTCTGTTATAAATAAAATATCATTTAGAACACAACATTACATGCCAATCAATCTCATAACAGATAACCATATGCAACTATAATGACTCAATATGCTACTGATCTCTCATTCCATGACTCAGTTACCAATTGATATCTCATTTTAACTTAAAGTATAGAATAATTTATGTATAATACATATATTTGGTTCTCTTACCCTATTCCAAGTACTGAGTGATCTG
The DNA here is from genome assembly GCA_019776745.2 of Taxus chinensis. Classification (NCBI taxonomy): domain Eukaryota; kingdom Viridiplantae; phylum Streptophyta; class Pinopsida; order Cupressales; family Taxaceae; genus Taxus; species Taxus chinensis. The sequence goes on from CM034151.1 coordinate 74,781,983, forward strand.
TATAAAAAACCTATCTGAATTTTTTTTACCAATATTCATCTAATATCATGTTGCTTTAAACTAGGTGACATAGGACAACACAACTAGCAGCTTGCAATACTTTGGCAAAAGATTTTCAACATACTATTCATGTTACTATTCCTAGATGACATACTAGTCATTTTGGAATACATCGTTCACCTCAATTTTCTATTATCTAGATTGGTCTATATTGACTACCATCATTCCACTTGCCCAAGGTTTAACCCTAGTCCGAGCTAGAAACATAATTTATTATAGGAAGATGCTCATAATGCCTTAGGGTATATGGGCATACTCGGTTGACATAAGTCAAACGGATGTGCCAAGGTACCCTGAGGCATTGAAAGCTACTACCTCTCATAAACATGCTATTAACTTGACCTAGAGAGAAACTGAGTTCAATTCCTTATTTGTGTGTAGATCTAGATGATCAATGTAGAAGGGTGTTACCACATGTCAACTGAAACACTATATCCTTGAGAAGACCCATGTCTTCTCGAAGGTACAGTCTTGCAGTTGGCATGTGCCAACATCCTACATAAACTACCTCATAATGATGTGCATACCCCAAGGAGGTTATTAATACATTATTAATTTGGATTATTACACAGATTACAACAACCCTACTAAACACTAATCCAACACTCCATAAGTCTTCTATATTTGATTCAATTAGTTATTAAATAACTTCTATAACTTAAAATTGCTTTTTATATTCGCTTTACTTGGCTTAACGAATATATATCCTAAAAAGGAAAACAATATTATAAGTTCCATTATAATGTAGCTTAACCGTTCAAAGAAGGTGTAACCACCAAATAGGTTCAATGATAGAAGACTTTATAGGAAATGAAGTCTAATGATTTAACGATCATATCACCATTCTTTAGATTACATTCCTTTGAGTGAGGAAGAGTATTCCTCTACATGATTAAGTGTAAGGGTTTTTCATACCCTTCTTATCTTTCACAATTTCTATAGTTTTACTGCATATTCATAACACATTCCATTACTATGTTAGAATTGTTTAGATAAAGATCGTTATCTTGTGAAAATTAACAAGCTACATCTTAATAAGGGAAATTAAACTAATTCCCTTTATCCAACAGATCAAGTTTATCCGAATTAAGAATATAACAGATATGAAGAATATCATTAAGATAGGATTTCCATTTCCTTTATAAAATACAAGTAATTATCAAATATCCAATTTGTCATTACAAACTTATACATTTACAAGACTATGCATTTCAGGCGAACTGTATAACATACAGTATCTATTCTAAAAAGAATACAACTTTTATTTTTCAATGCAATTCAAGAATGAATCGAAACTCTTTACATAAGATACAAAATTAAATAAGCCAATGCATCGTGAAATTTTGTGTTTTCTTTTATTACTTACGATGTCCATTTGTAAAAATTACTAGCATAGGTCAGTTCAACGAACTGAGCATGATAAGCACTAATCATTAAAATAAATTGCTTTCCACTAATTGTTTCATTAATCAAATCTTATTTTATGAAACAATTAATATGTATCATACCCATAATCATAAGTAATAAAATCAAGAAAGAAGTACAATTAAGAGAATCTGAATTCACTTTTAAGAAAATAGCATAATTTAATCTACAACCTCATAATTATATCAGATTACTTAATTGGTCCTATCAATTACTTTAAAACAGTCAACACGTCTTGCCCTTTAATCATTCCATAATCCGTAAGAATATAAATACACATTTACCTTTTCCAAGAAGCAGAAGAAGTTAGTTACAGCATAAGCTCATGTTAGTATGCTTCTTCTTCGCATACAAACCAAAGAAGAGAATCAATACATACCTATTCCTCAGACACAATTCTTCTGAAGGAAAGAATCAGGTTTAGTACAAACAATACTTCCGTAGTCCAAGATATCAATATAAGGAGTTCATAAATAAAGAGGCAACATCTAACCAAGAATCTCAATCCAATCCAAGCATATTTAAAATAGTCCAACTAAAAGTCTTACTAACTTCTGTATATTAACAGATTATGATTAAAATGTCTGGATCCAACCTTTCTTAAAACCCAAGTTGTACACCAATAAAATAAATTCTCTTAACCAATCCACAAGAAGCTCCCATCTCATAAGAGATTCAATTAAACAGAAGTTCAATCAATGAACTCATACAGTCAACAAAAAAAAGGGATCTCAAAACAAAAAGGACCCAATCAATATTTCATTTCATTTATACTATGGAATGAAATCCTTTATTAAGTACAAACTTAGAAATTCTTTAGCTAGTTCCCAAAAGAGAACTCAATAAAATACACAATCAAATAATGCACATTACCAACTTCCATTACAAAACTTACAAACTGAAGACCTATTTCCATTCACCCAGCTCAAGTTCAAATTCAAACTCTAAACGAATGTCAAAGTACTGTCTCTAAATAATATACAGTGCAAGATAGACATGGGTCAATAAAACTCAAAGACCCAAAGACTTAATTTCCAAGCATTTAGGACAGGGATATAATATCCCTTCATACTACACTAGCATAAAAGGTTTAAAATCAACATTCAAATAAAACCCTCGAATCTGATGAAATATCAGAACATAGTAAGAAACTAAACAATTTGTTTACGACAAGTAATGTCCCAAAATTCTTCCAACTCGAATGAAAAAAATCACCACAAGCCTCTCAAGTTCAGGTCAAAGGCTTATGATAGGTAGGAATTTGTTCAACATTAAGATGAAAAATGAAGTAAATAATACATTCCCAAAATGTCTACAACTAATACGACTGTCCCGTAATGGAACGTAGTTCTAGTCCATATATTTCAAGAATAAAATAGTCAAGCTTCCCACAAGACACAGGTTCACTCAAGGCAGAGAGGAAGAAGGTACATTCCTAAAATTCACACACCCTGTCAAGTTTGAGAACACAGTTTGGCCTGAAGGACAGAAGAATACAACTATTCCCCCTCAAGAAGTAAAATGGAGGAGGTTTCAAAGATAAATTTCACGGTCTATGTCTGATCAAAATATAACTCTTAAGACCCCTTCGAGAAAATAGTCTGAAAAGAGAATAAAGCTTTTTAAAACCAAAACTAACCAAAACCTAGCTTGTAAAACAAGTAAACACAACTCCCACATAGATCCAGAACACACAAAAATAGAATACATGTACAATGTCGAGTATGAACTTCGAACATAAGTTCAGAATTTACCAGACTCTAACACTGGATCAGTCAACAAAAAAATCCAATGCGAGTCTAGTATTCATAGTTCGATAATTAAGAATAAGACCTTAGCTCCGAGCAAAAGTATAGAGAAAAACTCACAACTAGACTACAAGTTCAGCATAAGACCTAAATATAAATATAGTGTCACATATAAAGGCTCAACCAAAAGTTTATATCTACACTAAGTTCCATTCAGTCCAAAATGAACACAAGGCCCCAAAAAAAGCTCATAAAAAATCACAAAGCTTCACACAAGCTTAGAAAATCCATGGAGCTCTATTACAACTCCCCAAAGCAAAAAACTTAAACAGAGATACAGAACCAAACAAACAACAATGCCAGTTCAGAATGGCCAAGGAACTCTACTACAAACTCAATGAACTAATGCTCTTAATGATAGTTCAGAATGAAACATATGACAACACGTGCCCATTCAGAAAACACCAGACTTGAATACAAGCTACAGAGCTTTTAAAAATAAGTTTGTTTGAATACCACCAAAAAATAGTACAAATAAAGTTCTCAAAGGTGACTATTAACAACAAAGGATTAACATTCAAAAAACCACATAGATTTCAAGAAAGCATGCAATTGAATAACCAGATACATCATGCAAAGATATATATATCCAGTGACCAGAGTTGTTTTAATGAATCATTTAGAAGAAAGTAACAATATTAATGGGTAGAGCCTATCATGCCTGATAGTGACTCTGCCAATTCGAAGAAGACTTCTAGCCGAGTTTACAACACCTCTTCTTCTCCAAGAAATATCAACCAAAAATAATATTTTTCCACCATGCCTCATATACTTTCCTCAAATCGAAAATAGATTAGAGAAATCAAAAATAGCAACAAATTATAGATCAAACTACTGGTTCAAAGAACCAGATAACTCCATGTAGAGCAAAAATCTTGAAGCATGCAAAGAAAAACAACCCCCAACAAATCCACCAGCATTCCTTCCAAGATGGTTTGCTTGCCAAAACTAAGGTGAATTAATGACATTAAATTATATATCCCCACCTACCTATCCTTGCCACCACCATCCAAAGTTGGCGAGACCTAATTGAACTTCCACATGAATTTCCAAACTTAGTGATTCCTCCACATAGGTTCCACTAAATTTCTATGTAATCACCAAATCTGGTAGTACTCTACCCTATTAAATAAAAATCATATCTTATTAATAGCTTAGTAACCATCGCTTATCTCGCACTTTCCAATCGACCCATAGGTTCCCTTTCATTCCCATTAGTTTAGGATAGATACAATTTACTTAGGTTAGATCTTAGGTTAATTTAAAATTATAACCTTAGGATATAACCTTTAAACAATAGATTGCCACCAAGGTTAGGACATGTTGCTGCCATTTTTGAGCTTACACCGTTTTGCCCTAAATTTTTCCTTTATTGTATGTGCTCTGAAACATTTTTTCTCTTAAATTGGTGGTCTGCATTATTTCCCTCCAGTCGAATTCCTTGAAATGCTCACAAACTTATTGTTTTTCCCTAATTTGAAAGAAATCTGCATGTGTGTCCTATCTTGTGCCCTAATTTTTCCAAAATCTGTGGGATCTGACATTTTTCCTTCTTTCCCAATCATGGAAGTTTAAAATTGATCAATTTTCACTTGTATGCCATTAAAAATCCAATTCCATGATAAAAAATGCTTTGAAAACATGTTTTAGTTGGTTCAATTTTGAGAAATTTGTCATCCTTAGTGAAAAAATTGAATTCTAGGGCATCCCTGACATTTTCTATGTTTCTACGGTTAGACAAGTGTCATTTTCCCATCAATTTCTTCTTCAGCATTCATCAACAACGTGGCTTATTCTAATTGGCTAAGGGATAGTGGAAAATTGTTTTAACTTGTCACTTTTTTCTTTTTTGGCAAAAGGGCAAATTTGGTGCCATGGCTCCACTTTACTTTGATTGGTTCTAATGTTGCTGACGTGTCCTATTTTGATTGGATGAGAAGCAACAGGTATTTTTGTGCCTTAAGGAATTTTGGAAAAAGAGTTAAAATGCAAATAAAATGCCTAGGGCCCGCAACAAATTAGAATGGAACACGTGGCAGCTATAGAGCCAAGGACGGAATTGTGGGTGGTCGGGTTCTTTTGAATTTTTTTGACTTTATTTGGTTAAACGATTAAATTCACAGAACAATTCAGAACTCCGCAGTGAGTCATAGGTGGACACATGTCATGTTTGCATCAGAGGCACAACTTTGGGCCTCGGGGAAAAATTGAGATTTTTTCCTATTTTTTGGCATAAAAGCATAAAATTAAAATGAGGAGCACAAGCCCGCAGTGAATCGGCAATCGCCACGTATTAGGGAAAGGTGGAGGTGCGGGAGTGTGGAGGAAATGGTAAAAATTTTCCTTTGTGGAAAATGTTGTTAAAATATAAATAAGAGTGCTTCCCTGCAGCCAATCAGGCGAGGACACGTGTCTTGCGGGAGGGCGGAGCCGTGGAGGAAAAATGAAATTTTTTTCCTTTTCCCAAAAAGAGGAAAAATGTTTAAAAATTGAGCCGTGAATCTGTAACCAGTCATATTTCACCATGTGTCAGGCCCAAATCTCAATGAAGAAGAGGCAGAGGAAATCAAGAAATTTTGCAAATATCCGAAAAGGTGGAAATGTGTAAAATTGGTCCGCGATTCTAATTGGACCCACATTGGGACACGTATCAAGCTCATTTTAAAAGGGCAAAGGGGCGGAGAAAAATGTCAAATTTTTACATTTTTCCAAAAGTGTTAAAATGTCAAAAGTGATCCCAAGCCCATTTCCAATCACATTGTGACACGTGGAGGGGTCAGATTAAAGGATAAAGGAAGATCAACGGTAACTATGCATTTTTTAGTTTTGCCGCCATTTAAGCTCATGGAAGTTTGGAGATGCGTTTTTTGCATCAATTTCATCGATTTTTTGGCAAATCCATGTATTTTGTGCCTCCAAGGACCAATGCAATTTGGTTTGAGGATCAATTTGAAGATCAGATATTTTTTTGAAAAGAATTTTTTCCCTAACCCATCTAAAAACATGAAATATCAAATCCAAAAGTTGCAGAGTCAAATTTTGGAGGGATAAGGATGAAATAATGAAAGGAAGGGGGTATGCATGCTTTGAAGATGAAAAACTTTCCTCCACAATGGATAATGATGTGAATTTTGCAATGATTCATCTCTTTTTGAGACAACTGACAACTTTTTGGGTGTGTTTTGTTAAACGTCCCTATCTACGAATCATGAGGAATTTTTGTAACAAATTTGATCCTTTGGCATATTATTTTCTTGGGAAAGAAGGCTCAAAGGATATTGAATGCTATATATTGCATGAATTTTTCATGCAAAGGGTTAGAAGTGTTTTAAAAAGTCTAGAAAACTAAAAATTTCACGGGAAAATCTAGGAAAAAGCCCATTCTCTGAGTGACCACTTGAGAAACTCATGTAACCCTCTCTATATCAGATTTTAAATCATGTTAATTTGGTTGCACATGTATAGCCATTAACAAGATCTGAGATTTTTTTTCAAAACATTCCCCTGCTGATAAATCTGATCTTTTTTGAGTTATTCTGTGTTGTCTTTGAGAAAAAAATGTGAATGCTTACATTTCAAAATGCATTTCAAATTTGTGTTTCTTATTTCCTGTTGCAGTCTTGTGTTTAAAATATCTCTTGATCATACATGGTCTCATTTCTTGTGATTAGTTTAGTGGCATTTGCAATCTTACATTAAGAAGAGCTTTCATCTGATAAAGAGATAAACAAATTTAAAATCACTTTACTTTCCTTGATTTCAAAGATTGTTTTTAAACCTTTGGGTGCACCTGAGGTCATGATTAAATAGTGATTGCTAAATGCTTCATTGGTTCATTATAACTCAATATGTTGTGATAGATGATCAAAGATTGTGTGGAAAATTGCAATTCTAGGCCTCCATTTGATGCACATATCCTGGTTGAAGGGATGATTAACCATTTTGATACTTTCTACTGTTAAGTTTCTCTATATTTTGCTGAAATCCTCAAAGAGTCTGGCAGACCTTGGTTTTTCTTATCTAAACTCCCACCCAAAAATTCATTCAAAACAACTAATCCTACCCTATTTTACCCTTGTTTTCCCCTGTATATCCACAGAAGATCAAAATTCATTTGCTAAAGTATGCATAACAGATCAGGATTTCAAAATGTCTTCAGTAACCCTTGCCTTGCATTGAAAGTATCTCCATAATCTAGAAGTGACAAATTGTGAAAGTCAGATTTGGAGTCTTGATCATATTTTCCCAAGGCCTTTTTCATACTATTTACACAAATTGAGGGATATATTCATCTCCTTCACAATTTGAGGGTTACAAAATAGGTTCTCTTACCTTGGTTAAACGTTACAACCTAAAATAGTTAGGACAAGATCAAGTCATATTTGAGTACTATTCATCTCTCCACAAATCTGAGTGCCAGTTAGATCATATCCCCAGCTACAAAATGACACACACCATGATCCATTTGTCTTCAAGCTTCATGCCATATCTTTGATGCTACTCAGACTGAAAAGGAGAAAAAATTTAGGTACCAATAGGACATAAATTAACCGAATAGTGTAGGAAATAGGTTAGAAATAACTGCTGTATATATCTTCCCCCTCGAGTAGATATGGAAATAACAGAAGGTAAAGGGCGCACAACATAAGGTGTCGACATGAAGAAATTTGTGCCTTGGCATAGGTAAAGGGCGCACGACATAAGGTGTCGACATGAAGAAATTTGTGCCTTGGTGTAGGTAAAGGGCACACGACATAAGGTGTCGACATGAAGAAATTTACACCTTGGCACAGGTAAAGGGCACACGACATAAGGTGTCGACATGAAGAAATTCATGCCTTGGCATAGGTAAAGGGCACACGACATAAGGTGTCGACATGAAGAAATTCGTGCCTTAGCGCAGGTAAAGGGTGCACGACATAAGGTGTCAACATCAAGAAATTCGCGCCTTGGTGCAAGTAAAGGGTGCACGACATAAGGTGTCGACATGAAGAAATTTGTGCCTTGGTGCAGGTAAAGGGAACACGACATAAGGTGTCGACATGAAGAAATTCGTGCCTTGGTGCAGGTAAAGGGCGCACGATATAAGGTGTCGACATGAAGAAATTTGTGCCTTGGCATAGGTAAAGGGTGCACGACATAAGGTGTCGACATGTAGAAATTCATGCCTTGGCGCCGGTAAAGGGCACACAAAATAAGGTGTCGACATGAAGAAATTCATGCCTTGGCAGAGGTAAAGGGCGCACGACATAAGGTGTTGACATGAAGAAATTCGCGCCTTGGCATAGGTAAAGGGTGCACGACATAAGGTGTCGACATGAAGAAATTCACGCCTTGGTGCACGTTAGAGTATGTCGACATAAGGATGGATGCGCTGGGGTGCATCTTCAGGAGGCGCAACATTTTGAGCGCTGATAGGAAGCAGACCCTGACCTAGATATTGAAATGGCCATAACTTTTCACAGGGAGCTCAGATTCACGCAAGGTTGGAATTTTGGGAAATCTTACGAGGTCCTCTGTCCAACTACGACTGGAAATATTTAATTGGGTGATAATTTTTTTTTAAAAATGCAAAATACAGTTCCCCACTTTTTGGGTTTGCTAGGGTTCTCACCTACCGCCATAATGAGATAAATTAAATGTAACCTAGAGGTGGTTGGGGTAGATTTGTATTTCCTCTCTCTTCCCTCTCTCATTTTTCATATAAATTGTAATGGGTGGCTTCTTTCTAAAGGTTGGACATTCTTGTTTTTCCCCTCCCTTCTTCCCTTTGGTAGGTGAGTTTGTGGAGTTCAAACCTCCCATTTAAAACTATAATGCAACTTTGCCTCTTGGCATTTTGTAGTGTATTGTATCAATATTTGGAGTAGATAATGCATGTCTGTGGATGATTCTCAACCCTCTCTATGTTTATTTACATCCTCTTGATCTTTCACTACAAATTTTGTTATCTGTGCATGATCTTGCATTGCATTTTAATGGTTTGTGTGTATTGGCAAGACATGTGTTCTTCATTCCTTGATGCATCACCTTTGTTATTTTAGGTTTTATTTTATGCATCTCCTTACCCTACCTCCTTAGAAAGTTATTTTAGGTTTTTTAGTAAACCCTCTACATTTCTACATGTGCATCTGAATAGAGGAATAGGAACCGGCCTTCATCTGGAGAGCTTTTCCAATTTTGCAAGGTCCCACACTTGGAAAAAGCTCCGTGTTATTTAATTACACTGAGAGTCTCAACCCATCGAGTTGCAGACATTCATGGGTGCTGTGATTCACCATCAACAATAGCTTAGCATCCTTTAGGTTATTTTCCCTCATGCTAACTTAGTCTTAACAACTTAGGTTAGGATGTCATCCCACGTAGAGTGGCATAGAAAGAGTTAAGAAAATTTACCCGAGTCACAAATCCCATTAGGATAGACCTTATGAGATCTAGGACACGTTATATTTTCTCTTTCTCACTAATATTGAAGCAAGTCTCTATTTTCCTTAACGCCATTAAGTGCCATACAAGGGTCAATCAAGAAGAGACGAGCACAACACAAAATAGAATGTAGGCTCAGTCTTTGAAGATAATAAAGAATTTGCAACAAACACAGGTTCAGTCCATTATGTATTTTAACCAATGAATGTCAGTTTACCATACAGTCTATTAAGAAGATTTAAAACACTCCTTGGATCACTGAAATTGATCCAAGGATGAGTTAGTCAAAAGAGATAAGTTTGCAACCCTAAAAATCTGATTGCAGCTTATTAACAAGGAGTGAAAATGGATTACTGAAAGCCATACCATTTGAGTCCACTAAATCCAAGAGAAAAGATGATTTATCCATAACAAGCATGATTTTCAACCATCAAGGAGACATACCTAATTTAAGAAAATCACATGCCAACACTTGTAATGAAAAGATAAATATAATAGTTTGTTCAAGATGTTACACAAACCATACACCATCTAATAATCTAGGTATACTTGTAGAAACTTATGAATAAATTATTGTATTTCTTGCACCACAATGCACGAAAATAAAACGAGCACATTCTTAATCCCAAAGGGAATAACCATATAAGCCCAAATACCCCACTCAGTGGTGAAAGTAGTATTCTCCTTGTCTTCTTTTGTAATCCTTACCTAGTGATACCCTAAGAATATTCGTTTAAAATAATAGATCTCACGCCTAGTTACGCCTTCTAAGACCTCCTCAGTAAAAGGGGTTAGGAAATTATCTATGACACATACAACATTCAAATATCTATATTCTACACATGTCCTTATCCTCCCATATTTCTTAATACTAATTACCGTTGGGCTTGCCCATTGAGATTCCAAAATGCTGTCAATGATCCTAGATTCCAACAACTTATCGATTTGTTCTTTCACTTTCAAGTGCATAGTAGGATTCATCGTATATGTCATTTTCTTGATTGGATGCACACCTTCCTTCAACTTAATCCTCATCTCTCCCAATGAGTGATGAACACCTTTTAACTCTTGATACCCACATGGAAAAAAAATCTTGGAAGTCCCGTAGTAGTTCAATTATCTTTGAAACCTCTTGGTCCATCCAATAGTCACCAATGATTGCTTCTTTTGGTTCCAGTTCTGTACCAACATTTACCATTTTTTCTTTAAAAGATCATGGTAAGAACATGCCTTCTCATCCGCACTTTCTAAGACATCTCGCATACCTTTTGTATGATCATTATCTAGGTTCTCTATTTCTTCATCTTTTATCAGGTAGACCATTTTTCATTTTTCCTTTTCTAGGAAGGCACACTCAAACTTTACTTCTTCAACTTCCTCTCGCACGAAGCACGGCCCCAAATTAGGTTCCCCTACAAAATATAGGATGAGGTCCTCAGTATTGGCACTATCTACAAGAGTAAAAAAATTGAATACTTTCAAGGCTTCATTCACTAATGCTTTAGAGGATAGATACTTGAATTTATAAATAATACCTTTCATCAATTCTTTCCAATTCCCTGTGTAACGAAGCAATTTTGAATGGACATATTAAGCGCATGAAAAATCCTAAAAGGTGGAATAGAACTTATAAACTGACAGGGAATGAGTTAATGCTTCTGGGCCTTCCATCTAGGCTTTCTCACATTCCTGAATATGGTACAAGGTGGGTTCTCTCCCATGATATTCACATATCCTTGAAGGTGCATTTCTCCATAAAAATCAAACAGAGAATGTGATTCTTACCTCTCGCCACTCTATAAGGTTATCCCAATGGGTCATCCACCAATGCATTATTATTCCATACAAGTTATAAATAAGAATATTCCTTTGTTCTACTTCACAGGTCCACTAGACTTCAATAGCACTCAAGAAGGCATCGGGTTACCATTTCAAGTGTAACTTGTTAACTTTCTTCATCTCAAATGCCTAACCAAGTGTGCCTTGACAAAACAAGTCACTGTGCCCCTTAATTCTCTTCCAACCAACTCATAAGTCCCATGTACCTAACTATCACATGTATTACTAGTCGTATCACTCATTGACTAAGAATCATATCACTCAATGACTCCTTCACTTGATGGTTCAATAACATATGGGTTTTTGATGGTGTGCACATAAATTCTATTCATGTCTTCTTCTCCCAAAGGCTCAACATAAGTTACAGACCACCCATATGTTATTAGAATAATCACAAACTCCTTGTTGTCAAAGCTGATGTACCCCTTGTTAAAACACAAATCTGCATTATTTTCATAATACGAGGGGTGTCTAAGTAATTATGATAATCTATCTTCCTTGATAAGTTATAAGACTTCAAAGTACCCAGTGAACTTTGACCCTTAAATGGTTACAGAAACATCCTTCAAGACTCATGTAGCTTTAGTCCTAAATGTCATGTATAACACATTAGAAGATGGATGAAATGGTGGTCTCCCCATCTAATTCAATGCATCCAAATTAATAACATTTACCTCTGTACCTATTTCAATTAATATGTTTCTCAAGAGCCATCTATCAAATACCACATTCAATGTGATTTCATTTTCGTAATCCAAGATGTGAGGGGTAAATTACAATACAAGATATACATCTCGTGCTCACTCCCAGCATGTGGTACCTTTCCTCTCAACCATTATCCTAAAAAGGGAATGATATTCTCCTATCCCAATAGCTTACATACCAATTTGACATCATCTATATCCTTATGATAGATCTCAACATTCTTCACTTGTTCCAACTTCCGTGACTTCTCTTTCAAATAGTGGATCTCTCCTTAAATACTCCTAATCAACTCCATAGTCTCAGGGTATTTCCCATATAATACCTATTCCCTTATAATGAGAGGCCTATGCTTTGTTATTTCTCTAGCGTGTATAGCTTTAGCACATGTAGTTACTATATAGGCTCCAAAACAGGATTATATGCCACCGTAGGTATTACCAAGTGTTGATTGGGATTTACACTAACCATTCCCATGCCCTTATCCTTCTTATGATTATGGATCATGTGATCATACAGATCAGGGCACTCCTCATACTTATGTTTCTTTCCAGACCACAAACATTGCATAAAATTTAGGCACGCGCGCTTATAGTGATTTGTAAATTGACAATTGAAATCAGTTCCATGGGGAATTTCACTCCTTCCTCTATTGTGACCACCATGGATTCTAAATCCTCTATGAAAATTCCTTCCCCTACCTACACCATCTTCACATCATTCATGATGACATCCCTAATTTTTATAACTACTCGCAACGGTGGTATGACACACACTAGTATCAATGGAATCATAAATCTGGTCTATCAACCTGTAATCCTTTGTATCATGAGTAGTAGATTTATAGATCTTACAATAACAAGATAAACTCTTACAGAGCATGTATTATAAAAATGGACATCTTCTTGGGCTTTGGTCCTTGTGAAATATTTCACATTCTAATGACATGATGTGTACCAATTTCTGAGGGGAACTATTGTTGGTGCGTCCTTTTATCTCACAGTCTCTACACCAAAGTTTTCTACAAGTATTTTGTGTTGAGTATGTAGAAAATTTCTCAAGTTGCTTCACCATGGTAGTAATTTGTGCTTCTAGAAAGGGACTTACCCCAGTATCAAAACTTCTAATGGCCTTAGTGCATAGAACATCCTTTAAGGCTTCGTGTGGATCCATGAAAGTCTTATGTGAAAGTGCTCACCTGAAGGGTGTTATCAATCCTCCCATGAATTACTGAGCATGTTGAGAGGGATGGATATCATAAGCCAAGTTCAATAAGAGAGTTTTAAAGTGTGCATCATACTCCCACACACTTTCTGCCATACCCTGTTAGATTTCCTTATTTGTAGTGATGCTCTTTGTCTCAAATTAAAGAATATGAAATTATGCCAAGAAGGCATCACATATCACATTATAATCTACCATTTTCAAATGTGATTCATACACTCAGTACTTGTTATGAGTGTTCCCCTACATTGTAGTTGCAAACTAGATTTCCTTTCACTCTGGGGTAGTGATCCCCTTAGTGCCATAATAGTTCACACTTGTGTACATGCTCTATAGCATCCTTACCACATTTGTAATCAGGTAAATTAAGATTCATGTAATAAAATTATCATTGATGGGGTTGTGGTCCTTGTCCACAAGATCAAGCACCTTTATGTCCTCTTATGGCTCCTCCACCTCCAAAACTACTAGATCAAATAACTCATAGCCCTCTAGATCCACTAGATTCATCAGATCCTCCTAATCCTCCTTCTATAGAAAGTAAAATGCCTAAAACAATGTTACTCTACATTCCCACCATTGTGTTAAACTAATCTCCAATGGTCTATGAAGTTGAAATACTTCCAGATGTGATACCCACATTCTACGAGCCCACACCATGTCTAAATTATGCTCTTGATGAGATACCACAAAACACAAGAAAGGTTTGCACAGACATGAATGAATTAAATGAGAAATGATATCTACCTGATTCTTCTTTCTTACCAACACCAACAAAAATAGCATAACTTATTTTAGAAGCTATAAAACTAAGTGCAAGGGATTGGTCACTAGGTGGGTTCTATAGACACAAAATATTTCACATTAGATATTATTTAGCCCGGTATTATACTAATATTTAGAAGGTTCTTAAGTGTACAAAGTAATAATTAATCCACCTTTGGACATATTTATTTTGTCATTACCATGTATTTTCAAGCACTTATCCATCCCTTTAGCAATTTCCCTGACATTTTAACCCAAAATCATGGTGCTCTAGCCTATATTGGTGTACCCCAAGCTAACATGGTCCCACCCTGGGTGCCCTGATGTATGCTTATCCTCTATCACTCCCTTTTGGGCACCTGATCTATTCTTATCCTCATTATCTTTTTACTAATAGGCCATGTTGGGATTAATTATTAAACTAATCTTGAGAGCCCTATAAATATAAAGTTATAATACTGTAATAAGGGTCCTAATGTCACAGACTACTATCAGTCCATCTAGAGTTGTATCCATTGCATGACTTACATCCACATAGTGTCATGCATCAAGGATAGGAAATTTGCATCACATATACTTTATAGGGGGAGGGATTCTATTATATTCCATGAAAAAATAGTATTTACATTGGCTATAGTTACTATTGTTCACTACTTCACAAAGTGTGACTAACACGAAAGAATCTAGGGCACGACATGAAAACACACACAAGAACTACATCTAGGTCCAAAATGTAGTGCAACACTCAGTGATAAGACCACTAGTTTAGCACCTAAGGTTAGTTTGACCCATTCATTTGTATATTTTATTTTCCTATGGATTGATACTTCTCTTTGTATTATAGGGCAATATCCAGTTGATCCAGCGAATCTAGTGTGACAAACATGAAGCATTCAAAGGCATTTAGCTACCATACCAAAAATAATTATAGATCATTTATGGTGATCAGAGTGCCCATATTGTAGACTAGGGTGCCCCGGGTTGTCCCAGTCATTTTAGATTCTCCAAATTTGGTTTTCGCAAGGTCCCTGAGTGATCATCTGCACTTCCAACTTCTGCCATCAGACCTGCGACACATTGCGACAATAATCTATTATCACGTAAGCAATTTCTCTCCCTTCTCTTGCATGGTTAGGGTTTTATTTTAGTTTTAAACATTTATTTTATACTACTTTATTTCATTTACTACAACATTTTAGTTCTTAATTAGATTAGCATTAATAACCTAAATACCCATTTAGGATCCCCTATTTTTGATAATCCTTTTGGTAAACCCGGCTAAATATGTTCCTTGATTCCTCTTTCTCATTCTACCAAGGTTTCATTCATACCTTTTCCTTTTATGCCCATTACTCATAGCGGTTTCTTTAGACCTCTTCATTATTTTGAAATTCTTTCTCCCCTCTATAATATTCCCATTTTAAGACTTTAGAACAAGGATTTTTTTTACCATACATAAATGTTCTTTATTCTAAATTAACATAATTTAGAACACACATACCAATTCTAATCCATCTCATAACAGAAAACCATATGCAATTGTAAATGAATCGGTGAAACAATGATCTCTCATTTCATGACTCATCATTAAAATGATCTCTCATGTTAACTTAATAATGTGTATACACCATATACTTGGTTCTTTTACCCTTTTATGGGTACCCAAGTGTTTTTTTTAAGAGGCCTATCTTAATATCTGTTATCGATATTCATCAGAAATCCTGCTTCTTAAACTAGGTGAAATAGGACAATGTAACTAGCAGCTTGCGATACTTTGGCCAAAGTTTGTAGACATATCTATCATGTTTACATTCCTTGATGACATACTTGTCAAATTGAATGAGTCACTCACCACACTTGTTCTATCATCTAGAGTGGTCTTTCTTGACTCCTATCAATCCAATCTATTTTAAGGTTTCATACTAGACAAGGGCAACAACATGAACTAGTGTGGAAGACTACTCATGGTGACTAAGGGTACATAAACATACTCAATCGATGTAAATTTATTGGGTATGTCTAGTTATCCTAAGTCAACATGAGTTGATCTCGACACTAGATCATATTCCTATCCCTATATAGGATAGAACCATGATCCAATATTACTTTTATGTTAATCAAGTTAAACAAACTATGCGGGGTGTTGAGACATATCAACTGCATCATAGTATCCTCGTAATGGCTACTAGAATTATAAAGGTACTACACTGCAGTTGATGTGTTCGAACATCCAAATAAGTTTCCCCAATTGGTTAACATACCTAGAATTATAATTTTATCATCTCATTTAATCGTTTTCTAAAGATTAATTACAACAATGCTTAAAGATTCATCTACAATCACTTAACCTATAAGATTACAAGTTGAAACTGCATCTGAGGTAGGTATGCAGGGAAATCTACTTTCTAAATTTTTAATTACATGCTTAAGTTTTCATTTTAACAAAACAACCTGTATTAACTCACGATAAGATTGATCTTGAAGTTATGAAAGTGTTTTAATTAGTTCCTTACTTATTTCAGCCTTAGCTTAAGTAAATTCATAATAAACCCTTTATTTTAGACGTTAGGAGGATGAAGTCTAAATTTTATTTAATTCCTTTTACAAAATTCATATTTTTTATTAAGGAAATCTTCCTAAGGAAGTACACATTCAACCATTTACTTAAAACATTCATAACACGTTAACAAGTTCATATATTATGTCATAATGATTATTTTCAAGGGAATTATCCTTTTCCCTAAATCAAGGACTAATGTTTGATTATGAAAATAGATTACTTATATCTCAAATACATCAAGAGGATGTACTTATATATATATCTATATAAAATAATCATAGTTCTTTTATATTTTTTAAGGATCTACTTATGAGTGTCAACTTATTAGTTGTATCTCTTTATGTGAAAATAAGACAACTAATATGTTCGATCCCAAAACCAAATACCATAACACTTAAGTATATAAAATTCCCTCCTTCATTAGAATAATACTTAATAATACATCCCAATTCATGACAAAGAAGATATTACAATAAAGTAGTATTTAACAATCATCACATCATTTATTCATCAAAAGGGAGTGATATGTTCACTGAATCCAAAAGCATATCAAGATTACAAAGTGTCATAAGAGCAGTAAAAAATAGTTTTATTACAAATTTATTTTCTGAAAAGGTAAATCTCAAATAATGATGCCACATAATCATCATAATAAAGATACAATTTCTGTAGAAAAATAGATGTAACTTTCTATACGTGTTTCTCCTTTCATCTTTTACGAAATCCATCTGCAAAATTGTTAAAATGAGTAATTTCATATGAAATGAGCATGATAAACACTATAACATTAAAACTTTGTGGTTTTATCTAATTGTTTCATAAAAAGAACCATGTTGTGTAGGAAACAATTCCAAAACACAACAGGATAATAGAATGAATTTTTTCTAAAGATTACAAACCATGAAGGAGAAAGAGATAAAAGTTCATAAAGTAATGTATAAGTAAGGACTGATTAAACATCATAGTTAATCCTAACTTTCCATCATAAAACTCTTTTTCACATGTAGGAAATAAAACAACAGAATCAAGAAAGGGAATTTCATATCTCAATCTAACTTTACTATCTCTAGCAAGTGATCAAGATAAGTTCCTTAATTCAATCAGTTCAAAATTTTCAATAAGTAATATTGGATATACCTAAACTACCTTTCAAAAAATGTATTCTATTTTACAAATTCAAGGGAACATGAAGGGGGTACTACAACACAAAAATTTTACTTCATCTAAAAATTATAATATCTCATGCCTAACTTAGTGTCTAAGAAGTATATTGAACATAATTAATCCCAACATAACTTATTGCAAGCCTTCCTACAAACTTGAAATTACTTCAGAGATGGATCCTAAGTGCTTGATACAAAGCAATCATTATGGATTTATACATAGACCCATATCAAAAAAGTATCCTAAAGACCTTACTCAAACCCAAAAAAAATTCTATGTTATTGTTTCAGGTTTACTAAGTAGATATTTATAGGTTATTTACAATGTAAAATATAAATAAGAATTCTGTCAATACATACTAACCATTACAACTAAACAACAGATCAAAATCATTAAAACCTGATGGATCTCATCATTATAAAGGATCCATATGCAAATGTAACCACCATCAGTCAGCACAATGGAGCCTCCACCCAAAGGGCTTAACTGAGTCACAGTACTAAGAGTTCTTAACAACTCAAAGATTCAATTCAATATAACTAAAATAGAAAAAAATAAATATGATATACACCTATGTATACCCAAGTTCGCATCAATAGGGTTGGTTAACATCTTCACAAAAGAGGATCAGAAAAGGAGGAACATACTTCCCTCTATGATGACTAATAAAAAGGTACAACACATCATGGAAGAAGCCATAAAAAATTCTCAATTAAGATTCTAAATAGACACTCCATGCAAGATGGATAAAAAACAAAAGAGAACACATACTTTGAGTACTAGATCCATCATAGGAAAACCACTCAGGTTCAGCTAGATATTACCTGAAACACCACATAACCTAGAATTGGGTAAAAACTAACAAACCAGAAAGAAAGGAATGACAACAAGATACTCAACAGTCCTACCAGGAAGTTCTTTCTCCTACGAAATATATCATCCCAATACACAAATTAAAACCAATAAACAACTAACTTGTTTCAATTCCAAATAACTCATTTAGAAAAAGAAGGGAGAGAAAACCAGAATGAGTTCACAACAAGTCTCCACATAACTTACAAACATCCAAAAATAGGTAATTAAGTCATTCAAGCAACCTCCCATAACAAGGAATTTAAACATCCATTGATCTGAAAACCAAATTTAACTAGCAATTGTGTACACACATTCTTTTTGCTTTGTATTGATTTTTGATGTAAAAATTGTGCATTATTTCTTTTTGTATTTTTAATAAAAGAATAAAAACTGCAAGTACTGTGCAAATATTGAAAGAGATGAAGAGGATTCACCAGCAATGTGACACAAGAATTGATAACGGAGTTCGGCGCTTGAGGCCTACGTCTCCGGGTCCGGTTGAATGGGACCGATCTATTAGAATCTTGAAAATAATTATTTACAAAGAATTCTAAAAAATTCTGACCTTCTCACAGTCTTCCTCTGTCGAAAATAATAGGGGTTTCTTTTTACATCTCCTTCAAACTCCACTCCTAGCTCAAGATATGAGCTTTACAATATTACTACACAGTCCCCGAATGCTATACAAATAGAATATCACCCCTTTTATATTGTTTGTAAACCTCCTAGCATGCCGGCTGGGTGCTTATCATTTTACTCGGCCCACCCGAGTTCCATTCTCCTCCCTTGTTTTTGGTCATATCCTTTTGGGATCTTTATCCCACATTAGGCGCATGAAAACTAGGTCAAGACTTTATATGGTAGGTGGGCGCGGTTGTTGAGTGGCTTAAAAGCCGCCTAAGCCTATGTGGAGGGTGCTTTGCATGGGGCGCTTTACATTGGGGATGGCACATAGCTTAATTTTAGGTGCCAACAACCCCAACATATGTGCATGGTACAGTGGACAGTTTACAATATGCGTGGAACATGGAATATAGATAATGCGTTGAGTAGTTTGAGAAATATGCGTGGAAAATTACAAAGTGGGTAATTTAAATAATACAAGCCCAATGTCCCACATGCATGGTGTAAAAGGAAATATAGAGGTTTATATACACAAGTTGGTTTAGTGATGAAATGAGAAGGAGGCCAAGGCACCACTCCATAATCGAGTGTGTCGAACCTGGTTGAGGGCCCCCAGCTAGTAAATAGCGGGGTCCATTTGTCCGAGAACAAGTGTCCAAGACCGGCGTTCCAAAACACATTTTTTTTAGTACGTCACAAAATTCATCCATGTGTCGTAATATGATTGAAACACTTTGCAAGCGTGCACACGTCCAACCTACACAAAACTCCAAATTTCACCAGTTGCCCAAAATTTCAGCGGGCTATAACTTTTGCAAACGAGCTCGGTTTCCTGCAAACAAGATGTCGTCGGAGTCGTATAATTTTTCCCCACGCTTTAAAAATGACTGCAACAATTTCTGAGAAGATCTTAGATCAGTGTTTCTCTGTGAGGATCCTCTGGATCATTCCTCCCCACTGAGAAACATTTGGACCCCAAAAGTCAACCTAATTGGTGAATAGGTGAGGGTATTTCTCCCTCACCTTTCCGGTTTCCATCCATTTTGCCTTGTTCAGATGCATGCCTTTGAACCCAACATGAAGATACTCAATATCACCCCTTCGCGAAGTTCTTACTTTCCTATCCAAAATGATGTCTTCCTGCAACTCATCAAGATACTCAGGAGAAAAATCATCAATGGAAGGCATAATGTTAGAATCATCATGATCAATAATCATAGGTGGTTCATACAATCTTAAATTCTCAACATTACAACTGAGTAGATTTGCATATGTGGAGGTAAATCTAACCGGAAAGCATTGTTACCAATTTTTTCCAATATTTGGAATGGACCATACCATATAGGTTTCATTTTTTTACCTTCACCTGTCAGTCTTTCCTTGCTGATGTGAAGCCAAACTGAATCACCAACTTTAAACTTGTGATCAGTTCTATGTTTATCATGCCTAGCTTTGTACTTAACCTGGATTTTCTCCAATTGTTCATGGACATACTGATGAACCTGTTGTATTATTTGCACAAATCTTTTAGCCTTTTCAGAATCACTTGCACCATTAACAACAGTTTCATGTCCATAATATATATCTAATGGAGAATTAGGCATATATCCATAACAAGTCTCAAAAGGAGACTTCAAAGTAGAAGAAAGTAAGGCACGATTATAAGCATGTTGCACATAATAAAGATGTTCATCCCACAATTTAGGATGTTCGTTACTATAGCCCCTAAGTAATTGTACCACTGTGCAGTTTACAACCTCTGTTTGACCATCAGTCTGTGGATGAAAAGTAGTGCTCTTTTTCAGTTTCGTGTCCATTAACCCCCACAATGTTGACCAAAATTCCCCAATAAATCTAGAATCCCGATCAGATATGATTGAAGTAGGTAAACCAAAATGAACCCAAACAAACTGAAAGAATAAATGTGCAGTTCCCTCACCAGTTATTTGTTTAGTACATGGAACCAACACACACATTTTGCTAAATCTGTCCACTACCACATATAAGTAATCATGTTTTCTCCTTGTCATGGGCAATCCTCCTAAAAAGTCCATGGAAACACTTTCCCAAGGCCATTTGGTACGGGAAGAGGAGTGTAAAGTCCTAATTTCCTGTTACTTGGCTTGCTTGTGGCACAAAGAACACATCCCTTAATATATAGGTTTACATGTTCATTCATTCTAGGCCAATAGCAATATTTTTGTAAATGTGCAACTGTCTTACTAACACCAAAATTCCCTGAAATAAGAGAAGTATGTTGTTCCCTAATCATATGCACACGCTCATTTTCTGGATTACAAAGTTTACCAAAATGATATAACAATCCTTCATACAAATGATAATCTTTTTCTCCTACTTGTTTCCCACTTACTAAATCCTCATACACTTCTCTAAAATCAACATCATTTGCATATTGTTCCTTGTAACTAACATGAGCCAAAGAACTATGCTATAAAAGGATAGATGCTACTACCACTGGTGGTATGGATAACATGTCGGCAACCTTATTTTGAATACCTTTTTTATACCTAATTACAAGATGAAATTGTTGCAAAAATCCCATCCACCTGAAATGTCTAGACTGCTGCAATTTGGTTTGTGTTTGTAAATATTGAAGTGGTTGATGGTCAGTATGGATAATTGTTTCTTTTCCCATTAAAAAAATGCTTCCATTTTTTAACACTTTGAACCAAAGCATACAACTCTTTATCATAAGTTGGATAGTTTCTTACCGCACTTGTAAAGGTTTCTGAATGGTAACACACTGGTCATTTGTTCTGCATCAAAACTGCCCCCATTGCATAGTCACTAGCATCCGTCTCAATCTCAAATGAATGTTGTAAATCTGGAAGTGCTAAGATTGGAGTGGTACTTATCTTCTCTTTCAGTGTATCAAACACTTTTTGTTGTTTTCCTCCCCACTAAAAGACCTGTTTAATACTTGTCAAAGCATGCAAAGGAGATGCAATATATGAGAAGTTAGCAATAAATTTCCTCCAGTACTGAACTTCACCTAGAAAACTTCTAACTTCCGTCACATTTGTGGGTCTAGGACATTTCACAATAACCTTTATTTTTGCAGGATCAATTTTCAATTCTCCATTTCCTACAATATACCCCAAGTAAATTAAAGATGTTTTTCCAAATTCACATTTTGACATCTTCAAATACAATTTCTCTCTCCTTAGTGCATCTAAGACTTTCTGGATGTGTTTAATTTGTTCATCCCATGATTTACTGAAAATAAGAATATCATCTAAGTAGACAATAACGAAATTATCAATGAATGGTCTAAAAATTTCATTCATAACTTTCATGAATGTTACCGGTGCATTGCACAAACCAAAAGGCATCACTAACCATTCAAACAATCCCTGTTTCATTTTAAAAGCAGTTTTCCAAACATCACCTTCTGCAATTCTTACTTGGTGATAACCACTTCTTAAGTCTAACTTAGTGAAATAAATTGCATTTGTTAATTGATCCAGTAAATCATCTATTCTAGGAAGAGGGTAACGATTCTTTATAGTAATCTTGTTTAAAGCACGGAAATCAACACACATTCGCCAAGTGCCATCCTTCTTAGGAACCAATATAATTGGTGAACCACATGGGGATGTACTTAGATGAATTATACCTTGAGCCAAAAGTTCCATTACCTGTCTCTTGATTTCCTCGTTCTCTACTACTGATAACCTGTACATTCCGATATTGGGAAGAGGTGCATCCTGAAGCAACTGTATCTCATGTTGAACCCCTCTTTTGGGAGGTAGACCTTGTGGATCCTGAAAAAAATCATCAAATTGAGAAACAATATTTACCAATTCATCCTTATGTTTTAGATCGCAAGTCTCAAAAGCCATCTCATTTTCTTTTTCCTTGGCTTTGACCACCATGAGCACAAAACTTTTGCTTGAGTTTACAAGCCTTTTCATTTGACCTGTAGTTACCAAGGATAGATTATTCTTTTCATGGTGAGCTCTAATAATAAACTCAATTCCATCCTTTATAAGCAAATATTTATTTTCTTCCCTATAGAATATTGCTTTACGATCATACAAATAAGGACTTCCCAGAACCACCCCACAAATATCTAAAGGAACTACATCCAATTAAACCTCATCAATAAACTTGTCTGTAATGGTAAATCTAAAAGTACAAGTTTTAGTTACTTGTAGTTTTGCATCATCACAAACCCAGCCCAAAGGATAAGGCTTGGGATGTGGTTTAGTTTTGAGTCCTAGTTTTTTAACAACCTCCTCAGAAATTAGATTAGCTTGAGATCCACTATCAAAAAGAGTATCAATTTTCGTATGCTTTGAAATTACTCTAATGTGGAAAAGCTCATTTCTTTTCTTATCGTTAGGTATAGTTTGTTTACTAGAAGAAGATGCAATATTTGTAGTGCTATTGTTCGAAATTGAAAGAGTTGATTTACCTTGTAAACCCATAGCTGTGATTTTGGTTTCATCACCTGAATCAGAACCAAGATCATGCACTACACTGTTTGTTTTCTTTTCCTTTCCTTTCTTAACCATCCATTTAGGCTTCTTTTCAGGATGTAATTTCCAACATTTAGACTCATCATGGTTTTTTTACAATGATTACAAAATGGTTTTTCATCTTCCTTCTTAACAGTAGAGTTTGTTTTATGCTTACCCTTTCCTTTTCCTTGTTCTTTCGAACCTTTTCCTTCAGATTGCTTGTTCTTCTGATTAAAAGAAGAGAAAGAGGACTTCTTTTTCATTTTCCCTCGTGCTTCCAGATGGGTTGCTTGAACACATACTGCATCAAGATTAGTAGGACCTAAAACAAGTATCATATGCCTTAGATAACTATGCAATCCACCAATATATTTGAGCAGTGTTTCTTCTGTGTTTAGGAAAATTCCCAGAATTAGAGCCCTTTTCCTAAATTATTGTGTGTATTCTTGAACACTTTGTCCCTTATTTTGTCTTAATGTTTGCAAATCCATCATAGCTTGTTGCTTATAACCAAGAGGATAAAATTGTTGCCTAAGATTTGAAACAAATTCAGACCAAGAAGTGATTTCTATACCTTTGTTTTCTTCCACTTCCTGAAGCTTACTCTCCCACCAAATGAGTGTTGTTCCACCCATCCAAAGAGTTTCCAGATGAATCTTTGCTTCATCATCAACAATTCTCTGAACCCTGCAATATACTTCTATTTGCTTGACCCAGTTATCCAACTTCTCTGCATTTAGCTCTCCAGTATACATAGGCAATTCAAACTTGATATCTAATTTTAATGAAAGAAAATCAGATTTAAAAGAGTCTCTTTTTGGAATGTTAGAACTAGAGCTTTCTTCTTTCTTACCTTCTCTAGTCCCCTTTTCCCTTTTCCTATCTTGGTACATTTCTTCCACCATTTCCTTCATCTGTTGGAAGGATTGACGAAAGTTTTGTTCCACTTCCTCTCGATCCTCCATTGTAGGACTTCGAGATCGTCTGGTACCAATTTTGGGATCTCCTTTACCCTTCTTAGATCGAGACCTTGTTAACATCCAACACACAACTTGCAATCCAAAACACATTAAACTGAACCAAAAATCAGTCAAAACTAGCTCTAATACCAATGATCTGAAAACCAAATTTAACTAGCAATTGTGTACACACATTATTTTTGCTTTGTATTGATTTTCGATGTAAAAATTGTGCATTATTTCTTTTTGTATTTATAATAAAAGAATAAAAACTGCAAGTAATATGCAAATATTGAAAGAAATGAAGAGGATTCACCAGCAATGTGACACAAGAATTGATAACGGAGTTCGGCGCTTGAGGCCTACGTCTCCGGGTCCGGTTGAATGGGACCGATCTATTATAATCTTGAAAATAATTCTTTACAAAGAATTCTACAAAATATTGACCTTCTCACAGTCTTCCTCTGTCGAAAATAACAGGGGTTTCTTTTTACATCTCCTTCAAACTCCACTCCTAGCTCAAGATATGAGCTTTACAATATTACTACACAGTCCCCAAATGATATACAAATAGAATATCACCCCTTTTATATTGTTTGTAAACCTCCTAGCATGCCGGCTGGGTGCTTATCATTTTACTCAGCCCACCCGAGTTCCATTCTCCTCCCTTGTTTTTGTTCATATCCTTTTGGGATCTTTATCCCACATTAGGCACATGAAAACTAGGTCAAGACTTTATATGGTAGGTAGGCGCGGTTGTTGAGTGGCTTAAAAGCCGCCTAAGCCTATGTGGAGGGTGCTTTGCATGGGGTGCTTTGCATTGGGGATGGCGCATAGTTTAATTTTAGGCACCAACAACCCCAACATATGTGCATGGTACAGTGGACAGTTTACAATATGCGTGGAACATGGAATATAGGTAATGCGTTGAGTAGTTGAACACAATTCGTCCACATGTCACAATATGATTGAAACACTTGGCGAGCGTGCACACGTCCAACCTGCACAAAACTCCAAATTTTGCCAGTTGCCCAAAAATTTCAGCGGGCTATAACTTTTGCAAACGAGCTTCGTTTCCTGCAAACAAGATGTCGTCAGAGTTGTATAATTTTTCCCCACACTTTAAAAATGACTGCAACAATTTCTGAGAAGATCTTAGATCAGTTTTTCTCTATGAGGGTCCTCTGGATCATCCATAAACAGTTTAGGAAAACTTACCCTAATCAAAAGATCCATTCGAGTTCCGAAATCCTAGAGTGGGTTTATGATAATACATCATAGAAGCTGAACTCATGATGGATTCATTTAAGATCAAGGTGGGTTTTCTTATACCCAAAAATAATGGTAACAATAGAGATATTTAAAAATAAACACAAATATTACAAGTGGTTTCCATTAGAGGAAAAACCCAAAATATTCAAAACCCATACTAACATGAACTATATTCAACTTAGAAATATAGTCACAAACCAAGTCGAGAAAAACAATGGTCTTATTATCAATAAAATAACCCAAACCGAAGAGCTCACATTAACCTAAAAAATGATGTAATTCTAAAATGGAGACTCCTTCAAGATAGATTACCAACAAAAACAGTAAAGAAGCATTGAAGTTAAGATCTAGAGATTTCCACAAGGCATGAAACTATTAAAAGTATTTAAAACCTCCACATAAGTTTTCAATTAGTCAAAGAAATACATAGAATTGTCTCAATAACAATTAGGTATGAACTTACAAACAAGATAGCATTATAGTCATAGTTCACACTTCTAGATTTTTCTCTCCACAATGAAGAATTAGTGTCATCCAAAGAAATAAAACAAACACAGTTGATGCAATAATAATCAATCATAAAAATAGAACCATAAGGTTTCCACAAAGAGCAGAGTTGTTTTGTTGAAGCATTTAATAAAAAGAAAAAAACTTAATGGATATGGCCTATCATTACTGATAGAGCTCATGTCTTCACTTTTTCATAGAAAATATTCAAGTAGAGCTTCGATTCCTTTCCACAAAATTCCAACAAACTCCTCAAAACCTTCTTCTCATTCTTCTTATAGTTTCACAGTGCTATTTCCATATTCTAACACCATGCAAGGAAAAATAGTCATGTAAGGATTTGAACTCTGATTTAAAGAGAAAAACCAAATGCAGAGCCAAAGCTCAAAAAATACCAAATGATCAAACAAAACCAAAACCATTCTCTTTTCCCCACTTTCCTTCTTCCTAGGTGGTTTTTCCGCAATTTCCAAAAAAATTAAATGTCAAACAAGACTGACAATCCTTCTATAACTCCCGTTATCACCAACTTATATGTGGATATATCTAAATTCAAAAATAAATGAAAATAACACATTCGTAGAGGTCTCAACTAAACCTCCCTAACTTATTTCATGCATTCAACAAATTTGGCAACATTAGATAGATAAACACTCATTTAATTCCCCATATATTTCTAGATGTTGGTGCCACCAACCTGCCCTTTTTCATTTCATCCCATCGACCCGCTTTAGGTTATCCAAACATTAACTTAGGTTCAACAATAGTTTAGGAACTAACATAGGTCCTTAGGTTTAAGTCTAAGGTTTAGTCTTAGGTCCTTTTTCCTTTAGTTATTAACATCACACATTAATAAATAACATAGTAACTTAGGGTAGGTTACAAATTTAGGATAGGATTACAATCTA
The DNA here is from genome assembly GCA_019776745.2 of Taxus chinensis. Classification (NCBI taxonomy): domain Eukaryota; kingdom Viridiplantae; phylum Streptophyta; class Pinopsida; order Cupressales; family Taxaceae; genus Taxus; species Taxus chinensis. The sequence continues at coordinate 74,809,565 of CM034151.1, forward strand.
AGGAACATATTTTAATTAGATGCATTTAGTATTAGCTAAGAATTGCATCATAAAATTACCAAAGAAGAATCAGAATGCCATCAAAGATCACTTACAAAGCAGGGAGCAGTAAAGATCACCCGACTCCAAGACAACCAGAATGCAGAGATCACATCATCTGTCCAACTTGGTCAATATGAACACAAGGTCATGAATTAGAATCATAATAAGAGATGAATTACTTCATTTTATATTCAATATAAACATGACAAAATGGTACCTATTCGAAAAGATAACCTATTATCTACAACAAACATGATTTCTTGATTCACAAGAGTACACTGTCTTCAACAAGAATCACATGTCAACATTTACAAATTCAGGAACAAAATCCATTATAGATATCAACTATGTTAGATGTTTTACACTCTCCATCGTACCTCTAGATCCATGACTATGATACCCACATTTATGGCTAAAATAATCTTAGATACATCTACCCAAGTTCCTCTGCATGACATTAAAACCGCAGTTAGTGAGAAGTATTATGATGAGGACACTAATGTTGATCAAGAACAACTCGATGATGTTAATTTATTTTTTCCAAGCTTTATGTGAGAATCCCACTCATATCCCTCATGTCTTGCATTCTCTACTCATTGCTCGGCGAGCTCATGATGCATCACTCCCTATTTCTTCCACCCCTATAGTCTCTGCACCACCTTTCTCCACTCCTTCTATTACAACTATTGTCCCTACTCCTCACCACAGTGCTTTTGATATACCACTTGGTTCCTCCTCACATAATCCTAATTTATCATTGTTATACCACAATATCCAATTTCAAATCTGACTGTTACAAGTCAGTACCTCTAGAGGACCTCTTTTGCTTGATTCCACATCTTTTCTACATTCCCTCTTTGCGTCATCTATCTCTACTTACCAATTCTAACCTAACTTCATCGCTCCCAAATTACCCATTTTCAAAGGCCATGGTGATCACAAAAAACATCTTTTTGCCTTTAATATCGCATGCCTTGAATACAACAAGGATTATATAGTGTCCTTACTAAGTTATTTTTGTGTATCCTACAAGACTATGTGATGCATTGGTTATATGACTTGGCAGTTCATTCGGTGATCTCTTTTACGCATTTTGTTAATGATTTTATCACACATTTTTTCATCACTATTGGTTCCACACTCTCTTATGCCCAACTAGCCCATCGTGAATAAAGCCCCAATGAACACTTCCCCGATTACATCATACAATATAAGAATAATTTAGCCTAGATGACCAATTTTCTTGTTAATTCAGAACTTCAAGATTTATTCATGCCTGGTATCTTGCCACCTCTACAAGATATTGTACTTTTTGATACTTTTTCATCATTTGATCAAATTTTCCATGTTATCAAGCTCCGTGAGAATAAATTTTTCTCCATAGGAAATCTCAAATATCAAGAATCACCTTCATCTTCTACCCGTTTCTCCAACAAAACATTCCAGGAATCCGTGCATAAATTATAGCGAATCACAAGCTACCATTGATGGGATTTCAACTACTAGAGAATTGCAACCTCATCTGTATCGGCATCCTCTTGCTAAACTTAACACCTTGCTAAGTTTCTTATTTCCACAATTCATTAATAGTAACCTCATAACCCTACCACCACCTTTACAGCTTGACCCATCCTAACCCAAAGGGAATCACTTTGATGAATGTTCTTACTTTTATTATCACCAATGTGTATGGAATTCCAGTGATCATTATTTTAAGATATGACATATTATTTAAGACCTAATTGACAATGTTCATATTAAGCTTCTAGAATCTCCTATCAAAGTCCCTCTCAGTGATAACCATAAAATCAAATTTTTTAACAATCTGCTTCCCAAACATACTATAAAACCAATCAATTTATCTTCTAACTATGTTTATCATACAATATTTTCCTTCCCTATAACTCTTGAGTTTCTTTTCACTCACATTGATGTTGTGATATTGATTATCTCCTTCTCTACACCGACTACCATGTTACCTTCACATCTAATCATCTATCTATACAAGCATATATTAGCTCCACCTCTGTCAAAAATACTAAGGTTGATCCCTCTTCCCCCATTAGTATATGTTCCTTTTCCTTTCTATGCTCTATTGGTTACCTTCCATCACATATATATTATCCATTTAAAAGAACCTTTGGTGTTCTTAAGTTACACTTCACCGTTGGTCACTCTTCTTATTCCTTGCCTTGTTAGTAAAACAGTCAAAGAATGTGACCTAATTCTTGGACTTAGTTGGATCCGTAAATCCCAAGATATTATTTATATAAACCATTTATACCTTAATTTCATTTACAACAATCAAATTATTTCCATTAACTACAATTTTCCTTCCCCTTCCTTATTGTCACCTCCTAGTCCCGCTACTCATACATCCTCTCCTCCTTCTTACAAATACCCTATGATGCTACCTATACTACATTATATGTCTCCTTCATTTCCTCATCCATCCTCTTTACAACCACTCCATTCCATTAGTCCTACACTATGGCATAACTCCATTCGTAGGTCCTCTATTATATCTCATCGCTGCTCACCACCTTGTTTTATTACACGTAGATCGACCTCTGCTTTACGCATGAAATTTCCTAACTTTCCATCACCCACACACTTTACTACACCACAAAATTGGTCTTATACTCACCCATCACATGCATATCAGCTCCATTACCTCACAGAATTCCTATCTCCCATACCACCATTACTCAATCATTGTCCTACACTTTCCACATTCTAGGCACCGGTCTATGGACCTCTGTCCCTCAACCTTAAAGATTGATTCCTCCTTCCGAACCAGTTTAGAGGCATACACATTACACATTTCCCCCTCCACTTTTAAAACACTAGGATCCCTTCTATTTCAATTCTTTCTTGTTCATTTTCTTACGTATAACCGTCCTTATACCACGTCATAATACCCTCATTACCCAATAACACACTCTTGTGCTTAGGCTCACACTATACTATTAAGGGATTACCACTATAGTGAACCCCACACACCACCCTATAGGACCTACAAATTTATATCCTACAATCCTACACATGTACATCACATCACTTTATATTTTTCATTATCTATATACTACACTAGTCATCATTAAATATGCATCTAGTTTTACATTGTATATCTACATTCAACATTTACACTAGGTCACATTGTAATGGGTCTAGCTTTATATTTTATTACTACATATTTTGTCTACACATATCATCACATCTTCCACAATACAAATACATCTTGCACAACCACATTGTATTTCTACATCCTATGCATCATACATGCAACACTAGATTTCATTTTGCATGAGTCTAGTTTTACCTATCATTATTATATATGTTATTTCTAGTTACCCACATATTGCATTTCATGCCTTACATATTTAATACCTATTACAAATTATAAATTACATCACCCACATTTTGCATATCCTAATATTCACTTGGTAATTTATACAATGATGTCTTCTATGTACTGCACTCACCACCCTATGATGCAATTTAGTTCCTCAGTCCATACTCGACTGTCGAGGGTTTACCTATCAAATGAACCTTACACTCATCATGCAACATCTCCTCCTACAACATACTTCCCACATGACATTTCCCATGTTATCGACATACACCTTAGGTTAAATTGTCACCCATTCTATCATCTTATAGTGGTATATGCTTTAGGATAACTCACCACCCATATTTTCTCATTTTGTAGTGATCTACACCATCAGGTCAGCTCGCCACCCTCATCCACTCATTCTATAGTGACATATTTTTTAGGATAAATCATCACACATTTCCACCCATTCATTCCATAGTGATATATGCTTTGGGATAAATCATCACTCATATATTTAATAAGTCATGGTATATGCTTAAGCTATAGGTTCCACACACATCTTATCATATACCTCATACCTATAAACCCATTCTATAGTGATATACACTTATGGCTAAATAATCTCTCCACCATTCAAAAAAGTCATGATATACACTTTGGCTATAAGGTTAACGTACATCTCTGCACATGTCACATTTCATCACCATTACATGTACATACTTGCCATAGCGTGCTATATACAACCTACACTACTCGACCATTTCCCGATGATTTAATCTCATTTAAAATTCATTCTTGACTATTGAGGGGGAAAATAAAATGAACCTCATTACATACACTTCCATCCACTCGAGGGGCATGCTTATCCTATCATTGCATCTTGCATTCCATTACATACATCCACAACATACTTCATTCTATTGGGGGAATTTACTTTTTCTTACTAGTGTTTTGCATGATCACTTTACTAGACATGTTACACCACTTTCTTATATGTCATTATCATACAGACATGTGTGTTCATGCCTTTGTCTGTATTAATCATAGATACAAGACTCTACACATGACATGGATGCTTACCTTTTACCCTTCCTATACCGGTCACTAGGGGCATCCTCATTCATCTTATTTAAGTTTTATTATTTCATTTTGTACTTAGAATCTTATACTACTTTCTCATACATGGTTTGACATATTCGTTATCATTCTAACATGTTAACAGGTGTTCAATGTGTAGTACTTATTTTGTAAGATTACATGTTTCCATCACTACTTCTTTGTTTGTACTTGTCTACTTTGTTTGTCATTATATGTGGATTTTTCCCTTTTCTTGTGTGCAAACTTGTATGTTCTTTTTGTCCATGATGTACTTTCATGTATTGAAAAATTGTGAGTGATGTTCCATGTTTGAATCCCACTATTTTTGGTCTACTTGTTTTCTTACGTGTTTACACTACTGTGATTTGTAGTTTCTACATTGTCTACATAGTTTACACTTGTATTATTACATGCATTATTTTTCAAACTAACACTTGTTTTAGATAACCATCCTCTTTTGTGTGTATGTTAGTATCTACCAAGTGTAGACACCAAATTCGTGTCTTACGACCCCTTGTGAGCCGCATCCCATTTCGCAACCTAACCTCATTACCTAAACCTTACACAATTTTTTATTAATTACCTTGTAATTGATAAATCCCCATCACCTCACCTACCACCTCATTTTACCACCTCATCATGACCTAGCCCTAATCCTAAACTAATCTAATTAAGACCTAAAACTTGGTCTACACCTACACCCATGACTAATAACCCTTTTCTCGCACCCAAAACCGACCTTCTAGTCACTTGACCAAGCCCGCAACTAATCTCTCGGGAGAAAAGCAGGGAAGGTGGGCTATTTTACTAAAAATAGCCTACTTTTTCCTTACCGATGCCGGTTCCTACTCGACCGCCGTCGGTTACGTAACCGAAATCGGTTCCCTGTAAATGGCCTCCCCAAACCAAAAACAAAGGATCAGAATTTCATTTTGGATCAGGGTCGAAGGATTTTTTAATCAACAGAGATCATTTGGGCGTGATCAAGAGAGTCCAGATCTTCACTTGACCGAGCAGAGATGAGTGGAAAAACCAGAAGAGTTTGCAGCAAAGGAGATCAACTTGCATCTTCGTCAAAAACCAGTAAGTCACATCTTGCATGTCCTCTGTTATAACATTTATTATGCTTTTTGAATCATAGTCCTCATAATTCCATTCCTGAATCCACTACCCAGCGTGCCATTGCATCTAACTATCATTCTTTTACCTCTCATCACCTCATTTCCTAATATCACCCATAAAACCAGCCTTACAAACAACATAGTTACCCTACAGCACAACCACCCCACAAAATAGCCAACCTACAGATCCTAAACCCTACCGACATTGGCTACCAGTAGCCGGTATCGATTATTCTGACTACAACCAGAAATCAGCCTTTCCCTACCCGTTTCAACAAAATAATTTAATTGATATTTTACAGTCTTTTGTGTTGATTCATATTAGCAGGGGAACTGACCACCTTCGAAAGGAAGTTTTATATTTCCTGGGCCCAAGGAAGTTCCCTCATTTATTGTCTAATGAAAATTGTGTGGTCTTGTGTTCTTATTTGCAGGTAGTCCTTCCAAGACAAAAAGGAGTGCTTCGCAGTCAACCTGATCTTTCTCTACGGTACGCACACACCATCTCGACGTTCAACAGGTATTCCTCCTAGCCCTAACCTTATCTGTTTCTAAAAGGAATTAAACATTTCGAGTGAAACATTTTGGCACGCCCGGTGGGACCCATTTTGGGTTTCTTTCTTTCTTGCTTTCTTTCATATATGGAGTATACTTGCTGTTTTCTTCTTCTAAAAGATATTCACAAGGTTTTATATTATTTTGATAAAAGAACTTGATTTTCTTTTACATCTCACATTAGTGAAAGTCATCTCTTTTGCTTCATTGAATATCATTTTCGATTTGGGTTTAAAACACGTGCATTGCATTACTGCTTGCTTTTTTCAATTCTAGTGAACATAGATTAAGTAACAGGTCATACACGTGGGGGTGATATCCATGGTATTGACAAGAAATTAATCTTACTTTCACTGCACAACACATACCGAATCACTCACAATTAACACAACAGCTCAAACACCCCCCTTTTCCGCGGTATTCCTCCGCCCGATTGATGGTAACCTTATAAGCCAAAACAACTTGACATTTCCCCTAAGTTCTTTGTTTAGGATTGACATCTGTCCGCATCTAAAGGCATAAGCCCACAATAATTAAAATTAACCCCTAGGGTTAGTCTCTGGATTGCATGTGCATCTTGCTTGTTGTTAGTTCTTGTTTTCTTTTTCATAACCTGTCTCTGTGATCAAATAATGGACAAGTATACTAAACGTTGTTAAAAATCAAATTAGCATCCTTTTATATCTTGTTGGCCCAGACTTCTTAGACCGACATCGGTTACCTAACCGGCGTCGGCTATAGTATAACCGACATCGGTTACTAGACTGATATCAGTTACTGTCTTTCCAACTCCTGACAAACTAGCAACCTACCAATTTCACCAGTCTGAGTTTGTTTCTGTTCCTGATAGATTGAAACCCTACTGTGAACTCCTATCCATGGTTGTTATCACTCAAAAGCAAGCCGCTGCCATGGTTTCACATGCTTGCTCTGTTTCTTTGCTCGAATCACCCCCTTCACATTCTGTGGGGAATCCTACGGATACCAGCGAGGTTCCTAAAATTCCTATGGGAGATAAGGACTTTGCCAAGTTTCTGGATGCTAATTCTAGCGCTGTACAATACTATTTGTCTCATACCCCTGGCTGTAACACCCTGAACTGTTGTTACTTTCTCCTGAGCATACAAGTGTTGATATGTGATTTCTTGTAAAAGGATGTGTTCCTCGATTTAGAAATCATGCTTGATATGTACTGTAATTTCTTTACAGATTGCAGATCTTGACTGAGTCAGAATGCGATTAGACTCTTTTATTTATTTCATTTTACATCCTAGTTTAGTTTGATCTCGGAATGAATTATAGAGTTATCCATCTATAAGATCTAGTCTTGGATCAGTGGAATTGATCCAAGTAATGCTTAAAGTTTGTTCATGATGAATTAAAATCACAGACCTTGAACAGGTTGGCAAGGTCTAGAAAGCATTTAATAAGCTAGTCAGGAGTATGACTCAGGATGATCGAGTAAAATGAATTGGTTCCCGATATGGAAGTATATCTGGAAGGTCTCGATCGTGGACCAGGTAATAATTCGGTTACATACGATTCTGCAGCAGAACAGGAGCTAACCCTATTCAAGAAGGTATGAGGTAGGTCTTTTCTGAGTGTACAGAATGTAGACCTAATTGGAATTATTAAGTGATTAGTAACCTAACACTAAATCTAACCTAGGGGTTAGATTAGTGTTAATCTAACCTAGACCTAGGCTAAGTGCTAATGTCCTAAGTTAGTATCTATGTGTAATGTGGTTAGAATTCATATTATCCTATATTCTAACCTAAGATACTAACCTAACTATGATCAAGAATGTAAAGGGGCCTATGGAGGGGTGCGAACCATGGGCAGCGTTTTCTATGTTATTAAATGCATGGGATAAGGATGAAGGATAGGTCTTGGTGGAGGTTTTGGGAACGGCGAACCTGTGCCGACGTGGCAGGTCGCCAAAACTGGAAATGAACTTGGGATTTTATTTGACTGTCGCCAACTTTGGCGGTCGGTGGAAGTGGAGTTTGAGCGGGAAAGTTGGTGTAATTGCATTCAATTCTCTCAGTAGACGAGCTCGGAACTCGCAAGAAGGCATGCAAACTGGAAGTTTGTTGGTTTGTTTGGTTTATCGCGATTTTCAGTTTTTCTTTTACCTGTTCACTGGTTCTTCGCACCAGTCTTCTTTGTGTTACATGGCGAGCATGAGGTTATCTAGCTCTTTTCTCTACCAGGAGAGTATATATGTTTGGAGATAGCAAAATTTTTGTTTGGTCGCTCTAACTTGGAAAAGGAAAAGGAAAGTCTGAGCTCTTCAGTGGTCCTGCTTCAGAAATTTGAGCAAAAATCCAGGCATGTTAGAGCCCTAACCTTTAAAAATCTTGCTTGTCTTTCAAGTGATTTCATTAGAACAACTCTGTTCAAATGATTTATGGAATTAGATGTTCATCTATGGATGTCTTGTGTGATTTTTCTTTGTCAGTACTCTTCTGGTTCAGACTATCTCAATTTATCCTTTGTTAGGTGTTTATTAAATTCGAACTGTGGGCATTATTTTCTTGTGTTTACATTCTGGCTTAATTATGTGAAACATGTTGAAATGTGTGAATGCTCTGCCTGTTCGGCGTGAGCCCATGAATCCTTCCTGTGATGGGTATAGGCCATGATGTCTGTCGATTTTGGGTCGTTTGAATTCTTGGTTTTGGAAACAGTCGGAAGAAACATTGATTGGAACTGTTTGTTTGTTCAGTTGTTATGAAATCTTTGTAGGCTCTGTCGTGGGTTTTGATGATGGTAGTATTGATACTTTGTGGGTTTCGTTCTGTCTTTTAAATTTGTTTGGGAACAGGTAACTATTGTGTTACAGTAGTCATAATGGACCCAGGGGAAGTTTTTTTCCTTGTTATTGTGGTAACGGGATTATACCGTTGATAGTATACAATATGGATAAATGTATTTTATTTTAAACAACTTTGTGGAGTCCTCGGAATGAAATTGGTATTTGATTTGCTACACTTGATTTGTCTGAATGCTTGCCATAGTATGGGCATAGAAGGATTCTTACTATTTGTTTTTAATCTATACTGTTGTTTGGGTTCGGCGGTTTTGGTATAACCCTTTTACAGTATGCAATGGATCTATATATATAGATTTATGTTTGTCTTTAGACTGAACTTGAAAGTTTGAAGCGGCTCAGTTGATTTCCTTGCTTGAAATGGGTATTCGATTTGCTTCACTTGTTTCATTCTGAATGTTTGCCATGAATGGCATAGATGGATTTATCAACCGATTTCATAGTACGTTGCTGTAGGGTTCAGTGGTTATGAGTACAAAACCATTAACAGTTTACAATATGAATTCATATGCCGATTTGCTTGAATTGTTACCTTCCGTTTGAATCATTTGGAATTCTGGAAAGGTAGCTGGTACTTCTGTTCTGTCTCTTTCTGAAACTTTGAACCTTGGACACTGTCTTTGTCACTGTTGAGATCCTTGAGTATGGATGACTGTTTTCGTGTTCCGACCTGTTTGGGTAAGTCGCGAATATCAACACTAAGACTTGCATGCGCCAAGGTAAGGATCGATTGGTTGTATTCATTTCTTTTACTTCAGTCTGATTTTGTCTGAGCAAGAATAAGTATGCTACATTTCCTTTCCATTTATTCAGTCCGATTTGACTGAGCATGATTTGGAAATACTGTGTGGTCAACATAGCATAGTTCCCTAGGAAACCTTAATTGCTTGATGCAATAAGAGTTGTTGTTTTTACAACAATACGATACGCTTGTAGTTTCTTGATTTCGAACTTGTGTTCAAAGCCTTAATGTGCTTAAAAGAGGATCTAGTATTGGACTTCAGGTTGATTTATGGATTTATTTGATGTGTTAGTTAGCTGCTGTGCAAGAGTTTTGCTGTGTTTCTATTTCTTGATTTAGAACAGCGATCTTGCTTGCGGCTTGTTTAAACTTGTTCATTTATATACTGGTTGAATGTTTTATATGTAAAGACGGTACTATGATGAACTTATGTGAAAGGAAGTATGAATGGATAGGTTCTTTCTCTTCCTTTATTTAATACTTGTTGATATTTATCTAACAGTGGGAAATTGTTTTGTAACATATTGGTGGAATTCCGAATTGTTATGTTTTTGCCCTTTTGGAAGAATGAAACGATCTGACCAATGTTGTGATTTTGGATTCAATGATTGTTGTGTACATTCGTTCCTTGATTCTTTTAATATTTGATGAAATATTAGAAAGTGAATAAGACTATTTGTAACAATGATAGAGTTACATATTTGTAATCATTTTGTATTACAAGGACATAGTCTGAATATGTTTTACTTATTTGGATATTTGATCTCATTTAAACAGGGTGTTTAATGAAAACAATTGATGGATTGCAATTGTTTTAAAAGTTAGTGCTTATCATGCTCAGTTCATTGAACTGACTCATGTTGACTATTTTTGCAGATGGTTACCGTAAGAGGTAAAAGCAATGCAGATCTGACAAGCTGATCAGATTGTTTATTTGATTTATAATGAATTACATCTTGATTTTATAGATGTACTATATGAGAAAAGATGTTTCTTTTCCGTTAGCATTGTATCAAGTATGTTGTTGCATAAAATGTAATTGTATAGTTTTGAAAGGAATGGAAATAGTGTTTGATACTTATGTGTTGTATTCTTTTCTGAAAGTTGACCTTCTTCGGTTTATGTAACGAAGGGGCATTGTTATCATTATAATATGGATGCTTTTGTGATTGACAATGGAAGCTTGCAAGAAAATGAGATTGAATTCTTATGAGTATTTAGAAGTTCTAATCTGTTCTAGTGAAAGCAATATTGGAATTAAATATTTGTCTTTCTAGAAGATAGGTTAAAAGTGAGCCTAAAAAGAGAACGCTAAACAAACTGGATTAAATTACTAATCCCTAGTCCTAAGTATGACAGGGCAATATTAAATTGGATTCTTAATCATTTATATCTTTATACTAAAAAGTATGATATAAATTCAGTTAAGAGAACTGATATGCAACAAATGGAGTTCAGAAGGCAACCTCAAGCAAAGGTTATGAGATATTGTCTGATTCTGTTGCTTTAGAAACAAGTGTATTCTAATGACTCCTTGATGAGAACTGACCGTAATACCTCTACCATGTAATGGGTTTTATAGAGGAGGGTCGTCTTAAGACGAAGAATCCAGGGATTTGGAAAGGCTAACCTTAGGGAAAAGTCTTTAAAGTAATTTAAACTCAGTGCGTAACGCTTGGTTTACTGAGTAGATCTTTTTTCGAGGCGGATTTAAAGGTTGACGACATAAGTCAACTGCAGATTTGTACCTCCGAGAAGATTAGGATCTTCTCGAAGTTACAATAATGCAGATGACTTATGGCGACACCCTTTGCATTGATCGCTAAGATTTACACTTGATTTCACACGAGTTACTCTGGGACGATTAAGAACGTGGTCATGTTATAAGGCTGCCTCGGAGATTCGGGGTATCATGACACACTGGTTGAACTGCAAGGTTGAACCAGTATGTCATCATATCCCTAATCCTCGTGGGCATCCATATAACATTATCACCTTGTTAATCTGCCTCCGAGTGATTCAGTTGTGAAAGGAAGGACTGACAGTAGTCAGTATAAGACATTCTATATAACATAGGAATGGGGTGAAGGACGTATTCCAGATTGACGAGTATGCCGTTAAGGAATACGAGACATGAACAGTATGTTTCAAATCTTTGGCCAAAGTATCGCAAGCTGCTGATTGCGTTGTCCTAATTCACCTAGTCTAAGGGATGAGATGCCGATGAATAATGGTAACAATTATTCAGTTAGATTCCTTGGACAGAGCATTCTGAATCCCAGATTAGGGAAGAGAACCGCAAGAGTAATGTGTTAAAAAAAAAACCGACTCTTATTACTCATGAATAGATCGGTAGATTACCGAGTCATGGAATGAATAGATCAGAGGTACTCCGAGTCATTACAGCTGCATATGGTTGTCTGTTATATAAATGTTTATTTGAATTGTGAGTTCTAAATTATGTATTTAGAACCAGTATGCAATTATCAAAAAAAAAAAAAATTGACTTGTTCTATTGTCTAAAATGAGGATGTTACATCTTGGTATCAGAGCTGAAGGTTGCAGCTCTTGGACCTATTGAGTCCATAATCTGATAAAAACCTGAATTTTTCTTGTAACAGAAAATGGTTAGAACAAGGGGGAACGTTACGAGTAATGCTCCACCTGAAGGAGGAGCGGCAACAACCCATAAACTTGATGAGATCCTTGCTGCCCTGTTGGACACAAGAGATCACTTAGCTATGCTTGAACAGCAGGTGACGGGAAATGAGGAGGATGAAGAGGCTGATAATAATAATCAGCAACCTCCTGAGGACAACCCCGAAATGGGTGTTGATGTTAATGCTGGAAATGCACCTGTCCAACCAGAAAAAAAAAGGCCAGATTGGCAGCAGAACTCACTAATGATATAAAAAGGATAAGTCCACCTAAGTATGATGGCACCACATTAGGAGATGGAGCTGAGAACTGGCTCAGCGAAATGGAGATTACTTTTCTATAAGGAACTTCTCAGAGGAAACCCAAAGCTATTTGGGGAGCCTATCAGCTTTCTCACGAAGCGTCTTCGTGGTGGGATAGCCGAAAAGCTGAGCTAAACATTGATGAGACCAACATTACTTGGGATCAATTTAAGGCTATTTTAGGCAACGTTGGCTGCCCACAACTTTTCTATGATCAGAAAATGACAGAATTCCAGAACTTAGTTCAAGGGAAGCTAACGGTAACTGAATTCTGGGAGCGGTTTACAAAACTCCTCAAGTATGTACCACACCGCAGTATCAAACTGACGAAAAGTTCAGGATACGGAAATTCATCATGGGATTGAATCCTGTGATAGGGGGAGAGGTCGATGTTCACAGTCCAACCACTATGGAAGGAGTTGTTGAAAAGGCCATAAGGCAAGAACAGAAATTAAAGGCTATTTCTGCTCATAAGGAGGAAGTGCGGAAGAAGACTGCAAACCCTTCTTCAACCTCTCTAGCACCCAGAAAAGGACCGTGGAAAATTTTTGGAAACACGGTAGTTTCCAGGAGATAACAATAAGAAAGCAGCAGTAAATAAGACTGCTAGAAATATAAGGGATAATTTTTGTTAAAAATTATAATAATGGACAGAAGTCCTATGGAGGACAAGTGCTTACAATTACAAGGCTGGAGGTAATGCTGAGCCTAAGAAGGGACCTGTAGGAGGCTGCTACACTTGTGGTAAAGATCACTTGCAAATCAATGTCCTTTAAAGAAGGATGATCGTAATCAGCAGCATAAGATACATGCTGCAGTAGCAGACAAGCAAGCTGAAAAGCAAGCAACACCTATAGAAGTTCCGGGTAAGTTATTCGGCATACCTGTCACTATTCTTTTTTATACAGGAGCTACTGAATGTTTTATTTCTAATAAACTTGCTTCTAAACTTAAAAGAAAAGCTGGGAAAATGGATAAATCTTGGACTGTAGAGTATGGTAATAATTCTGTTCATACAGTGAGTATGTGTCTCTTTGGAGCAGTCCTTGATTTACCTAATTTCTTTCTCCACGGAAGTTGATCTCTATGTTGCACCTTTGGGATCGTATGACATTATTATTGGTGTCAATTGGTTAGCTGACCATAAAGCAAAGGTAGATTGCATGAAAAGAACATAAAATGTTTAGATGATCAGCTGGAATCAGCAGAGATTCAAGGTGTGAAACGAGAAATTTCAGTTAAAACTGTCAGCTATGTAGCTTAAAAAGGCTAAGAATAAAGGATGTACTCTTTATGCAGTAAAGATATCTGAATCTTCAGAAGAAGATGGTGATTACATGAAGCAAATTCCACTGTTACAAAAGTTTCAGGGATGTTTTTTCCTGAGGAATTACCAGGGTTACCACCCAAGAGAGAATTTGATTTTACCATTGAAATCAAGCCTGGAACTGAACCTATTTCCAAGGCACCTTATCGATGACTACTACTGAGTTAGTTGAGCTTAGGCACAACTTTACAAGAGCTTTTGTCTAAAGGATTGATTAGACCAAGTGTTTCACCTTGGGGAGCACCTGTGATATTTGTGAAAAAGAAGGATGGAACACTAAGGCTGTGTATTGATTATCGGATGTTGAACAAAGCAACAATCAAGAACCGATATCCACTTCCTAGGATCGATGATATGTTTGATCAGATGCGTGGAGCAACGGTTTATTCTAAGATAGACCTTCGATCTGGTTATCATCAGTTAAGGATTAAAGAGGAAGATATTCATAAAAACAGCTTTCCGAACAAGGTACGGACATTATGAATTCACAGTTCTACCCTTCAGATTAACTAATGCACCCGCAGCCTTTATGAATTTAATGAACAATATTTTTCAAGAATACCTGGACAATTTTGTGCTTGTATTCTTGGACGATATTCTCATTTATTCTAAAAGTGTTTATGGAGCACAATGAGCATCTGAAGATAGTTTTGGGGAATTTTGAGAAGAGAAAGTTGTATGGTAAGTTATCCAAATGTTCTTTCTTTGATTCAGAAGTTCACTATTTGGGTCATGTCATAAGTAAAGGAGGAATCGCTGTAGATCCTTCAAAAATAGTGGCAATAACTGAGTGGCCTGCACTAAAGAATGTGCACGAAGTAAGAAGCTTCATGGGTCTTGCAGGTTACTATAGAAAATTTGTAAAGGATTTTTCTAAGGTAGCTACACCAATAACTTCATTGCAGAAGAAGGATAAGAAATTCATGTGGAATGACAAGTGCGAAGCGGCTTTCAAAAGTCTGAAAGACCAGTTGACTTCTGCACCTATATTGGCTGTACCAGACCCTAATGGGATTTTTACTGTTGTAACGGATGCTTCTGGGGAAGGCTTTGAGGTGTTTTGTTACAAAATGATCAGGTCATAGCTTATGAAAGTAGAAACTTAAGTTACATGAGCTGAATTATGCCCCTCATGATTTGGAACTTGCTGCCATTGTTCATGCGCTTCAAGTCTGGAGACACTATTTACTTGGAAAAACCTTTTGAGTTGAAAACTGATCACTTGGGACTGAAATATATTTTTACTCAGCCCAATCTGAATGCCAGACAAAGAAGGTGGTTAGAATTTTTTATCACAATATGACTTTGATATTAGCTATATCAAAGGGAAGGAGAATAGAGTAGCTGATGCTCTAAGTCGTAGGAGGCACATTTCTGCTCTTATAACATTGAGAACTCAGTTTAAAGACGAGGTAAAAAGTGCCTCAGAATCAGATGCATACTTCCAGCAAGTAAAAGCAGTGCTTGCTGCAGAACCTAAGGATAAAAGGTATGAAGGTTTTCATTTTGATAATGAAGGAATCTTGCGTTATGAAAATAGGGTATATGTACCTGTGCTGAATGATTTGAGAAAGAAGTTTTGTTAGTTGAATTTCATAATTCACCTTTCTCTGGACACCCAGGTATCACAAAAATGCTAGCTGATTTGATATAGCAATACTTCTGGAAAGGTATGAAAAGGATGTGATAAATTTTGTGACTCATTGCCTGGAATGTCAGCGGGTGAAGGCAAAGCATATGCACCCTGCTGGACTATTATATCCTCATAGCATACCGCAGTACAAATGGCAAGTAATAACCATGGATTTTGTACAAGGACTACCTATGTCCAGGAATAAGCATGATGTTATCCTGGTAGTTGTAGATAAACTGACTAAGGTAGCTCATTTCATCACTGGAAATCTAAAGGATGATTCACCAGTGCTGGCCAAGAGGTTTGTACACGAAATTTTCAGATTGCATGGTGTACCAGAATTGATTATATCTGACAGGGATCCTAGAATGACATCAAGGTTTTGGCAAACGCTTAATGCAGCCCTAGGAAAAACTGAACTTCAGTTCTGCATATCATCCAGAAACGGATGGACAAACTGAGAGGGTAAATCAAGTGTTGGAGGACATGTTGCGAATGTATTGCATGGATCAACAGTATAAATGGGAAGAATATCTTCCATTAGTTGAGTTCGCATACAACAACACTTATCACTCATCTCTAAAGATGGCACCATTTGAAGCACTTTATGGAAGAAAGTGCAGAACCCCTGTAAGTTGGGACAGTGTTGAGGATAGAGTGGTAATTGGACCAGAATTCTCACAGAAATGGAACAGCAAGTTAAGCTGATTCGTGAACGATTAAAGGACAAAATTTCTAAAAATGTTCACCGAGCCAATGATCTGAGGACACGTGGCATGGTATGATTCGCTGCGGGCCTCTACCCTCTTAACTTTTTCATCACTTTTGGCTATATTTTTTAACTCAGACACGTGGCAAAACCCCATTGGTTGCAGGATTTCTCTTTTCTTTTTCCCTGTAGGCCTGTCTTGTAATTGTTTCCACCACTGGACATGTGGCAAGATGCCATTGGTTCGTGTTTGGGGGGTGGATTTTTCCTTTTGAAATTTCCTTCATTTTGCTTTGGGAAAATTTCTAACTTTTCCCCCATGTTCTGAAGCTCCAGTGCCACGTGGCGGGCTCCCATTGGGCACGGAACCTACGGGAAAATATCTCCTTTTTCCCTTTACCTTTGGGAAAAATTCCCAATCTCCCCCCACGCTCCGTTGTTCTGAGTGTCGAGGACACGTGGTGAGCTCTAACTGGTTGGCGGGGCGGCAGGCCAAAAAATTAACATTGCACCTTTGCCGATAACTTTGCCAAATTTTTCAATCTTTCCTCTATCGTCTGCCACTCCCTTCCTCTAGAGACATGTGGCATAATGTGATTAGGCACGGGCTTTTCATGGAGATTTTTCCATGCCACCAACACTTAGTCAATTTTTCCATTTTTCCTCTTGGACACGTGGCAGGATCCAATTCGCCGGCGGGCCTACAGGGTGAATTATTCCTTTTTAAATTTTTCCAAACACTGGGTAAAAATTCCAAGATTTCCTCCGACCTCTGCCACTTCGTAGGACACGTGGCCTCATCTTATTAGTTGTGGGCCTTTCAAGGGAAAATTTCCCACATAACCTCCGCCAAGCCATAACTTCAAAAATACATGGAGTTAGGAGGAAAACTTTACCTTTCTGGAAAGATGAGAAAAATCTCTATCCAATGGTTCCATTTATAGAAGGTCCTGAGTTCTTGAAAAGCAAAAAGTGATGACTGAGGCACAAGAGAGGGAAGAATAAAGGGAGTTAGCCACAAAATGAGCAAAGGGCTCATTTTGGATAACAGGTACCTTGGAACACCCAGTTGACTTTAGGTCAACCAAGTATGCCCATTTACCCTAAGTCATTATCAGCATCTTCCTATAATAAGTTATGTTTCTAACTAGGGCTAGGGTTAAACCTGGGACAAGTGGACTGACGATAGTCGGTAAATACTAATCATGATAATAAAAGGGTGAGATGAAGGATGTATTCTAATATGACGAGTATGCCATCTAGAAATAGTGACATACATAGTATGTTGTAAAACTTTAGTCAAAGTATTGCAAGTTGCTGGTTGCATTGTCCTATGTCACCAAGTTTAAAATAATGTGATATCAGATGAATATTGGTACCAAATATTCAGTTATGTTCTTTAAATAGATCACTCAATACCCTGTGTAGGGTAGGAAAACCAAGTATATGAAGTATACAATATGTATTCAATACTTAAGATAACATAAATAGATCAGTAGATTACCGAGTTATGAAATGAATAGATTAGTGGATCACCAAGTCATTACAGGTGCATGTGGTTATCTATTTGAATTCAATTGACATTGAATGTTTGTTCTAAATAATGCTTTATTTAGAACAGAGAACATTATATTAAAAAATATTCCCTTTTTTCTAAAGTCTTAAATGGGAATGTTACATCTTGCGACATGTAATAAGTAATAATGGAATTGTTGTAGATCCTTAAAAAATTGTAGCTATAACAGAGTGGCCTGCACCTAAGAATGTACATGACGTTAGAAGCTTCATGAGACTTGCTGGCTACTATAGGAAATTTGTAAAAGATTTTTCTAAGATAGATGCACCAATAACTTCCTTACATAAGAAAGATAAAAAGTTTGTTTGGATTGAGAAGTGTGAAATTACATTCAAAACCTTGAAGGAACAGTTAATTTCAGCACCTATACTTGCAGTACCAGACCCTAATGGAGATTTTATGGTGGTAACTGATGCATCAAGTGAAGGTCTAGGAGGTATTTTGTTACAAAATGGACATATCATAGCTTATGAATGTAGAAAACTTAAATTACATGAGTTGAATTATGATCCACATGATTTAGAGCTCACTGTCATTGTTCATGTACTTTGAGTTTGGAGACATTACCTACTTGGTAATCCTTTTGAATTGAAAATTGATCACCTTAGACTGAAGTATATCTTCACTCAATCAAATATTAATGCAAGACAACGAAGGTGGTGATATTTTTTGTCTCGATATGATTTTGACATCAGTTATATAAAGGGTAAAGAAAATAGAGTGGTTGATGCTCTAAGTCATAGGAAGCACATTTATGCTCTTCTAACATTAAGAACTCAGTTTAAGGATGAAGTAAAAAGTGTTATGGAATCTAACTCTTACCTTCAACAAGTAAAAGAAGCACTTGCTATAGATTCAAATGATTTTAGGTATAAATGTTTTCGCTTTGATAATGAAGGAATCTTACGATTTGAAAATAGAGTCTATGTACCTTCACTAAATAATTTGAGAAAGAAATTGTTAGCAGAATTTCACAATTCACTTTTTTTTGGACACACTGGCATTACAAAAATGCTTGTTGATATAAAACAGCAATATTTCTAGAAAGGGATGAAAAAGGATGTTATAGACTTTGTGACACATTGTCTTGAGTGTCAACGTGTTAAAGCAAAACATATGCACCTAGCCGGTTTGTTGTATCCTCATAGCATACCGTAGTACAAGTGGCAAGTAATAAGCATGGATTTTGTACAAGGGTTGCCTATGTCAAGAAATAAACATGATGTTATTTTAGTAGTTGTGGATAAACTAACAAAGGTAGAACATTTTATTGTTAGGAATCTGAAGGATGATTCTCCTATTTTGGCAAAAATATTTGTACACAAATATTTCAGATTACATGGAGTACCTGAATTCATCATTTCAGATAGAGATCCTCGAATGATGTCAAGATTTTGGCAAACACTTAAAACAGCTCTAGGAACTAAGTTGAATTTCAGTTCTATGTATCATCTAGAAACAGATGGATAGATTGAAAGAGTAAATCAAGTATTAGAAGATATGTTATAGATGTATTGCATAGACCAATAGTATAAGTGGGAAGAGTATCTCCCATTAGTTGAATTTGCATACAATAATACATATCATGCTTCTCTTAAAATGGCACCTTTCGAGGCATTATACGGAAGAAAATGTAGAACCCCTGTTAGTTGGGACAACATGGAGGATAGAGAGGTAATTGGACATGAAATTCTTACTGAAATGAAACAACAAGTTAAAGTGATTCGTAAACGCTTAAAAGAAGTAACAGATAGGCAAAAGAGTTATGCTGACTTAAAGAGGGTTGATACAAAATTTGAACTTGGTGAGAAATTATTTCTTCGGGTTAAACCGAAAAAGAGTTCTATAAATTTTGGCAAGGCTACCAAGTTATGACCTTGTTATGTGGGACATTTTGAGATAGTTGAAGTAATCAACCCTTTAGCTTATCGTTTAGCATTACCTCCTTCTTTGTCACAAATGCATGATGTTTTCCATATTTCTTTGCTTAAAAAATATATTTCATATTTGTCACATGTGTTAAATTAGAATTCCTTGTAGGTCTAAGACCTGGGAATAATCGTGGTTGAACCCATATGAGTGCTTGAAACTCTCCAGTTGCATTTGAGAAATCATGAGATAAGTCAATGCAAGGTCCAATGGGACCAGTTTAATGAAGAGAGTGCAACTTGGGAAAACCTTGAGGATATGAAAACTATTTTTCCATATTTATTTGAATAGGATTGATTATGTTGACTGATAAAAATGTGTGATTTTATCTTTATAATATAATAAGTATGCCATTTTTGGGTAGATATTTATTTATTTTGAATAAAAAACTTTATAATGTTGATTTCTGGAACTTAATTAATGTTGATATGTTTTTGACATATGGTAAGAAAAGTGAATAAGTTGATTTTCCTTGATGCAAATTGTTTAAAAATGAAATGAGATAATCATTGGGATGATGATTCTTTTTAGAAGAGAAGCATGTAACACCCTTGACAACTGATAAATTCCCTTTTGCATTCAAGTGTTGACATGTGATTTTCTGGATAAATATGTGTTCTTTTGATAGTTGAAGATCATGCTTGATAAGGATAAATCTTTTCTGTTCTTAAAACTCATTAGACTAAAATTATATAGTTATCAAGAATTCATTTTCACTTTGGAAAGATGAGCTGTAATCTAGCTTGAAGAGTTGCAGGCTTATTTCTTCTTCTGAATCATCCTTGGATAAATTTCAGTGATCCAAGGAATGTTTCAAGTCTTCTTCATAGATTGCATGGTAAATTGACATTCCGTAGTTTAAGGGACATAGAAGAATCAAATTTGTATGATACTAATTCTTGGTCTTATTTGAATGTGTTTTCGTTCAGCTGTATGTTTGTGCTCTGGTCTTTGGTGATTGATCTTAGCAGAACTCTAAGGACTTAAGCAAAATTCAATTCATAGAGGATGAATACAGAGTCGTAAAACCTAAGAATTATCCTAACAATATCATAAGCTAGGTAAGAACATATTTGTTCTAGCTACGTTTACTTATTTGAATTTTGTTCTAACCTAAGCCTCTTATTCTATTTGTTAGGTTAGTGTCCTAACCTAAGCATTGTGCTAAATGGATAAGAGAATGATTACTAAATTAATACTAGGCTGTTTTAATTAATACCTAATACTAAAGGGTTATGAATTGAGCCTAACCTAAGGTGGGAATTCTAATGGAATTTTTTTTAAGACCTTTGTTGGTCATTGCTAAACTAATCTAAGTTCTATTTGAATCCATCCTAAACTATTAAAGGTAACCTAAGGGGTTGCATGTCTCAAGGGCGATGGTTCCAATGGCATTTAAATGAGTTGATAGGGCTTAAATGATGAAGTACTGCAAGATTTAATAGGGGCTAGTTGACTTGGTGGAGGCTTATGTTGAAGCTCCACTAAAAGATGGAATTGTATTTTTGTGTGGAATTAGCATTTGCCAAATTTAGGAGGTGGTGGGAAGTAAAGATAAGTAGAAATTTTGGATTAAATGGAATTTATGGAAATTATGAGCCTCGGTCTTTGTGTGCAAACTATCTTGGAAACTTAGAAGGTGGGTTTATAGGAAGTTATTTAGTTTTTCATGCATGGTGGATTTTTCTCTACATAGAGCTAACTGGTTCTTCGAACCAGCAATTTGACCTTCAATTTAAAGGTATTTTTTGTTTCTTCGGCTTTTTTTTTTATCAAAGTAAAGTATATGAGGTGTAAGAGGAAAAGAAGTTTGATTGTTGATCTTTCGTGGAGGAGAAAAATAGTTGGAAGCTCGACTGGAAGTCTCCTTCGATTTGGTGGAAGAACTATCAGGCATGATAGGCTCTAACTATTAAAATTATTTGTGTTCTTCTAAATGATTTATTACAACAACTCTTATCTCATGAGATTCATATTTTCATGTCTGTCTGGTTGTTTTTCTTGATAGGTTTATGAATCCTTGTGGTGTTTGATATGAAATCATGGCTAAAATAGTGTTGTTTTGAAAAGTGTCTTTCTGTGTAAGTTTTATGACCATCATGCAGGTGAAAATGGTATGCAAAACTTGTTCTATATCTCTGCTTTTGCACTGTAGATCTTGTTATCGAATTTTTTGTGCTTTGAATTGATCTTTTTGGCAGTATAAAAATCTGAGCTTAGGGGAAACATGAGTTTTGTTTGATTTTTCTTCTGGGTTGTGAATTTGGATATATACTTGTGTTGGTACTCTGAGTTTTGATTAAATTTGTGTTTTAGCTTAGTTTGTATCGAAACTAGTGTTTGGAAAACTTATGCATTGCTTAAATGTTGCTTAGAGTTCATATTTGGGCACTGTACTCACATGATTTTTCTAGAGAAGTTTTGAATGATTGTGTGTGAAGCTTGGGTTCCTCACTGTACTCCTATTTAACACTTGAGTGTAATGAGCTTGTATTTGGGTCGATTCATTTAATTATGTTCTGGTATTTTGTATTGGTTTATTCTTTTATTAAATGACTAAGATTATAACTTTTTATTTGAGTGACTACTCACCAAGGAACTGTGTGATAGTTTTTTTGAGTCATTTAAAATATCTTCGAGATTTGGAACTATAAACGTCTTTCTTAAAGGAACATGGAACTTTTGTTTTATGACTGTAACAACTCCTTTCAAATGGTATTGGCATGAGAATAGACGGAAGTGTTCTTTCCCCTCTTCCTTGAGGAATCCCACTTTTTGGGTTGACTGTTTTATTGAAGCTAAGTCACCTCTGTCACGATTTTGTGGATGTGAGAATTTTGTTTTGAATTCTATTCATGTTGCTTTGTAGTTAAGACTGAGACATCTTCTGTATTAGGCATTTTGGGTTCTTGCACTCCCTCTCTATGTCTCTTTAAATAAATTTGGGTCTTAGTGGAAGATTTAAGTTATTACCTTGGACACAAAAATAATCAAGAAGGATACCTTCTCCATTCAGTTGTATTGAGTTTGATTCTTTTGAATTGTGAACTACTTACCTTTTTGTATTTAGTGGTGAGGCATGTGTCAGTCTCCATTCTTGGGTTCGTAGATAATTATGAACTTTATAATTTACTTTTTTGGGATGTTATTCTCAACTAACATAGTGATTGAGTCTTTGAATTCTTTTTGAGAAAGAAAGAAAGAAATATATATATATATATATATATATATATATATATATACACACGTACTCTTTTGAGATCAATATATGGTTTAGGTTTGTAGTACGCTTTCATCCTAAATTTGTATTGAAATTGGAACTTCTTGTTTAGTTGAAAAAAATGATTTATCCTTGGTTCTTTCCTTATTTGAGTTACCATTCCTCTGTCTGTGGTTAAGCTCATTGTTTGAACTTCTATGTACTCGATTCTATTTTGAGATGGTGATTTCTTATGACCTATTGGTCTACCTTATTCGAATCATTGTTGAAATAATGTAGAGAGCTAGTATCCAAGAGGGTTCTACTGATATGTAAATTGATACTTATGGGTTTGATTGTTGTTGAATAGTCTTGCCTAGTTTATATGGAAAGAAGTAGGTTTGTCTCTTGTACTCTTTATCTTTTGTGAAGAACTTGAGTAGAGATTAACTACTCTTCGGGGCTACTTTGTTTGTGAACATTGATTTTTGATCTTTGATTGATATCTTCTAGCATGTAGAGTTGGAATTGGAATTGCAATTGGTCTATTATGATTTTCGATACCTTCTTGTATTATTATGGAATTCTATTTTGATTTATATTCTAATGTTGAATGTGCACGATTGTTACCTAGAAAGGAACAAGTAATTCATATTATGAACCTAGTTTGTCTCTCTGATGTTATAGGTTTGGGCATGGTACATAATGGCTCTTCTTATTCTTGCTTAGAAGAATAATCCTAGAATGAACCATGTTGTTTACACTTCTTTTGTATCGTAGAGAAGATAAATGTGGTATTCTATTAGGATAGAATTATGAAATAATGGGATGGTAGGATTTATTGTTTGTTTACAAGCCATTGATAGGATTAATAGAACTTTAAGTTCTTAGGTATATATTGTTATTATATTATGCTCTTCTCTTAAAAGTTGATCTAGATTTATTAATGTACTTCCTTTCTCTTTGTTATCACTTATGCTGATTGTATGATGTTTTAATTATCTCATTAAAGAAGTGTTTCTTTAATGAAATAATTAGTGGAATGCACTTCGTTTTAATACTTAGTGCTTATCATGCTCAGTTCATTGAACTGACCCGTGCTAGCTATTTTTGCAGATGGATGACGTAAGTGGTGAAAGAAGGAAAAAATTTATATGATGCATTGGCTGATATATGTTTAATTCTTAGTGAGGAGTTCTGATTCATTTTTTTGTTGTATTGTAAAAGAAAAGTTGTATACTTTATAGAAGAGGGTTGTTATTATGCAGTATGCCTATAATGCATAGTCTTGTAAATTTATACATTATAATGATGAGTTGCGAGTTGTGATTTATTTTCATTGGTTGTGTAATCTATCTTGTACTTTTATAAAGAAGATGAAGGTTCTATCTTATTTATAGTGTTTATATTATATCATGCTTATCTTATTATCTTTGATAAGATGGATAATGGGAATTAGTTCAATTTCCCTTATAATTGAAGCAACTTGTTGAGTTGTATAATATGATGTGTTTTACCTAAACAATTTAACATAATAATGTGATGCATAATGAACATGCATTAAGAAATATGGATATTGTGAATGTTTAACCCTAACACTTAATCATGTAGAGGAAGATTCATTCCCTTTAAAATAAATGTAAACCAAAAAGGTTTGAAGAGATGATTAATAATCATTAGAATTCATTTTTTATGAAGTATACTTTAGTTGGATTTATGTGGTTGTTAAATCTTCCTAAAAGTTAAAGTACATTTAAATGAAACTTATGATATCATTGTCCTATTTTGGTTAACTGATGGGTAAACTGAGAAAAGGAACATTAAAAGGAATCATAAATTAAGGAAGTTCTTCATGGACTAAATGAAAAAATTTTAGGAAAGAACTTATGGAGTGTTGGATTAGGGTTTGATAGGGTTGTTGTAATTAAGGCTTAATCCAAATTAATAATTCATTAATAATCTCCCTAGGGTATGTACATCTCAATGAGGTAGTTTTTGTAGGATGTTGGCACACGCCAACTGCAGGGCTGTAATTTCGAGAGGACTTGGGTCTTCTTGAGAATACAACATTGTAGTTGACATGTGGCATCATCTTTCCGTATTGATCATCTAGATCTACACACAATAAGAACTTTAACTTAGTTTCTCTCTAGGTCAGGTTAGTGGCATATTTAGGATAGGAAGTAGCTTCCAATGGCTCAGGGTACCTTAGCACACCCGATTGACTTAAGGTCAACTAAGTATGCCCATTTACCCTAAGTCATGTTGAGTTCCTTCCTATAATAATTTATGTTTTTAACTAGGTCTAGGGTTAAACCTGGGACAAGTGGACTGACGGTAGTTAGTAAAGACCAATCATGATAATAAAAGGGTGAGGTGAAGGGCGTATTCCAATATGACGAGTATGTCATCTAGGAATAGTGACATACACAGTATGTTGTAAAACTTTGGCCAAAGTATCACAAGATGCTGATTGTGTTGTCCTATGTCACCAAGTTTAAAGCAACTTGATATCAGATGAATATTGGTAACAAATATTCAGATATGTTTTTTAAACAGATCACTCAGTACCTAGTGTAGGGTAGGAAAACTAAGTATACAAAGTGTAGAATATGTATTCAATACTTAAGATAACATAAATAGATTGGTAGATAACCAAGTTATGAAATGAATAGATTGGTGGTGTTTTGCATAGAATGTTTCCATTCTTAGAATAGAGGTGCTTCTATCCTTTCATTCTCTTGAGAAATAGATAAGGGTTAGGGCTAGGAGGAATACCTGTTGAATGTTAGGAGGGTTCGTGCGTACCGTAGAGAGAGATCAGATCGATTGCAAAGAACTCCTTTTTGTCTAGGAAGGACTACCTGCAAGTAAGAATACAAGACCACCAAATTTTAGTTAAACAATAAATGAGGGAACTGCCTTGGGCCCAGAAAATATTAGAATTCCTTTCGAAGGTGGTCAGTTCCCCTTTTAATATGAATTAACACAAATGATAGCAAAGAGGCTATTGCAAAATTACACTTTAATTGCCTTGTTAAAAATCAATAGAAGAAAGGTTGGTTTTGGTTTGAGTCACAGTGGCCATTGCCGGTCACTGTACAACTGACTGCGGTTTTACACCGGTACTGGTTGCTGATAACCGATACCGGTAGGGGCAGTGATTTAGGGGCTTTCAATAAAGGAAAGCTATAAGGCGGTTATGGTGTTTATAATACTGGTAAATGATTAGGGATAGGCAATAGGGTGATGGAGAAGAATCAGAGAGTGTGGGGGCTGTTCTTGGGGCAATGTAAGGGTAGTGGAATGAAAGTTAGATGTAGGGTGCTTCCAGGTAGTAGATCTAGGAGTGAACTTATAATTACTATGATTCAGAAGTTCAAGAAATGTTATTTAAAAACGTACAAGACACTACTTACTAGTTCCTGATGAAGATACAGGTCCAAGGATTGTAATGACGAAAGCAGGGCTCATGTGGGATGATTTAACAATAAAAAATGAGATATCTTCTCTCCCAATGCTTGGATGAGTGTCGTTGTTCTCTAGTTCCTCAGTTACAGTCTTGGGCTCGATGTCCTTCTCTGCAAACTCTTCTCCTTTCTTCACTTGTCTTTGCTCTGCCAAGTGAATTCTGGATCTTTCAAATGAACTCCGATCCCTTGTTTTTGGTTGGGGGAGGTCATTTACAGGGAACCAATGGTGGTTACGTAACTGACGGTGGTCGAGTAGGAACCGATGTCGGTTCAGTCAAAGTGGGCTATTTTTAGTAAAATAGCCAATTTTCCCTCCTTTTCTCTCAAGGGATTAGTTGTGGGCTTGGTCAAGTCATGATTAGGTTGGTTTTGGCATAGGTGAGAAGTAATTAGTCATGGGTGTGGATGTAGACCAAGTTATAGGTCTTAATTAGGTTAGTTTAGGGTTAGGGCTAGGTCATGATGAGGTGGTGAAATGAGGTGGCAGGTTTGAAGATGTGGATTTATTAATTATAAGGTAATTAATAAATAAGTGTGTAAGGTTTAAGTTGTGAGGTTAGGTTGTGAAATGAGATGCGGGGCACAAGGTGTCGTAAGACACAAATTTGGTGTCTACATTAGCCCCTTGTTGTCGTGTAGCTTGTCTTGTAAAGTTACACTGACAATTAATAAGAAGTGATTGCCCCAGTTAAGGGTATAGGTAATCCCCCTCAAATCTATCACAGATTGAGGCGACATGAAATCAGGGATAGGGTTGATAAAGGATAAATGGTGTTGGGATGATGGTAAGATGGTGGGGTAAATTCAAGGAAGCAGACGCATGTTGAAATGTAGTAGTGTGACCAGGGTACATGATTTGAAGAGCAAACAAGCAATTCATAGGCAAAGGTCAATAGTTTATCCAAACAAGGGTGATATAATCCTGGTATTCAAGGCATATGAAGTAGCTCCAGGGGATATAACGGGTAAGGTATAGGAACGTTAGGCATGTTCAGTAGTACCAAATGGTTTGTTTGGTTGAGATAAACGTCACAGTCTCAGTCTAGGCAAAGTTGGTTGGCTGAGCAATTCAAGTATCATAATCATGCTAGAACATGAACAGGTGAGCTCGATTGAACAAAAGCTACATGATGGGTGGATAAAATCATAATTTGCGGGTCTTGGGCGAGTTACTTAATTGGTGCGGCCTTGGGTCGGGCCTGATTGGTTGGGTGTGGCCTTGGGTGGGGCCAATTGATTAGGTGTGGCCGTGGGTCAGGCTAGATTGGCTGGTTGCGGCCTTGGGTCAGGCCTGATTGATTGGGTGTGGCCTTGGGTCAAGCCGGATTGGTTGGTTGCGGCCTTGGGTCGGGCCTGATTGGTTGGTTGCGGCCTTGGGTCGAGCCTAATTGGTTGGTTGGTTGTGGCTGTGATTTGGGCTAATAAAGTCAAAATAGTGCTATTTAGCAAAGCCGGGGGAGGCGATGTGGTGAGACAGGAAGATTAGTGGATAAGGGAAGAAATTTTGGTAAAGTAGGCATGAGATTTGACACAACAAGGTTTGACATTTACTTATGGTATAATGTTTGCAGCACACCCTGAGGCAACAAGGTTGGCAGTGGTATTAATGATAGCGGTGGGGTATTATGCATTACTAAGGGTGGATGGGGGAAGATTTCCAAAAGCATTGATGTGTATTATTTGGGAAATGATAGAAAGGAGCGTGACTTTCGCATGGGCACCCGCATATCTGGCAGAGCTATCCAGCGTTTTATGGGTCTGCAGGTGAAATCACAGGACGACACTAGATTTTGCATACTTATTACATTGTTGGGCCTATGAGCACATTGTGTGTGTGTGACCAATAGGCTGACCAATCCAAGAAAGAGAGACAAGAGTGCAGAGGTTGGGATTTAGACGATGGGTCTAGATAGAACAAGAGGCGAGATCCAAGGCCATGATAGATGACATCGAGTATTATAGGTAGGTGTGGGAGATGGTGATGATTGTGGATATCCATTGGAGGCCTTACGGGAACTATATGGTGACAGAGAACATAGCTGAGGAGTTGAGGGGTGTAGAGCGATTGAGGTGGATCGCAAGGCACAGGCCAGGTGAGTACGAGAGGATTCCTCTAGATCGCATGCGGTGAAAATTTGGATTTGTTCAGGATATGCCCATGGCTTATAGTCCATACATGAGGATCAATGCCGAGGCATCATTCTCACCTCCCCGTTCGACACCTCCAAAAGGACCAGAAGAGATAGCAGCCAATCGCAGGGTAATGGATGTAGGAGCGACAGAGGCTTATAGATTATGGTGGGTAGCAGAGCTGCGAGGTTCACGTGAGAGGGCCGATCAACCTAACATAGCTATGATTATAGCGGAGAGAGATCACCTGTAGGGTTTAGTGCACCAGCTTCAAACATGGGTGAATGAGACAACAGGATTGTTAGCGGTTGTAGAGTCACGAGTGGAGAGAATAGAGGTGATATTCCTCCACGTGAGAGGGCATATTCATATGTTATAGGAGAGATTGGCATATCAGTGGGAGGAACCAATATCAGTGGCACCTTTGAGGATGGAGAGGCCAGGTGAGTGGCGTCAACGATCACGATCATCACCTTGTTTGGGATGAGGCACAAGGGTCTAAGTGAATTTCATAGAGGTATAAGAATAAATAAGGATGTCGACCTGCGCGTCGATGATAGAGAAGATGTATTTGTTTAACATCTAAATAAAACTAAATATGTATGTTGATTTGAGTTATGATAATAATAAGAATGGTTGTGTTTTGAATGTTTGTTTTGAAAAAAGGATAAAGATGAATGTTATCAAATAGAAATACACAAAAATATTTATATTTACAACACGTGATAGGTTATAGTAGGGGATGGTTGAGCTAACCTTGGGAGACCCCATGTCTCCTAAGTGCTTCCTACATAGCCCATTGCACAAAGCAAGGAGGGGCCTCAGACCGATGTAGTTCTCCCTTAGGACCAGGGAGAGGTGAATTTAGGAAATTTGGTTGTGGTTAGGCAATTTGTTGGTTGGTAAAAATATTGATATTGGTAGGGTAATGTTGTTGGTGTTGGTAAGGTATTGGTGATGTTGGTGTAGGTATAGGTGAAGTGAAAGTTAGCTTACCCACGTAGTAAGGAACCGTGTCCTGATTAAGGTCAACACATAATCCTAGATTCAAGTAAAAAAAGCAAAAGTGTCCCATAGTTAAAAAGAGCAAAAAAACCACATATTAACGTAGGATGAGCTTGAATCCCTAGGTGCCTTGCATAGGTGAGAAATTGATAGGTGAAAAGAGTTGTATAATCACAATATATCGGATATACGTCACGTCCCTTGAGTTTTGTTTCTTTGACGAATGGTGAGGTGAGGTGGCTGGTAGAGCTGGGGCGCAGAGAATTTGTTATAAGGTGATTATGCTGACAAAAGAGAACCAAACCTAAATAGACAAGTCCATGATTCAAAATTGCTTTTGAATATTGCTTTTATTTTTCTGGATATAGACTGATCGATGTGGGAAGTCTACATGGGATATGTATTTTTTTGTTCTTGAGTTTTTCACGAAGTTGAGCAATGCGAGAAGCTTCTGATAGAGGCTAAATTTGTATAGCTGTCCTTCAAGGGAGCAGTCTATTTATAGTAGCAGATGTGGATTTTGTGTATAGTTTTCCTAGTTTGCTCCAATCCAATCCAATTAGGAGCAAATTTTCCTATAGTCAACACATATTATCCCTTTTCCATTCTTTTTAGGAACAATTACAAGAGGAGATACCCACTGACTATCTGAGATAGGGTAGATAAAACCTACTTGTAATAGTTTTTCAATTTCTTGTTTGACTATATCTCTTAAGGATGGGTTAATCCTTCTTTGAGGTTGCCTAACTAGTTTAACATTTTCAATATATATGTGATGAGTGTAGATACTTGGGTGAATTCCCTTCATGTATTTTTAATCCCAAGAAAAATATTTAGTATGATTTTATAGAACATCAAACAATTTTGCTTTTTCATCATCCTTCAACCAACTGTTAATGTTCAAAATTTTACCTGGTTGAATCTCAACATTCTTGGTTCTAATGTGTGATGAACTGATTTGTTTGAAGGGTTACATTAAATTATTTAGTGGACATGCATGTGGTAACAACATATGATATGTAGAAACATATTCAAAAGTTCCTTGACATAGTATATTGGAAAAAGGATGGTAATGAGAATTATGATACTTATCTCTTTGTAGGTCAAAATCTTCATCACTGCTACTTTCCAGAAATTCTTCACCACTCCCTGATGTATCTGAAACTGAACTTATTGATTCTTACTCTCCCGATGATAAATCTCGTTCCTCCAGAGTGAAATTATTTCCAATAATAGAGAACTACTGCTATCATGATTCCAGAACTAAATATGGTGGTTCCAAAACTAAATGTTGTGGTTCTAAAACTAAGTTCGTTACTTCGGGAACTATAGTAGCAAGTTCTAGAACTAATTTTGTAGGTTCTAAAATTATAGTTGCAAGTTCTAGAACTATTTATGATTGCTTTGAGGACAACTGGTGCTCATTCAATGGTGAATTAATCATCTTTTCAACTTCTCTTACGTGATCCTACAATGTGATCATAGCCAAAGAAGACAAATCGTGCTGATTAGTATCAGGAGAATAAACTCACAATTGTTCTTGATTGTCAATAAAAGGTCATGCAGAAGGATATAAGGAAATTTACTTAGAGTTCTTACCATTCAAGATTGTCATATCACCTAACCTGTAATCAATTAGAGAAGCAATTGTAGCTAACCATGGTCTACCCATAATAATGGGATAACCCAATGTTTTACCTTTTGGCTGCAGTATAAGGAAGTCAACTAGATATTCCCATGACTCCACCATAACCACCACGTCTTCAATAATCCCTTATAGTTTTGCTACAGACTGGTCTGTCATCTACAATATGGTATTAGTAGGTTGTATACCCATTAATGGTAATGTTTTCAAAGTGTCCACTGTCATTAAATTTATAGCCACACCCAAATCTACCAAAACATTATGTATATCCTTATTCCCTATAGAGACAGAAATAACTGGACTTCCAGGATCTCTGTATTTGGGAGGTAAAAATTTTCCTGCTAATAAATCAACAAGTTTCCCATCTACTTTAATGGTCTTGGGGTAATGTTTCTTCCTTCCAGGATTTTTCAGGCATAACATTTTGATTAATTTGTTCAATTTTGGAATGTCCTTAATTTCTTGCAATAATTGTATTTCAATATTCAATTTCCTTAGTTCCTGTACCAATTCAAACTCCTTGGTTTCTATAGATTCTTTAAATCTCTCTAGAAATGGAGTCTCAGTAGTGTCACTATCTGGCTCCTTTTCTTTTCTTTTTATATCCTCTTTTGGAACAATAGTACTAGGGGTTTCATTTTCTTCTATCATTTCAGTGATTATAATGGGTGGACTGCTAATTATTTTTCCAGATCTAGTTTGAATATCCTTATAATCCATGGCATGTAGATCAACTGATTTTTATGGTTTTGTTCCATAAACAAGAGTTGTTTGTTTGTTTCTCGGGTTTTCTATTGGCTGTGTTGGTATTTATGTTTGGACTATATTCTCAATTTGTGAAATTTGTGCAGGGGATCCCATGATTTCCTATTGATTTTGATTTGGATATATTTTTCCTTGAGTATAATTACAAGGGTTCCATCTAGGTTGTGACCAAGCATAAGGACTTCCTTGACCATCCCATGGTTGTTGATGTCCCTGAGCATACCAAGCATGAATTTCCTAATATTGAGGGTTCCATGTTGGTTGAGGTACCCAAGGTGGTTGTCCCTAATTTTGTGGTACTGTCTGAGCATCTCATGGCATTTTCTAGGGATTAGGAACTAATCTTGGCATAAAATTCCCTTGTTGAGGTTGTCTCTGAACAAAATTCAATTATTGTGTTGTGGATGATGTACTAGTTTGTTTAAGATGATTCTTTATGACTGGGAGTAGAGAAAAAGTATCAGTATCATGTTCTGTATATTCGCAGATAAGACACATTTCAGTTGTATCCAAAAGACAGTCTCTTATTACATGCTTCTTCCTACATCTAGGAAAATACATAGCCAATGGTTCAGTTTTGGCATTTTCTTTAGCTTGTAATCCATTCATAGTAGAGGTTAATTGAACTAAAATGTCTATTTTAAAGTTTTATAACTCATCCATTAGTTTTTTCACATCTGGATTCAGATTTTTCACCGATTTTGATTTTTTAGGTCCACCCCTTGTTCTGGAATAGCTTCTACAACTCTCCTTAATTGATCAATGTCTCCACTTCCTATCAAGTTAAGGGATTCCCTAGATTCGTCATCCAAACCCTTAAGAAAAATGGTTTTACATAACTCCTCTTAAAGTACAAATCCACACCTTGTGCTCACAAAGAGGAATCTGTCTAAATAGTCTTCTATATTTTCATCCTCCTCCTTGATTTTGAAGAATTCTTCCTTCCTATTTCTCCCTCTACAATAATCCTGGTATTTTTCTAGAAAGGCAGTTTCTATTTGTGCCCAAGTGGTAATAGAGTTAGATGGTAATCCCATGAACCACCTCATTGTTACATCCTTCAGAGTGGATGGAAACAACTTGAGTTTTTGATTATCTATTTTATAGTCATAGGTCTAACATAGTACCTTGAACTCAAACAAAAATTGGTCAAGATCTTCAGATGACATCCCTCTAAATGTGGGTAAATGTGTAGGTGAGATATTTTTCATTGGTGTATCATCATCACCCAATTCGATTGGATAAGTAAGGTCCTATCAGGTTCTCTTTCAGCTTCTCGTGCCATTTTAAGAATATTTTCCAAATCTTTCTCCCAATCAATGTGGTATGTGATATGCCTTGGGGAAGGTGAAAAATAAGGAGTAGGATGTTGACTACTCAATTAAGAATTAAAAATTTCCCTAAATGGATATTGAGAAATAATCCTTCTCCTAAAAGTTCTACTTCCTTCAGGTGACTGATCTAAGAATTCCAAAGGTGGTAATTTTGTTTCTTGTATAACTGGGGATGATGTTTCCTCCAATTCTTGATCAATTTCCTTATTTGGACTATAGGATGTTATGAATTCTTGTGAAGATGTTCTTGGGAGGAATCTACCCTTTCAGTCTCTTGGTCTACTCATATATTTTATGATATAGTAGGGAAGATCCTTCAAATACTAGATTTATGATTGTTGTTGTTGCTAACACCTAATTAGAAAATTCCAACTAGTGTGTCCTAAGAAATGACACCAAAAATGATGGGCATCATTATTCCCTTCATTTAATCAACTTCTTGTTGATGTCATATTCAAACTAGGGGTGTGTCTAAAGTTATATGTAACAAGAGTAATCTTATCGATCTAGTATTTGACTGTAGTTATTTTCATATTTTCTAGGGGATATTTTCAATATTGTAAGGAATTCTTGGTAAAAACCTTATTTAAATCATACTATGAAACTTTGCTGAAAGGAAACACACTTTGCAGAATGTAAATAAACACACTTACTTCTGAAAATAAACACACTTACTTTTAGAAGTAAACACACTTGATTTTTGAAATAAACACATAACTTAGAATTCTTAAAAATGGTTGTAAGAAGAATACGAATCTATCTAGGCACCTGCTAGAATGAGTATACAATAGATTCTAACTAGAAGAATTAAAAGTGATACAAAATTAATAGATCTAAGATATTTTCTTAGGAAATATAAATACCAAATAGACGAATATCCTTTTCCTTGGGGGAGTGGGTCGTTGCTCCTCCTTGAATCACAATTTAAAAACTTAGAATTCTCTCAAACAGGAATGGATATTTATTGATAAAACATTCAGTATTACAAAGTGTACTGGATCTGTGTACTTATTCTCTATATCTATATCTATCTTCTTTGTTCTATCTATATCTCCCTATCTATATCTCTTTATCTCTTTATATACATTTACAATCATAGTTATCTCTACAATTCTAATGAAATTGAATCATGCCCAAAATAGATGCTGACTCGGATTGTGGCTGATCAGACAGTTGTAAGATAACTATCCCTAGATCTCCTATCATAAATCTTCTCATCCTTTCTGGATTGAAAGGGTCATTGATGCTAAATCACCGGATGTGGTTAGAATAGATAAACTTCCATCGATTCCAGAATTTTAGAGAAGTTCCAGAACCATAAGAAATTGTTAAGGATAAAAACCACGAGATTTTTGGAGCTATACCCAGGAGTTCCAGAGATAAGTCTGAAAATTTCAAAACTAAATACTGGAGTTCTAGAACTAAGTCCAAAAGTTCTAGAACTAGATGATGAATATGTAATGGAGTTCCAGAACTATCTTGGAAGTTCCGAAACTAAGTTGTATTGGAACAAATGCTACCAAAAACATGTTGAATGCTACATACTTCATTTCTTTGACTGATTAGACCTTATTTATTACAAAACTAAATTTCAAACACATTTTTTAGGAATTTCAAAGCTTTTAAATGTTATAATCACAATTAATCAAAAGACAGACAATTACGTCCTAACTCATATCCAATCAAATAAAATTCACAAAATGCAATCAAACTTAATAAAAAGGAGAGTAAGATGAGATGATTTAGTATACATTTAACGGACATATTCTGGCCTCATCATGGATCTATTTTATTTATTGGAGGAGGAAACAGTGGAGGAAACCATGGTTTTGGATTAGGAGGAAAAGGGTCGTAACCACCTCCACAAGTATTTTTTGAGATGTCTTTGTACTTACCAGGCTACAAGGTTATGGAAGATGTTATAGAGCATGTGTACAAGTGTGAAGTACTATGGTGCGCAAAAACAATCACTACCCCAGAGAAGAAGGAGTGTCATTTTGTAATGATGTTGCAAGGGCACATGCATATTTGGTACTAGAAATATGACCCCCATCAAAGGGTTGTCAACTACGCCGCATAGAAGAACACCTTCCTAACAGAGTTCCATATCCCTGAATTTTAACAATAGAGCATAAACACCCTAATTGAGATCCAACAAGGAATGGCAGAGAGTGTGTGGGAATATGAAACACGGTTCAAAACTATCCTATGACATTCACCCTTCTCAACATGCTTAATGGTTTTTTGGAATATTAATAACACCGTTCAGAAGGGAAATGTCACACAATACTTTTATTGACCTTTGTGAGACCTTGGAATCTTCCTTGCATTCTAAGGTTGTTCGTAGCATTGATACTGGTGTTAGCCCCTTTATGGAGGCTCAAATTGATGCAATGGCCAAGTAGTTGGAGAAGTCTAGAAATTCAGGACATGAGGCTTGCAGTGGGATTTGGTGTACAGATTATGAAGTGGAAGGGAATGCAAAGGATACTTTCCCTTGGAAGTTGATACCCATCATGGTGGTAGACTATGGTATTTTCCATGGGGATCATGATGAAAATAGGTGTCCTCTACTACAACATGCAATCTGTAAGAATGTTTCTTGCTATTGCAATATTTGTACCTTTATGACCCATAATAGCAATGATTGTAGACCGATTCACTAGATTCATGATGTTATTAATCTTGGTGTGTGCCAAACTAGTCTTACAAGTAGTTCTAAGGATGATGATCATCGCTACAAATGGCACGGATATGGAGGGGAAAATAAATGGGATTTCCATAGAGGATTTTATGGTCATAGTAACTTCTGTGGGGGATGAAGTGCATTCTTGTGAGGAACATGTTATAACTGTGGACATACAACGCATTATAAGCATGAGTGTCTTGATCTATTACAATGCTCGTGGTGTGGGAAGAAATATAAGTACGAAGAGTGTCTAGATATTTATGAGCATGTGAACCAAAATTACTAGAAATACAAAGGCATTGGGATGGTGAGTGTAAAGAAGGCCGACCCTCAGTGGATGCCAAGAGTGATGTGTGAGTTAGGACTAGAACCTGTATTAGTGACAATGCAAGTAGATTTCACGTGTGCCAAGGAGACGCCAAGACAAATGACATTAGTTTTAAGAGAGGAAGTGGTACATGAAAATTATGTGGACCCTGCTCATTATAAGGAGGTGTATCAAGAGACTATGGATGTGATTCAGATTTTGCAATGGGAGATCCAATGTCTAAAGGAGCAGTCAAAGCAGTTGGAGCAAAGGAAAAATTATGAGGCTCTGAAGGAGGACTTGGATTAAGTTAAGGAAGTATGTAGGATGTTAAGGAAAGATAATAGTATTCCCTTGCTAGGAGAATGGCTGAGGGAGAAGGTACCACATGTTGAACCAAAGCATGAAAGGTAGGTTTTGCATGCAAACCTTCCTCCTCATAGCCTTGACTATGATAAGGAGATTATATTGAATGCTATTATTGATGGGTGGATTTTAAGGAACATCCTCATTGACACAGAATCAGAGGTCAATTTTCTTACCTTTGATGCATGGCATCAAATGGGAAGACCCGCATTATAACCCTCTTTGAATGTGTTATATATGAAAAACAACACAAAGTCAATGCACATTGGAGTCTTGAAATATGTGGTTATCACTATCCAAGGGGCTAAGTTCGCTAGGGAATTTGAAGTCTTGGTGCTCACCAAGGTAGATAATTTCCCATAATTACTTGGGTTTCCTTAGTGTTATAAGAACGTTGCTAACTTGTGGTTTAACAAGGGGTATATCAGCTTTGAGAAAAATGAAGAAAGGGTGATTATCCCTTTAACAAATGGGAATTCAATGCCCTATAATGATCCCTTAGGAGAGGAAATCCTTAATAGAATCTATGTGTGCTCCATTAGAGATCCTGAGATAATCCATCCCATGAAGGGAGTTATCCAGTTTGAAGATGTTCAGTCCTTGAGTGATACCACTATTATGGCATGTGATAATTGGGTGCATGGGACTTATGATTTTATTGGGAGAAATTGAGAGTATATTTAACAAGGGTAACAAAGGTTCATTTTTTCAGGTGCCAAGGAGGGAAGAAGTTGCCAAGTTACTCTAGAAGAGAGCACCTTGAAATTGTCTTACAAGAAATGGAGGCTGAGTGGAAGAATGAGGACAACAGAAGGGAAATGCTCAATTATAACCTACTTGGAACTATAATACGCTAGTGGGCTACTCATGGGGAGAACTTCCTAGAATGGCGCATGGTAAGTGTCACATTTTCTGCAAGGTTCCCCTGGAGCAACACACCCATTATGATCAAATACTACCATGGTAAAGAGATTGCCTCATTTCATGTCCAAGCATGTGAGAAAGCCTTGATGGGAAGCAAAAAAGCATTACAACCTTCATTATGGGTGCATAAGTTGTATTCCACCTTAAAAGGCTATGCATGCGCATGGTATATTCATTTGGAGATGCGTCATCAAATAGGTAATTGGCAGGAGTTTACGGCTGATCTCATTCAATATTTTGAGTATCGGAGTATTAGGACAAGTTATTGCAAGTAATCAAGCACCTTTTAATGGGAGATAGTTCTATGGTAGAAAATACACTACTGGAGTTTCTGGGTGAGCCTTATTTAGAGACACACCTCAATGAAGAAGAATCATAGGAAGTACAGCTTAAGTGCGTTTGCATGGAAAAATAAAAAGGAAAAATGGTCTATGTAGTAGATGTCAAGGAGATGGAAAGTTTGGATGTTTACCATTATGAAGGTACGCGCGAAGTCATAGATGGCACTGAAAAAAATAAGTTTAACCATGAGCCATTGAAAACAAAGAAGGTTAACATTGGGATAGAGATAGAACCTAAGGAAGCTATCATTGGGGACTATTGGTTGAAAAAGGAAGTTTCAAAGGTCAGTGATCTCTTGCACGAGTTCTAGGATTTGTTCCCTTGTGGGTACCATGAACTTAAAGGCATCCACCATTCCTTGGGGGAAATGAATATTAAGTTTAAGTAAGGTGTGCACTCGATCTAGAAGAGGCCTTATCAAATGAATCTAAATTTACATGTATGGTTCAAGGAGTAAATAGAAAAGATGATAGCATCTGGTATCATTGAGGCTATAGAGAAATCATAATGGATAAGCCAAATGGTCATCCGTATCAAGAAGTATGGAAGATTAAGGATCTATGTGGAGTACAGGGACCTAAATGTAATATGTGTCATCGATCCTTTCCCATCCCCCTTTACTGAAGAAATTTTTGAGGGACTGGCCGAGTGTGAAGTCTACTCTTTGATGGATGGGTTCTCAAGGTATCACCAAGTCACGATTACAAAGGAAAACCAAAGAAATATAACTTTCTCCACTGAATGAGTGATTTTCACGTACATGTTTATGCCTTTTGGATTGAAGAATGTTCCTAATGTGTTCTCGCACATCCTGGTACAAGAATTTTAGGACTTCATCCATAAATTTCTTAAAGTTTACCTAGATGACTAGACTATATATGGGTTGGTAAAATACCATTGTGATAATTTGAGGCTGATGTTTGAGATATGTCAGTGATTGAGGATATCCCTCAACATTGAGAAAGGTGTCTTTACTACTCCATTTGGAACCCTATTAAGAAATATTATATGTAAAGAAGGCTTACTAATGGATCCCACCAAAGTTGCAGTTATTGTGGGATTAGGCGAGCCTACTAGTCAAAGCGCAGTGTGTAGATTCCTTTGGCATATAAGGTACTATAGGAAATTCATCAAGGGGTGTGTCAAGATTGTTGCACCCTCAGAGGAATTTCTAAAACACAAGAGTGCCTTTAATTAGAGAGAGGCGTAGAAAAAAGTGTTTAACACTTTAAAGGATAGGCTTGGCATGGTGCCCATTCTACATTTTCCTTCTTAGGATAAGAATTTTCATGTGCATGTTGATGCCTTAGGGAAAGCCATGGTAGAAGTAATAGCACAACCTGGTGAGGGGATTTTTGATCACCACTTGTGTTTTTCTAGTATAAAGTTGACACCAACAGACTAGAATTACATAACTACTGAGTGCGAGGCACTATCTATGATCTACACACTGCATAATTTTAGATAGTGTCTATTGGAAACACCATTTATATTCTACATGAACCAAATGACGTTGAATTTATTTGTCAACAAGATCATTTTGTAAAGGTTCATATGTCATTGGGTCCTATTATTCCAATATTTTGAGTTCATGGTGGTCATAAACTCTAGAAAAAGTAATTCAGGACATGACCACTTATCTAGGATTGACTCAGGGGAGGATGTACAAAGTATTAATGATATAATGCTAGATACACAAATATTTAGGTTATAGCATGCGCCCTTGGAATTGGAAGACATTAGAGTGTTTCTCAAAATAGGTGTGGTACTATTGCACCCTACATGTTTATTAGTAGAGACCTATATAAGTTAGGACATGATGAGGTTTCACACCGATGTGTATTAGAACATGAGCAAGTTGTAATTATGGAGGAAGCACATGGCAGGATTGCATGAGGAAACTATGCAGGGAATGTTACCGCGTGAAAGATTTTACTGGCATCGCTTTAGTGGGAAATGATCTATCAGTATTGCATTGAGTTATTCAAGGCTTGTGACTATTTCCAGTGCCTTAAAAAACCTAGAAAGAGGGATGAAATTCCCTTGCGACTAATAGCCAGTGCTGAACCATTTGAAATATGGGTAATCGAATTTGTAGGGAAA
The DNA here is from genome assembly GCA_019776745.2 of Taxus chinensis. Lineage (NCBI taxonomy): Eukaryota > Viridiplantae > Streptophyta > Pinopsida > Cupressales > Taxaceae > Taxus > Taxus chinensis. Next base: position 74,849,709 of record CM034151.1, read on the forward strand.
ATTTCTCCAGCCACGCAAAGGACTGGTTCGTGGTATATCATTACTTGGAATGATTAATTGACACAATGGGCAGAGGTAGTGCCTATGAAGGATTCCACATAAGTGAAAACTACTAGATTTTTATAGGATAACATAATTAGCAGGTACGGATGTCCTTTGAGTCTAACAAGTGATAGGGGTACACACTTTCTAAATGAAATGGTCAGGATTCTGTTAGCATAATTTATGGTGGCCCATCACAAGACCACCCCTATCATCCAAAATCAAGTCAAATTTTGGAAGCATTTAATAAAATAATGATTCACATGTTTACCAAGATCTATGACATTAGAAGACAAGGTATCGGCCCTTCTATGGGCATACAGGACAACCTACAAGAGGTTAAGCAAATCCACACCATTCCAATTGGTATTTGGCACAGAATCTATTTTTCTAGTTAGATTCAAGTTACCATGGCTGTGTATAGCATGTGGAGGAGGATTAGCTAATGAATACGTGCTAGAAGAGAGGATTGATAATTTGATATAGTTAGATGAAAGAAAATCACTTGCTAGATGGATTCAAAATATAGAAAAAGTAAGACAAAAGGCATGGCATGATTGTCATATCAAAAACAAGAAGTTTGAGATTGGGAATATGGTTTTGTTATATAATTCTAAGTTTCTGTGCCATCCTGGGAAGTTGAAAGTCCATTGGTTGGGCCTTTACATCATCTCATACATCCTTGAATCAGGCGCTTCCCAGTTACAAGCACTAGATGGGATGAGATTACCAGGTCATTTCAATGGGAGTAGGCTGAAGCCCTACTATAAATAATTCCTCTCAGTGTTTGTAAATACGGAATTATTTCCAATTAGCTTAGAATTTCCCTTTAGTGCTTTTTCTTTTCTTGTGTTTCCTTTTCTCATTGCTTGTTCCTTATTTTTGTTCCATTTTGCACCTTGTGCACTAGTAACCACATTATCTTTCTAAATTTGTGTATGTGCAAAGGACCATGCATATTTTTTAGTGTGGGGTGGAGTAGTGCAAAGTAAAGTATAACCCAATACTAAATGTTGAGTGGCCCAATATAAGGAAGTGCATAATATTGAGGAAACACATGGTGAAACGGTGGATAATGAATTTTGGGGTGAAGAAGGTTGTAACAAATAACACGTATGAAGAATGAAGAGCGTAGGAACAACATGAGGTAGGTGAGGGAAAAAATCAGGTAAAGGATAGAAGTGCCTTTGGTGCTATAGACACTCACATAAAATTCTTTAGTTAGATTGGATTTTTACGCCCCATAAAATTGTAGAAGGATTTTTACGTAGGATTAGGCATGTGGGTAAGGGAGCTTAAAGTTGGCCTAGTGGAAAAACCCACATTTAACGTTAAGTATGTTGGTAGGTGGTATAGGATTTATTGCTCGATAGGAGTAAAAACTATAAATATGAGCTCAGGCAAGTCATTATTTTACCTTACTATTATGAAGTTGAAGTGTTCTTGCGAACTAAGGCATCTAGAGAGATTTGTGCAAAGGAAGAAGAATCATAGAGATCTAAGTGTGTGAAAAGAGCAGATATGTAGACCATAGTGGAAGGAGTACATGGGCATGGGGAGAATTAGTTTATAGTGCACCCTCTTGTGGAAAGTTTTCCAAGTTAGGGTTTGGAAGATAGGGAATGGAAAGAGAAGGATTTATTCACAGAAGTTAAGCCTTAGAATTGAATAGAGTACTAGAAAAAAGAAAAGAGTTTTAAATTTTAAACTAACAAGAATAATGGCACCAAATAAGGTGATTGTTTCACTAAATAAACAGAAGGGAAAGGGAAAAGTAAAACAAACCGTTACCATCACTATCCCCAATGAGGAATGGTACGTAGAAATGCAGTACCTAGATGGAGTGTTTTTGGGAAACGAGTGGGTATCGCACTTGAGAAAAATGGTCATGAGTGATTACAACCATCAAACGAGCACTATAGAAAAAGAAATGGTGTTGGAGTTGGTTTGTCCAGCTAACAAGAGGAAACCAGATGGAATGCCAATATATAGCGACAAGGTGAAAGTAAAGTTGGAGAAGGTAGCGCTATTGCAACTATATGAGTTTCTTTATTTTGGAAAACTCAAGTGGCTATATCAGTGGTTGATTTCATGGATACATGCATACCATTTCTACTTTACAGGCTGCAATATGCACATAACACTGCGGTTGATATTCAAATTCAGTTTCTTAAATTGTGAAGGAGAATCTATAGATGATAATTTGAGTGATAAGGAGGCCATCAAGAAAACAATACCATCCTATGACTACAAAAATGGTTCACGGTACATTGACATCATAGAAATGTTAGACCCTATTATGAGGATGACCGTGCACTTGGTCACCAAGCTTAATGATCAAGAAATATGGACGCAAGTGAACAAGGCATGGTTGAATATATGCCAGAAGATATTGGAAGGAACCATCTATAAATTGTCCTCCTTTACTACGGATGAAATCATAAGTAGCGTAAAGGAAGGAGAAAATATCTTATTCAGAAACATCCTCCTCACCGTCGTCTTCTCAGAAATTGGAGTACCAAATGGGCCAGAAAAGTTCATTTGGGAATATCTAGAAGAAAACACCTCACCTGCGAAGAGATTTTAGAAGTAAACTTGTGAAACCATGATGGCCCGCTCATAAGGCGTGCCTAGAGAAGTGGTATAAATGAATGTGTGATGCATTAAAGGAAGAGTGGAGGATCTCAAAGTAGTTTCCCATGCTCATGGATGGAGAAGAAGAGTTTATAGTTTATCAACATTTTTGCATTGGTAGGTTTATATTTCCAAATGAGACTAAGATCCCATAGTGCAAGCTACCCTTCTCCTTCAACACACAATACTTCCCAACAAGGGTCAATTGGTTCAAGGAGGCCAAAAGGATAAGGTTTGAACTTAGTAAAGTGGACCAAGACCACTGCGAGCTACCCTGAAATCTTGTATACCCTAAGAAGCACATGTACATGGGAAGTATGTCTCCCATAAAGTACAAATGATGAAGCTAATAATATTTCTGATCATCAGAAGGGTTGTAACAAGGGTATATCTACACATAAGGCCTAAGTTCTAAACAGGATCCTATCTAGAGAGTGATGTCTCTATTCCATAAGACCCCACAATTTAGAAAAAGGCCACGTCAAAGAAGAGGTGCAGGAGAAGAAGGCATCAATTGTACAAACTACACAATCGGTGGGCATGCTGGAAGCACTCATGAAGCCTAGCACTTACACATGTAGGAAGAAGTACCTAGTCAAGGTGAAAACCCCAGAAGAAGAGGCACCAAATCATGAAGATCCCCTCACACATGAAGAATCACCAAGTAATTCGTCGCCTATTAAGGAGAAGGAGAAATAAGAATCCCCTATATTGGAATAACTAGTTAGGAAGAAGAAGAAGGTGTTAGAAGTGGCAGACTTAGAGGAAACATAAAGCTTAAAGGCCTACATTGGCGACAGGGATGATGATGAGCCTAAAGGAGGTCAAGACCATATAGTATATAATGTACATGACTCTAAGGAGGGGAAATATGAAGAGGATAATGACAAGGAGGAAGAATAGTTTCAAGGCAAGGAGGTGAGCAAAGAGGTAATCACCAAAAATTAGGGAACCCAAAGCCTCACCAAGGAACAAGTGGAAAAATCCACGAAGAGAGAAGTGGCAAGAATCATTAAGGATTTGGTGGAACTAGAGTTATATTAGAGTGCTGATGAAATTTTGAAGGAAATAGAATAAGAGAGCATTGGGAAAGAATATGGCAACATGGGTGGGAATCCCAATTTGGCGGTCAACTTCCCAAAATCTGTGCAAATAGGTGGGAAGGGTGTAGTGGTGGCACAAGGGAAAGGAATTATATACATAAATGATCTAAGAAAGGTGTTACACATGTGCTTATAAAGCACTATACCAACGAAACAACTCTTGGATATGTCTTCATTTAATGAAGAAGGTGCATATCCTTGAACTAGAAAGATGCTTTCTTAGGCATTTGAGTACCATGTGGATAAACCTGATTTCGAATTAAGTCAGGGAGCACTGATGAAGGTGCCATAAAAAAAGGAGTTAATCCCTTGGTGAATTATCAACAATTATTATATGAGAAGGTATGCAACATGCTCAACAAAGTTTTAGTTGAGATTGAGGCCAGACTGTTCAGAAGGAATGATAGAGTGAGATTCCTGGAGTAGGAATTAGAGAAGAAAAATAATGAAATTGTTAAGAAGGGAAAGGACTTGAAGAAAGAAGAGCTTATCATTGTGAAGTTAAGGCGTGAAATGAAAGAGGAGAAAGGAAGGGTGTGTGAGCTACACAAGAAGATTGAAATGATTACGGGTGCTATTGTTTTAAATCATCTTGACCTAGCACCACTTAGGAAAAAATATGAATACACCTTGCAGTATCTTGAGGATTTGACCCACATCCTCACGATGGAAAGGCATCCACTTTCTTTAGAGACTACAAAAGATGCATTGGCATGCCAAGAAAAGGATGAGAACATGAAGGTTGTTGAGCTTGTTTCTCAATATACTAAACTTCTTACAGAGGTAAAGGCTATAACATAGGCTGCATAAGCTGCATATGACAACTACAGTGATAGAAATAGAGTGACAAGTATCCTAGTTACCACTCATGAAATGGAACTCAAGGAGATTCAATAAAATAATAAGGGCAACAGGGTAGAAAGAGATAAAATCCTAGCCAAGGTATAAAATAAGTTTGAAGCTATCGAGACCTTGCAAGGCTTGATCAAACACCAGCTAAAAGAATTATACCCCTAGATCACCTGCAACATGGATGACCTTGATGACTTGGGAAACTAAAAGGAGGGTATTGTTGAGAAAATGAGTGCCAAAGGGGAGGAATTAAGTTTTAAGGAGGTAAGAACCTTAATCAGAGACATCTGTCAGCAAGCACAGAGCGAGGTTAACACCTGAGGAAAGATAGAGGTAGAAATAGGGAATAATTTCCCTCTCCTCATTCAAAACTAAGAATTGGTTCTCTTTCATTTTCCTTATTCTTTCATTCTTTCTCCCAATTATTCATTCCTTCATTATTTCTCACACTAGTCAAAGCCCACCATTCTTTATTCATTGAATTTTAGTGTTTCCGAGCATGGAGAAAAGACATAGTGTGGGGTGATATTGGGCCCCATGAATATTGGCTAAGTACAAGAAGTCACATGGGTGCATGGGACCTATTTGAAGAAGGTATCACGGGTTGAAGGCATGCAGGGAAGGGTTCTAGCAAGGTTTAGAAGAACACACATCACACACACGTAAGACAAGATGGGTTTTAGGGACTTATCCATATTAAGAGTCCTAGAAAACACACGAGAAAAGCATGACCCGTCTAGCATGTGGAGTGGATAAGGTGCCAACTTGGTAGATATAGGATCAAGAATGGAATATTCCATGCATGCGATGGAAGGATCTAGAAAGACATAATTGCAAAGAGTGGGGATCTCGGATCAAAGGAGGCATGTTGTATGGGAGGACCACTTGAAAACTTATCAACCAATATGTTACCTTAGAAGGCATGGCATTGAAGGTAAAAACCTATATATAGAGATGATTGGGTAGTAGAAAGTAGTGGCAGTGGTGGTGAAAGAGAGGCAAAGCTTTGTATAAATATTATCAACGATTCTATGGGTTGGGATTAGAGGAAGTATATGAGTAATGACATATTTAGATGGATGGGTCTGTGTTTATCCATGTAATATGAAGGACGTAGCTTATTTTTTGATGCAAGACCTTGCTTTGCATTATTATATTGGTATTTCATGCCCTCAATGAATGTAATGTGGTTAATGAACTCATGAATATGAATATAAGGTCTCTTTCTAAACTATATATGTTGTTATTAGGCATCAACCCTAGTACATTTCCTTGGTATTATGGATCAGATATGTATTCTATTTAATGTTTCCCTTTTATCTTCTAAATGAATGCATTGGTATAAAAAATCATCTTATGTTCTCAGAATGAATGCATGGTTCTTTTCCATTCTTTTACATGTAAGTATTTTTCATAAATGATGTATTCTTACACAACTCACATAAATGAGGGTCTTCTCACCCGCGTGTACCTTAGGTGAGTGCCCAACACCTACTGGGTGATAAGCTGATGCATATGGGATTTGACTATTGTTTTAAGGGCGTAAAAACTACTACAACTGGATTTTTTTCTCCTTATATGTTTGTCTGTATAAGAAAAAAGTAGTTAAATTAGGGGCAACAATAACAAAAATAGTTACAACAAAAATGGCATCACACTGCTACATGAATTTTCCTTTACTAACCATGTAGGTACACTACACATAGTGAAAAATACACACACGTTCTGCCTTAGGTTCACTCTCATCAAATTTTATGCACATTTTTCATCTTTAGAATCCACACTCCACATTTTATTTTTGTCAATTCCATGGTTGATTCTATTTCATAAGCACATCTTCTTCTACACTCTACATAGTTATTAGGTACACATATCTATATACTTTATGTTATGGAGATTTCTACTCACCAACATAAAGTGGAGGAAAATTTAGACAAAAAATATTACACATTAAACATCATTTAGCCTGGTCTTATACAACTATTTATAATGCTCTCAAGTGTACAAAGTACTAATGAATCCCACCTTTTTTCCATCTTTATTTTATTATTATTTTATCATTCCCATGTATTTTATATCACTTATCCATCCCTTTTGTAACTTCCCTGACATTCTATCCTAAAATCTAGGTGCCTCAGCCTGTACTAGGGCACTCCAAAGTGCATTGGTACCACCCTGGGTGCACCAATCTATGTTTATCATCTTTCAGTCATTTTTGGGTCCTTTCTATCTGTTAGTCATCTTTATCTTTTTCCTTGTCGAGATTAATTATGAAATTAATCTTGAGATCCCTATAAATATAAAGTTATAAGAAAATAATTAATATCTTAGCATCACAAACTACTATCACTCCATCTAGAGTTCCATCCATTACATCACTTGTATCCATATAGTGCCATGCATTAAGGCTAGGAAATGTCCACCACACACAATTCATAGGGGGGATTCTATTCTATTCCATGCACACATACTATTTATATTTTCTATAGTTACTATTTCTTGCTACTTCACAAAGTGTGATTGGCATGGGAGAACCTATGGCACAACATATACAAACAAACTAGAACTACATCTAGGTCTGAAATATAGTGCAACGCTTAGTGATAAGACCACTAGTTTAGCGGTTGAGGTCACTGCAACCCATTCATTTTCATATTTGATTTTTTTAGGGTTTTCTAGTTCTCTTTGTATTGCAAGGAATTATCTAGTTCATCTAGTAAATCTAGTGCGATATACAAGAAACATTCAAAGGCATCTAGCTACCATACCGAAACAAATTTCAGAGAATTTACAATGATCTGAGCGCCCAAAATGTAGACTAGGGCACCTCGGGGCATCCCAGTACACTCTCAAATGCCCCATCTATTTCAGATCCTCTAGATCAGGTCTTCTTCAAGTCCATGAGTGATCGTTTACACTTCAATTTTCTTCCATCAGACCTATGACACTCTGCGATAGTCATTTATTATTAGCTAAGCAACTTCTCTCCCTTCTATTACATGATTAGGTTTATATTTCACTTAGAGTAGTTGTTTACATTTTTTTATAATTTCTTATTTCATTTTCTATAGGGTTTTAGTCATCCTAATTATATTATAATTAATACCCTAAATACCCTTTTAGGATCCCCTATTTTTCTAATGAATTTTGAATGCACTCTTATGGTCTATATCCCCTATTGTATCACCAATTCCCTCTCCCAAGATTCGTTATACTTAAGCTACCTCACCTTTCTCTCCACTTATACCGTAGGATCCACCACTTTTCCCCACGCCACCCTGTGCATTCCACTCTTAATGCAAGTTTATCTATCCATATGTAAAGCTTCTAGACTCATAGTGATGATCAGGATCCTGATGGCTAATGGTAAAGAACACAATAAAGATCCCCTCATTTTTCACAAGAAATCAAATTTAGTAACCTCTGGGAAAGAATAGGTATGAAATGTGTACTCCCATTTGTACCTACTCAACACACCACTCCACCAACGATTAACAACATGAGTCCAAATTAGAGAAATTTCATAAAGCCGCTAATAATATTCTAGGGTGCAAACAAGAGGTCGATAATACCAAATATTCCTCAATGCACATGTCAAAAAGCATTCATATAGTTCTATTGGAAAACAACAAAAGAATGTCTCATAGAGCTCATGATATAGATGCTCCTCTACCCACTTGCATTCATCAAAATTAGGTCCATTTTTGAATCACTGTGCAAACTCATCCTTTTTGTTCTTAATCAAAGTTTCTACACTATCCAAAGTAAATCGTTCCATCATTACTCACAATTCTTGCAACAAAATCAAAAGAGGTCCTAGCAATAGAACCAAGATGTAGTCACTTTTCATAATCCTATAATTCCTAGGCACATTGGCATATCACCCAACCTAAATTGGGCACTTACCTGAGGCACGTGAAGACATTAGGCCCCTCTTCTATGTTATCTTTATTAAGAATTTTATCATAAATAAGATGATAATGTGCAATGGAAATTTAATACATCTCATAACAACAACGGAGAAATTGAATCCAAACACAGATGATCATGAATAACAAAAAGAACCTACACGAACTAGAAATGAACCATAGACATATTAAGGAACATATATATTTATATTCATCCACAAAGATATTTAGAAAAACACCATTATATTACTTCACCAATATTACAGTAACCAAATACATCAAGAGATCCATAAATGGATTAAATTCTTTAACCAGGTCTTAGTATTTTCTTATAATGGCTCCATTCTAGGAGTTACAATAGTGATCACACATAGCTCTCCTATCTCTCTCTACTTTCTTGCACACATACTTCACACAATATGCACATATATCTCTATGTTGTCATACAAATAAATATATATCAAGGGGTTTTTGGGAATCTTCTCCTCACTACCTACTCATCACTCATGAGTAAACCTCCTTCCAAATGTCATCAAGTCTATCCATACTTATCCTCACCATGCAAGTACTAGCTAACCCATAACTAACTCCACTTTAGAGCTCTTAATCCTATCATGACAACCATATCCTAGAATATGATTTCCTTAAGTTGTAAATTTCCATGTCTAGCCTTATCTGCAATCATATCTAGCCGCATCTCCATGTGCCCCCCATTACAACTCCAACCCTGGTCCAAAATACAACTAAGTCCTTAGCCTGCTCTACCTACATGAAAACCTTTGTGCTTTCCCCAAACTTTCTTCCGCATGAGCCTTTATGCAATTCTAGTGCATGATAAAACCTTCCACGCTTTAGGTTCATAGTGTCCTTGGAGGTTTAAAAAAAAAATCATTAGAGGTAAGTAGTTATGATGATGCCTCTGATTATGAATTTAAATCTATATATGATGTAGGAGAGGAGGTCTTGTTCCTGGGAAAATATGAAAAGGGTTTCAAAAGTGAAGACTCCATGTCTAAATATTACATGGAATCTAAATAAGAAGAATATTGTGAACTTTAAACTAGACTACTTATCATCTAAGGTGAGTTTAAAATTTGTTGAGAAAAAGAACATGAAATTGAAATAAAAAATCAAGGACTATGACACTCATATCAGTTTTATTGAAATGAAACTAAGGATTGATGATAAATATTTTGATGAAATATATAATCAGCTTGAAAAGCAACTTGTAATCAGCTCAATAACTATAAAATCCAAGGAAAAAAAGATTGTTTCCTTGAAAGAAGATATATATGAGATTACTATTAGGTCAAATCCTTTCAAAAAAATTGAGAAGAGCTCCAAGGATCTACATTATCTCTTGGAAGGTTTGAAATCTACTAGATATGGGACATGTTTGGGATTCAAATAAGACCTCAAAGGAAAGGAAGTAATGCAAGATAACATAGTTTCAAGAAATAAGTATGAAGGACCATGCATCAAAGAGGAGTAGAAGGAGGGAAAATTCAAGAAAAATATTAATTCAAGTTTAGTAAGGAAATCAAATGCATGAAGGTATGAAATAAATTTCAACTGACATTATTACACTTGTAATGGCTTTGGACATAAATAGAAGGAGTGTAAAATATTTTTCAAGGATTATCATACATGGAGGGACAATAGAGATGATCAGTAAAAGAACATCATATGTTAAAATTTTCATGAGAAGGTACACATAACAAGATACTATCTCCATGAACCACCAATAAAAAGTTGGAGTAATGATGGTAAAAAAATGTGGTATGTTTCAACTACAATAATTTTTGACACATTGCTAGATAATGTTATCAGGAGAAAACTAGACAGAATTTGAAAGATAATGCACCTAGAGGTAAAAGCCAAATTTTATATTTTAATTGTAAAAATTTAAGGAATTGTTGGTTGCTAAAACGCGCACCCACATCTTGGATCTTGGAAGGGTCGCGTTATTTGAGACCACAATGGAACTATCCCCAAGTTGTGGGACCTTGCACACTTGGGATGGATCTCCAGAGAAGGTCGGTTCCTCTATCTACTTCTATTGCTACTACCACTCCTAGTGCTGAAAGAAAAATTTAAGCTAATAATGCCAAGGGACCAAGGATAGAAGGAAAACATGAAATGAAATTTCACTAAAAGGTGATAGCACCAGAAAAGAGAGATGAACACTATTTTTTCTGAGCGAGAATGAAAGGAAATACGTGAAACGAGGCTAGGCACAAGTAGCACAGTGAAACACGTATTCACCAGATTGTTCTCATGCAACATAAATAAATATGGAACTTCAAGGGACCTAAAATAACACAACCAACACACAACGTACAAGAAAAGGAAACAATAAGGAATGCAAACATGTTAGGAAAGAGAATAGTCACAAAACAATGCTTTTATTACTTCTAGAAATACATAGAGCTGTTAAAATGATGAAGGAGGCCGATATCCATATGAAAGATGCAAATTTAGAGGTCTGCAACTCAAAATACATAAATTATGGGGTCCTTAGCAAAAATCGTAAGGATCTAGAGTGTCCAACCTAACAAATGAGCCTTTCTCTTACATTTATAGATGAATCCATTGAGGAATAATGGAAGGAGGGAAAACCTGAATTTGAAACACAACCACTAACAAGAAGCATTGAATGCCTACAAAGCTACCTGGAGATCTATGAAATATGATTCTCCAAGCCTTTTTGGCATATTGAAGAATAAAGAAGGGTAGATCATATTAAATCGAGTAGTTGGAGCAATTATATCTACTCATTAATGCTCAGAAAGATGTTTTCCCATTTCTCACCTACCAAATCTGTTGAAATTTTAATTTTGAATTTTTAGCACTATAGCTGATGTCAGCAACTTTCTGACAAGTCTAGGCACACACCAATCTAAGTTCTGTAGAAAAAAATATGACTTTCATAAGATGTCAGAGTTGTCATCGCACGTAAAACACATGGCGCATGCGGATTGGTTGAAATAATGGCCAACTGTGAAAATATTTGTCATTTCTACCACATGCCACCTACTGATTTGTTGCAAGTATTCAGTGCCTTGTTGGTGCGCTTTGACTGGCTACATGCAGAGGAAAATGAAGCAAACTAGTGCATAGAGAACACATGGTCAATGCATAACCATTACAAAGTAATGGGTGTGGTACACAAGAGGGTCAAGGACTTAGCCAATTGAAGAAAGTGCAAGGCACACGAGAAGGGAAGAAGTTAATTAGGAAGAAGTTCAATGTGCAAAATATGGGCATAAGGGGAAAGTGGAAGGAGAGGAAGGAAAGGGGTGTGCAGGAAAATTATGACCAAGGGAATGTGCCAAGTGATCTTGAGCACACGTAACATTATAATGAATAACTTAGAGCCAGAATGTATGTAAGTTACCCAAATCACTAGGAGAGGTATTTGAATAATATTTTTGGTGACTTTTGGGGCCGTCTACTTGCTAGATGAAGGAGATTAGTAGCCTAGAGCATCCATTGGGCATGGAGTCTACTATGTAATCATGAGGTTGCCCCTGTAGTCACTTGAAGATCATTTCTTGACTCTTCTCTTAATCTTGAAACTGCTAGGATAAGTTTTACATTCTAGAAACAACAAAAGAGTGTGCGCAAGAAGAACAGGAGAAGAAAGAACTATGTACAAATAAACAATGTATGCACATCACACTTAGAGGAACTGAAACTACTCTAATATATAAAGTATGATGTAGTAAACTTAATGGAAGAGTTTGAGATAGATCCCATTTACTGGGATTTGTAGTGCACCTTCATCAATAAGAGTCAACTCGAAAGAGTTAGCCTCCTTACAGGAAATGGTGATGTATGGGCCACTTCAAAGTGAATTAAAAGTTGAATGACACCCTAGTTTAGCTCCGTCAACATCCCATTTTAAAACAAGGTCTCTAACTTTGAAAGGTTAAGGCATATCCTTTCTATCGAACCATTTCTTTGTTGCTTGTTGATGCTATTCTAGCTTTATCATGGCAGATTTCCTTAATTCTTCAAGATAACTGGCTATGCCATTCTGATTTCTCTTTAGTCTGCACCTTCAAATTCCATTTGTTGGGCAAGTGCTAGCAAATTTAGCTCTAGTGTCAAAGCAAGGGTAGCCTCCTTTCCATAGAAAATCTTGTAAGGTGAATTTCATCTTGACTTTTTACTATGATTCTATCTACCCAGAGCATGTGCGAGACTTTTGTATGCCACTGTCTTTGGATAATGTTCATTGTGCACTTCATGATTCTGATCAGGTTCTTGTTTTTTTATTTTTCTAGACCGTTTCATTGGGGCTAATAGTTGGAAGAATTATTTAGGTAAATGCCCAGACTTAGAGCCCAATTAGGGATTTTAATACCAAGGAAGGATTTTGCATTATCATAGATAATGGTTTGAGGAATGCTAAACCTTGGGACTATAACTTCAAGAAAGTAAAGGATGACTGACTTGGTTGATTCCTTAAGTGTGACAACTTTTGTCCATCTATTGAAAAAAAATGTAGCTATCAACAACCACTTGTGTATAGCACTTGAAGGAAGATTAATCATGCCTATGAAGTCGAGACCCCATTGTTTAAAAGGCTTATCTACTTGGATTGGTCATAGGATAACCATATCTAATATTTTCTTTCCTACAAAGAAAGCACATTCCTTGCATTTTTTGACCCACTTGTGTGTATCTACAAATAGAGTAGACCAAACGATACATGCCATTATGATCTTCATTGCCATAGTTTTGGCAGAGAAGTTTCCACCAAAGAATCCATCATGAAATTTTACCAACACCTTTTTAGTCTCCACGCCATTGGTACATCTTAACAACATGCCATCAAGATTCCTTTTGAAGAGGAGTCCATCAATCAAAAAATAAGGGATAGATTGTAACCTCAGATGTATACTCTTTTATTTATTTAAACCATGATGGTATGCACCCTCTAAAAGGAATGTGATCATGTCCTTCATCCATTCATATGTGCTAGGGTCTGTATTGTACTCAAGTTCTGCGTGTGGGAGGTCCTCATGCAATAATAATAAGGCCTCAGGTTCAATCTGTGCATCCTCAACAATCTTCCTACAAAGTACACTACCACTTACTATCTTTGTGGCCTAAATATTTACATCATACTCCATGATTTTGGTCACGCATCATGATCTTTTCTCACTGATATTTTCTCCCATGATGAAGTATCTAACAGAATAGTGGGAGACTATCACCTTGATATGATTGGTGGTGAGCATACTTTTTAATTTATTGAGCACACACATAATGGAAAAGACTTGCTTCTTCATGTGACTATAATTTAGTTCATAATCCTTCAGTGTTTGGTTGATGAAAGCCACTAGTTGTTCCATCCCTTGTACATTTTTTGTGTTAGGACAATAGCAATACTTGCATCAGCACCGTAAGCATAAAGGAGGAAATCTTTGGAATAGTATGGGTTTATAAGTGTTTGGACATAAGCAATGTCTTGCTTGATTTTTTGAAGCTTTCTCTTTCTTCTGTTGTCCATCTGAAGACTATGTCCTTCTTGAGCATCAAGGTAATAGGATGAACCAGTCCCACAAAGTTAGGGATAAAATGCCGAACAAAATTGATCTTTCCAAAGAAGGAATGTAGGGTCCTTTTGTGCACTGGAAGGGAAAGAGCTAGGATGGCTGAAATGCACTCAAGATCAATTGCAATCCCATCCTTTGAAACCACATGGCCCAAGAGTTTACCTTTCACCAAAAAAAAAATACACTTCTTGGGGTTAAGAGACACGCCAAACTCTCTACATCTCTCAAATACTTTATCCAGGTGTGTCATATGATATGCACTTTTCTTTAAGAATATTTTTATGTCATCAAGGTAAACCATAATGAAATCATTGATGTAACCTTTGAAGGCAATATCCATGGTGCACTGGAATGTGATGCTAACATTTAACATATAAAAGGGAAATTTCTGATATGCAGAAGCTCCCCATTTTGTTGTAAAAACTGTTTTGAATTGGTCCTCTTCCTTGATCAGGATTTGATTAAAACCTGAGTATCCATCTAGCATGGAGAATCTCTGTGTGCCACCCATAGTCTACAGAATCTTCTCCATTTAAGGTAAATGATAATGATACTTTAGAGATCAAATTTTTGAAATCACTATAGAGTCTGATTTCACCATTCTTCTTGCGTACTAAAATGAAATTTTTGACCCAAGTAGAGTATTTGATAGGAAAAATATTTTTTTCCTCAATGAGTTTAGATAGTTCCTTTCTCATGAATGGCTCTATCTTTGGATTGAATGACCGCTACTTCTACTTGATGGGCTTAATACCAGGATCAAGGTCAATGTAATGTTGAGAAACACTTGGATTAAAAAAATTTAGGTCTTCATACTCCCATGAGAATATATCACTATAATTTTGACAGAGAGAGATGAAGGCATGTTTCTCTTCATTTTCACAAGTCCTACTGAGAAGTAACTCCTTCCCAGATGCAATAGTGACTGAGGATCATTCTTCTGGTATAACATGCATGTACTTTTCTTCACCCTTGAACTCATCATCAGGGATAAAAAATTTCTCTAAGGTAACCAAAACTTTAGGAAAATTGTTTATCTTCAGCTATATCACTTGGTCACCATAGTTGTCATGCAAGTCAGCTTGCATGCTTGATGAGAAATCATTTTCATTCCAGATAAAGACAATTTACACGTCATTTTCAAACACTTTCTAGTTGGTGTAGTTATCTAGAATGGATGGCCTAGTCACGATCTTGATGTGCTGATTATTTCCTCTAACGAAGTCCTCAGCAAGAGAGAACTATGAACCAAGCACCGCCATCTGGTCAGCTTCTGTGTTCAGTTTGTATAGCACCACCTACAGATTAAGAGCATCAAAGCTCTCAAGGAGGTCCCAAAATTTGTATTTATAATCTTTGAGAAGTTTATTCCTAGTCTGGAATTTAATGGTAACCTAATGGATGACCAATTATGTGTCCCCAAAGATCTACAGTGCCTTAATTTTCTTCTTTTCAGTAATGATAAAGTCATGCACTAGTGCTTCATATTCTGCCACATTGTTAGAACATGTAAACTACAGCATGTGTGTGAAGAATAATTTCTCATCCTGAGGGGAAATGAGAACCACTCCTACTCCTATGTCATTTCTACATCTAGATCCATCAAAGTATAACTTCCATAGACCAGGATGAACTTAGTCTTTCTTAAGAGATTGCGACATCATAGCCTCTTCTTCAAGAATGCAGTAAGTACCAAGCCTAGTTTTATAAGATTCCAATTCTTTATCATATGGGTCGAATTTATGGTGCCTCTCCACCCATTCATCAAGCACTAGGTCTGGGATAGAGAGTGGAAGAGACTCCTCTTCAAGAACTGAAACATGTTCTTCTTGGATTAAATAGTTGGCTTGGAGAGGGGATGGGACATATGACTCTACACGATAGAAAAATATAGTCTCATCTTGTATGGTAAATCAGGTACCATACCTTGTCTTGAGTAACATATGAGACCAATCAGAAGACAAGTAACCACCCACTTTAGCAGTAAAGTCTCTTGAAAAGAATAGGGAAAACAAAGGAGGCAAGTCAATGATTGACACATCCTGAGTAATGGTTAGGCTTGGGCATGCATGGATGGTTAACTCAAGATCCTTGATGACTCCTAAGGTAGTGAAAATTGAACCATCAAGTTGCAAGACTCCTTTGGACAAAGGGCTATATTTTAGACCTAAGATATCAGCTATTTTCTTAGGCATAACAGAAGTACTAGCACCTGCGTCAATCATGCAATTAGGTACTAGGTGTTTACCTATGATCAAATACATATAGAATGGTGGGGCTTTAACAACATTACTTAATTGTTTCTCCTCTTATTGGAAGACATTGATAGTAGCGAGTGGCTTCTGCATCACTGGATCAGATCGTGGGACTTGTGCCAAAGCTTCATGCAACATATCCCGCTACGATGGAATGGTCAGGGCATCCCAAATTGTGACATTGATGTTCTCTACCATTAGCCATCAAGAGCTTGAATTTTAGCTGGAGCATAGGCTTGACCTACTAAAGGAGGGGCGCATGCTTCTTCATAAAGACCTTTATACGAGATCATTCATATAGGTACTTGAGCACTTTTACTATAAGATGCCTTGTTTACATCCTTATTCTTCTGAGGATCTACTTGGGTTGTTGGGATTGTGACCTACGCGCCTGATTCTAACATTATTTTCTTGTATCTTGTGTTATCTGCAACTTGGGTACTCAGTCTGTTCATATCTTATGCAGCTTGGTTGATTACACAGAATTCCTCCATGCAAAAGAACATCAAATTTGTATTTGGAGGGGTTTCTGGTCCTTCTAGGTTATCCACTTCAAGGGATTTTATTAAATACTAAAAAACTGAAGCACTTTGGATCATGAAGGATTAGGCACGTGTAACATTGGCACAATGATATTGACTGTGAGGCACATCATAAGGAAAGCACCATTCTGAATCTTGCGCCAAATTTTTCTGAGTTGGAACAAGCACCCAACTTGCACTAGGTGCTGAAAGAGAAGGCGTGGGAGGAATAACTTGTAAGGGCAGAGGCACATTGGGATGTCATCTATCATTTTTTTGGTTGGGCACATATATTTGATTTCCATAATGATTCCACCAAGGATAATTGATTTGGCCATGCACCTGATTAGAATTACATCTATAGGCTTTCCCTTGTTGCTTTTCTAATGATATGACTTTGTTTGATAAATTTCTTATTAGGGCCTTCAACTCTTCATCATCTTTCTGCTGCATTGGAGAGTAGTATGTTGAGGAAAATGGTTGCATGGATTTCTCAAGAACAGGCATAGGGGCCACAGAAGGCTAGGGAATTTGTGACATTTATGGGAACAAGGGCATATGTGGTCGAGGAGTCAAATTTTTGGCCTAAATCAGACTATTTTCTACCCTTACTGCAATAGTATGAGTAACTATTAAATTCCTACCTCCCATAGATTAGATCATAACTGGAATATTGTTATTGAGTGCCTTCAGATAGTATAGGAAAACATGTTGGGATGTAGGTCTTACCACAAGAGGGATTCTGTCCCAAGTTTTCTAAAATCTGATGTTGAAATTAGTCATCTACTCATTGGGTACCCTCCTTGTTGTTATCAGTTGCTCCAACAGAGATAGGTGATCTGAATTATCTTCAAAGTAACTACAAAGACTTGTTCCCAACTCATCCTAGGTGGTGATAGATCCAAATATCAAGCCTCAGTATAATTGAAGCACTTTACCTTTGAAAGAGGTTGCAAGTGACTTGACTGCTACATTGTCATGTGTGATCAAATAGAGTGAACACACATTTGTTATATCCTAGATATGCTCCCGAGGGGTGACTTGATTCTCACCATTAAAGTATGGAATAATTTTGAGCATGTCATTTGGCATATCATGTTACACAACCAATAATAAGTGACTTCCTCCAACAAATTTTGCAAAGTTTCTCAATGGAGGAGGTGGTTGATGCACCATTGTAGGGCACACAGGTTACCTATTTTGAGGATGAGTTGAATGGGCATGGAACACATGAGAGAAAGATGTGCATACTGGATTTCTGGAATGGATTCTCCTTGGGGATAGATGGAGGTACTCAAAATAATCTTCAGTTACTGCACTTCTCCTTGTATGCACTCTTCTCATGAAATGCACGTAAGACTGCTAAAACAAAGATGTTAAAATGTTGGGAGTCACCAGATGTGTCAAAATAAGCCTCTGAAGGATGAAATACAAAGTCCACACACTAGAACTTAGAGATATGAAATTTGAGCTTTCAATACTACTCCACTAGGCGTGCCAAAAACTGTTGGTTGCTCAAACATGCACCCGCATCTCAGATCTCAAAAGGGCCAAGTTGTTTAAGACCACAATGGAACCATCCCCAAGTTGTGGGACCTTGTGTGTTTAGGAAAGATCTCTAGAGAATTTCGGTTCCTCTATCTACTTCTAATGTTACTACTACTCCTAATGTTGAAAGGGGAAACTAAGTTAATAATGCCAAGGGACCATGGATAGAAGGAAAACATGAAATGAAACTACACTAAAAGGAATTAGCACCAAAAAAAAGGATGAACACTATATTTTCTAAATGAGAATGAAAGGAAATGCATGAAAGGAGGATAGGCACGAGTAGCACAGTGAAACATGTATTCACTAGATCCTTCTCATGAAACATATGGAACTGCAAAGGACCTGAAATAGCACAACCACCACACAACGTAAAAGAAAAGGAAAAAATAAAGAATGTCATGTTACGACAGAGAATAGTCATAAAATGATTATTTTATTACTTCCATAAATGCATAGAGCTATTACAATGATGAAGGAGGTTGATATCCACATGCAGGAGCCAGATCTAGAGGTATGCAACTCAAAATATGGAAAGTATGGGGTCCTTAGAAAAACATGTAAGGATCTAGAGTGTCCAACCTAACAAATGAGCCATGCTCTTACATTTATAGATGAAACCATGGAGGAAGAAAGGAATAAGGATGGAAAACCCAAATTTGAAACACAACCACCAATAGGTAGCATTAAATGCCTACAAATCCACTTAGAGATCTATGAAATATGCTTCCCTAAGCCTATTTGGTGTGTTGAAGAAGAAAGGAGGGCGTATCGTATCAAATCAGGTGGTTGGAGAAATTAGATCTTCTCATTAATGCTCAATAATACGTTTTCCCATTTCTCACCTACTAGATATACCAAAATTTGACATTTGAATTTTTGGCACTGTAGCTGATGTCAACAGCTCTCTGAAAAGTCTAGGCACGTGTCGATTTGAGCTCTGTAGCAAAAAATCTAGTTGTCAGAAGATGTCTAATTTCTCGGCACATGCAAAACATGTGGCGTGCGTGGATTAGATGAAATAATGGAAAATGTGTAAATATTTGTCATTTTTTCCATCTTCCATTTTTTCCATCTTCCATTTTTTCATCTACCACCTACTAAGTTGTAAGGATTCGATGCCTTGTTGGTGCGCTTTGACTGGTTGTGCATGGAGGAAAATGAAGAAAATTGGTGCACACATAATGTGTGGTCAGGACACAACCATTATAAAGTAATGGGTGCAATGTGTAAGAGGTTCAAGGAATTAGTTGATTGAATCAAGTGTGAGGTGCATGGGAAGGGAAGAAGCTAATTAGGAAGAAGATGGATGCACAGAAGGTGGGCACAAGGGGAAAGTGGAAGGATACGAAGGAAATGGGTGCGTAGGAAAACTTCAACCAAGGGAATGTGCCAACTGATCTTTAGTACATGTAACATTGCAATGAATAACTTAGATATAGAATTTATATAAGTTTCCCAAATCACTAGGAGAGGGATTTGGATAACAGGGATATTGCAAGATTTTATAAAATGAGGATGAATGTATATGAAAAAAAGATATCAAAGAATCCTAAAAAATGTTGAGTAAATTAAGGAACAACCTAATGTAACAAGTTGTTCTAATCATAGTGAGTAACGAAGCCATTTTTATTTTAAATAACGTCACTATTATGGGTTGTCTGCTCAAGAAGACCACTAGGTAAATATAGAGAAGAAAAAATATATAAGTTAAGGAAGTTTATGAAATATCTTTGAATCATATCCCTTGATGACATGGATTTTTCTCCTTGTTATACTGTACCAGGTGTATGGGATGCCTTCATTAGGCTTCATGGAGTCATCTTCTTTTCTATTAAAGCATGATGTCTTGTATGATGGGTGTCATGATATTAGGAGTTAAGTTGTGTAGCTAGATAAATCTAAACTAACTTCCTAGGTCTTCAAGGGAAGATTATTTTTAAGGGGGAGTATATATGAATGAAGTAAAGTAGATGGTTTTCTTAAACATTGATGGTGTTATCCATATAGGAAAATAATTCAGGTATGTTTCACAGATTATATAAATATGTTCTCAATCATGAATGTTATAGATATAAGGTTTTTCTTAGATATATTATAAGTGAATACATTTATATGATCAAGATGAAGGAAACTGTGATGTCAAAATTGTAAATTGAGTTCTAAATGGTTTGAAGTTGTATGATTGTTTTCATAATGACAAAGTGGGTGTCTTATATTAATAAAGGTCATAATGATTCTTAGAAGTTGATTTAAGTACTCTTATGTTGAAAAATTTCTAGTTTCCTGAAGAAGAAAGTCATTCATCTTATATGATGACTTGATCAAACCATCAGAGGAAAGGTGAAATGGATCATTTGGCTATGTTTATGAGTTGAATGGGTATACAAGTTGTATCTTAGGTCTTGAAACAAATTTTAAGATGTTTCAAGAATATGTATGTATCTTGGAAGTAATATGAAAATTGTAAAAGGAATGATAAATATATTATTACAAGACACAAAGAACTCATCTGAAAATAAAACATGACAATCAATAATATGAAATCAATTCACCATAATAACATTATAAAAACCTTCACAAAAAAATGAGAAACAATATCATATATTATTATGGATCTCTATGAAGTACAATGAGAATGGACCTTGCTTATATAGGAAAGGAAGATCAATCTAAAATATAGTCAAGGCCATAGACCAAGTGATAAATCAAGGAAGGAACTAGTCAACAAATTACTATTCAAGACCATAGATTTAGGAAATATCAAAGAACTATTCAATACCATTGATGCAACCTAGAATCCACCACAAACAACCCACGAGAACTGGCACATCACTTAGCATGAGCTGAGCACTCACCTGAAGCGTGCAAAGGTACTAGGCCCCTCTTTAGAGTTGTTTGTGTAGGACATTAACATGTTGAAAATAGATCATGTTCAGAACCATGATAAGCACAAACATTCCATAGAGCACAACCATTCAATAGTGCATAACCAAATCTAGATATTAAGGAATCATGAATTGAAAAATACCTATGAAAATATTGAT
Organism: Taxus chinensis; assembly: GCA_019776745.2. NCBI lineage: Eukaryota > Viridiplantae > Streptophyta > Pinopsida > Cupressales > Taxaceae > Taxus > Taxus chinensis. The sequence goes on from CM034151.1 coordinate 74,871,186, forward strand.
ATACAAGAACCAATTAAAATAATGTTAACACTTTATCCACCCCAATATACTCCATTATAATAAACATTGCAAAACATAGAAACTTCTTACATCATATAACATTACCATAATTTTATACGTACATCACATCCGACAGCATAACTCTATAATAACTCATACACAGTTTCTCGGCGTCTCTCTCTAACTACACAGAATAATACATAATTATAGGGGTTGGGAATTTCCCTTCACCTCTTTCGCACTTCCTAAAATAGGTCTCATGCTAAAAATATCCATCTGCCTTTACAATAATATGCACACATGCGATTGCACTAATAATAGATCTCTTACAGTTAACTGGTAGTAGTAATCCTATTATTATCTTGAACTCATGCATGGTGCTTAGTATACTCTCATCCCCAAAATATCATTTGAATTTCACGCAAGTCTCCATCCCATTGTGTTCTCTACACTCTATCTCAAAAAATATCCCGTAACCATGAAAACAACTAAGTCCCAAACCAGCTTTTCCTGATGCACATTTCCTTTCCTATCCTTCTGCGCCTTTAAATGCACCTTGGTCCTGCGTGTGAATATTTTGTGTGCCATATCCTTAGTGTCATAATCTATCTTCTCAAAATTACCTCACACTAATGTAAATTTACATCCCGTTAATGGGATTTCTCCTAATTGTCCCAAATAATAAAGAATAAGAATTAAAGAATGTAAAGAATAATTGTACAAAGAATAAACTTCTATTCTATAACACCCTTTACTTCAACTGGGAGGATCAACTCTGGATATTCTTTTAATCACATCTTCCAATGTTTACAATTCATCTAGCATGGTTCTTGTCTTCTCTGGAACATTTTTGGTGATTTTTTCCAACTCGTCGTGGGTTATCTCTTCCTTTTCATTCTGTAGTACTAAGACAACATTGGCCATAATAGATATCCTTCCCTCCAAAAGATCCATATTTTGTGCTATTATATTTCCAATCTCATCTATCCTATCCTTATGTGGGGTTTTTGCAACTACAAGAGCTTCACACTTTTCTTTTACTAATGCCAATATTCTACTAAAGTCTAATCCTTCATTGCCTTTAGAACTTAATTATCCTCTATCATAGTACTGATCCTGATCACTGCTTCTGGTGCTGCATGTATGTTCATATTTTGATATGATTTCTTCATCTCATCTTGTAAATTTTGGAGTAATGCCTCGTAAGATGAAATATTCCTAACCACAGAGGTTTTTACTCTCTCTGCTTCCTGTTCAGGATCCTTAGGCACTAACATTCAAATTGATCTATCTTCAAGCACGAAATAAACTAATGTGCACACATAATGTATAGGTGAAAGAAAATTCTCAGGTACCTAAGAATCTAGATGTGGTATTTCTTTCAAGACATAGTCACCAATTTATTTTTCCATCCTAACGATGTCCTCATTCTACTTCTATTCTAGATCCTTCTCTCCTTTTAGACGCGTTAGTCCTAGATTTTTTTTCTTACTATCTTCATGTAGCTCTATAATAATCACAGACTTATCGATATTCCTTTGCACAACCTATATAGATACCTTAACCAAGGGATTTATCACCTTCTCATCAGACATGAGAGTGGGATTTATAGTCATGTGCCTGGTATGAGGTTCCTTCTTCACTCTAATTTACACAAGACACTCCTCGCATACATCAAAATATTGCTCGTCCATGTGAGTTTGCATGGACCAGGATAATTGTTTCCTTACCCGCATAGTGGCCATTTCTGGGTCCATCAACTCCCACCCATATAACTCCTTTAGGTCCACTATGCTTTGAAAATAGGCACAGATGATTTTTCTTGTGTTCTCAACATAGCCCATACTCAGCACAATGTATTCTCCACTTGTTCTCTTTTTTATTAGACCCTTAGGAACCTGAGCATGAAGGTTTTGATTTTGCCCTACGATATCCTGAGTAGTATCATGTATGTGAGTTTGTTCATGATCTGATTCCTCTACCTCCTTGATCCCTTCCTCTTCATCCTTCATGTCCTCATCTCTCGGCTCCTCCACATCTTTTGTCTGCACTGGGGACCCATGCACACTCTCTGCAAACTCCTACACCTCCTCATTCAGATTTAGATTTCTCCTCTTCTTCTCAGTTTCCTCTTTCTGAGGGGAGAGTCATGGTGATCTTCTTATAGGCTGTTGAGTTTCCTTGCCTTGGGTCCTTGTTCTTCTGAATACCCTCTTAAATTAGGTCTCTTTATGGATTACTTCCATATCCAAGTCCTCATCTCCTTCTTACACTTGAGGTGGATTATCCACATGCTCTTCCTCCAATCAGTCTTTGTGGTTCCTCTAACCCCTATGATCCAAGCCTCCCCTATCTTTGTGTTCTTATTCCTCCTCATTTACCTCTCTAGTCACTATAGGATTTGGAGCTGGTAAATTATCCACTATATGTTTTCCCTTAGCTAGCCTTGGGAACATGAAATCATTCTCCACATACTTGTTATTCTCTAGCCTAGGATTAACCTAAATATATATGAGCACATATCCACTATATTCAATATTCAAGCTTACTGGTTTCATACTTATGACGTTTAAAATGAACCTCTCAATGTAGGAAGTCCTTCCTGGATACACATATGTCTTCCTAAGGGTGTGGTAGTCACCGTCTACCTTGTTTGCATTGAATTTTAGACGGTGTGCATCAATAAATCTATGAATTGAGGCCTAGAAGTAGTGTGCTTTGATGGCACAAGGAAATTTTCACTATGGGATCCATGTCCCATCCCTCATAGAAAACCACGTGATGCAGAAGTATTGGTACAACAAAAAATGTACTACCTTACCTACTACTAAAGGTAGCTCATTGGTAATGCGCCACTCCTCTTCAAATGCCACATGAAGTCAATCATACAAAATTTATTCCCTATGCTTAAATGGCCCACCCATTGATCCTTCACATAAATATTTTTCAAACCTCTCCACAAGGGACTTCTTTTCTAAGGGGCAATCCCATATATTTTTCTTTTTCCCATCAGGAACTCCAATTTCTAAAAATACAAGAGAAAGTAGGATAGTGCAAAATATTATCTTTTCTCCTTTACTCGCTTCCTAAAGAATGGAATATGTAATATGAACTGTTAAGTTGTATACTACTCCCTGAGTCATTTTCTTCACAATATGGAGCCACATGGTATTTACATGTGACCATCTCTCTTGGTCATTTAACTTGGTGATCAAACGTGTGGCTGCCTACACCATAGGGAATTTCTTCAATTTATCGATGTCCATTCCACGCGGACCCTAGGTATATCCCAAATCCTTTCTTGTTTCTATGAATACTGATTTATTAGTCAAATCAATAACAAGGTATACCCATGTGCCCTTCAATCTTGTTAGTGTCAAAACTAGGGCCACTATGATGCTAACCCTTTATCTGGAAAAATAAAATAAGTCCTCATGGACTCGGCTCGTAAGAAATTTGTATAAGGGTTCATATTTTCCAAAATATAGAAGTTGCATGTTTAACAATTTGCTTCTTTTCCAAGGATGTCAATCCTTTTGGTGCCATCCCTATTCGTTGAAAGAAAAAAAATTCCTCTTGTTCTGATGGCACTCATTATAACCTGTATAAATATGTATCTTGCATGGTATCTTCAATTGCTTATTAGATGGTCTGGTTCATAATTACTTTTCCTAGGTTTGACCAAAACTATGAAAAGTTTTAAGTGTGAACGAGCCGAGCAGTTGTGTTGAGGTGCATAAAGTGTGAAACTAGACATGGAGAGATGGGTTGTGCATAGGAGAAGCTTGAATTTCCATAGGTGAAGGGTTTGAGAGAAGAAAACACATTACAAATGAGCTAAGGCATGTGATTTACACTAGGGCATGGAGATTTAAACTAGGGTTTTGAATTTCTTGATTACAGAAGGAAGAAAAGAGATATTGTTTTCAATTCTCCACCCTTAAATAACACCCGTAGATAGTTCCTTTCATGTTTCCTATACTTGGATATTAATAACCTACCCCACACTAAGGGTATGTGTAGTCCTCTGTGCATAAATATTTTTACTCTCACTAAGTGTCCATAGGAGAAAATGGTTTTGTGACTAAAACACTAACATTAAAATGGGTGTGGATTTGTTCAACCTATTATATGTTTCAGATTGTGAAACCATTCTAAAGTAATAGAGGGCTCAGGTAGAGAAAGATGGTCTTTTCCAAGGATTTTTTTTTGTCATTCCTTCTGGTCTCCATCCATCATTATAGAAAGATTAGACGAAATGTCCTCTAGTTCTAAATGGCACCCGTTTTTGTAAATGTTAACGTGCTATAGGCATGGTATCTCAATACCTCTGATTCACTCTTGATGTATTCTTGATAGATGGTCTAGTCCGAATTACTTTTCCCTGTTTGCCCACAACTGTGTGAAAGGGGTTTAGTCTGTGAAAAGCTAAGCAATCATGTTTGGGGTGTGTGATTGTGAAACCATACGTGGAGAGACGGGAGGTAATGCACAAGAAAAACTTGGGTTCCCATGGTGAAGGGTTTGAGGAAGTAGACACGTTACAATGAGATAGGGCACGTGATTCCACTGGACATAGAGATTTAAAAACTATGGTTTCAACTTGACTTATTACAGAAGGAAGAAAAGAGATATTGTTTTCAATTCTCCACCCTTAAATAACACCCGTAGATAGTCTTTCTGTTCTATAATGGATATTAATAACCTACCCCACACTAAGGGTATGTGTAGTCCTCTGTGCATAAATATTTTTTACTTTCTTCACTAAGTGTCATAGGAAGAAATGGTTTTGTGCTAAACACTAACATAAATGGTGTGGATTTGTTCAACCTATTATATGTTTTCAGATATGTGAAACCATTTAAATGTAATAGGGGGCTTCATGTATAGAAAGATGTTCTTTTCCAAGGATTTCATTCCTTCTGGTTCCATCCATATTCATAGAAAGATAGAAATGTCCTCTAGTTCTAATGGCACTCGTTGTAACATGTATAACTGTGCATCTGGCATGGTATCTTCAATTACCTCTGCTTCTACTCTTGACTGTATTCTTGATAGATGGTCTAGTCCAGAATTACTTTTCCCTTGTTTGACCACAACTGTGAAAAGGGTTAAGTGTGAACAAGCTAAGCAATCATGTTGAGGTGTGTTGATTGTGAAACCATACGTGGAGAGACGGGTAATGCACAAGAAAAACTTGGGTTCCCATAGGTGAAGGGTTTGAGTGAAGTAGACACGTTACAAATGAGATAGGGCACGTGATTTCCACTAGGACATAGAGATTTAAACTATGGTTTCAACTTGCTTTATTACATAAGGAAGAAAAGAGAGATTGTTTTCAATTCTCCACCGTTGAATAGAACCGTAGATAGTTCCTTTCATGTGTACTATTTTTTTATAGTCCTGTACATGGATACCAACAAACTACCCCACACTAAGGGTATATGCAATCCTCTGTGCATAAATATTTTGTAATTTCTTCACTAAGTGCCATAGGATGAACTCCTTCTTTTCCAAACACTAACTAAAATGGTGTAGCTTTGTTCAATATTTTATATGTTGTCTGATATGCCCAAAGTACTATAGATACTTTATTATCCCAATCCTTTCTTCCAACATCACATATTTTTGTCATTTTAGAGTCTAACCAATAGTCCCCAATTATGGCTTCCTTTGGCTTAGCATCTGATCCAATATTCACCTTCCTTGTCTTCATAGGTTCACTATAGGCACGCGTGGTCTTATCTGCACTATCCAATATCTCATGTCTACCAATTGAATGCTTTACATCCATATTTTCTACTTCTTCATCATCCACTAAGTAGACCATTTTTGCTTTTTCTTTCTCAAGGCAAGCACATTGAAGTATTATTGTATCGGCCTTTGTTTCTTCAACAAGACGGGCTCATGAGTTCCCTTGATCAAATAAATCCTAAAGGATTTCTTCAGCCTAATAACCAACTCCCATAGTTAAGTGCTTTATGATTTTTAATGCTTCTTCCACTGAAGGATTTGTAGAGAACAAGTCAAATGTCTGGACCATTCCTAAAGATAAATATTGCCAATTTCCAGTCTCTCTATGGAGTTATGCATATACATACTTGACACGCGAAAAAAATTGTAAAGTGGAATAAAACTTGTGCACCCATTGTGATTGTGGTAAAGATTCTTCCCCTTATGTCCAGAGTCTCTCACACTTTTGAATGTGGTGTTGAATAGGTTGATTACCATGATAAGTGAAAATTTGAGTAGTTGCATTTCTCCTAAAGAACTTGGTAGCAAGAGAAATCCTAATTTCATTCCATCCTACAAGATAATCCTTATGGGCCACCCACTAGCGTGTTGTTGTCCCACATAGTGTATATGTTAGCATATTTCTTCTTTCTAGCGGGTCTATCAAATGTTCTTCCATGTCAGGCAAGAATACCATAGGATATCCTTCTACAGTGTAACAAGGTACCGAGTTGTTACCTATCCTCCTAACATACCATGGTTTGTTTCCTCTAGGAAATATGATCTTTAATTCACGCCATACCAACTCATAAGTGTTATGATCCCAATTATCACAAGCAACACTTGTAGTATCGATAATAGACTATGTATCCTCCCACTAAATTATTCCTTTTTTAGATGGCTCAAGTACTTCTATATCCTAGATGACACGTACATAAATCCTATCTAGATCTCCTTCATTTAAGGGATCAACGTAGGGTGCAGATTTTCCATCTTTGAAAGGGATAATAACTCTCTCCTCATTGTTTTCAAAACTGATATAACCCTTGTTAAACTGAAGATCAACATTATTTAAATAGCACCAAGGATGCCCTAATAGATCTGAGAAGCTATCTGACTCTGTTAGCGCTAAAACGTCAAAGTCTCTAGTGAACTTGGCTCCTTGTATGGTAATGGATGCATCTTTCAAAACTCTGATGGGAGTGGCCTTAGTCTGATTAGCCATGAATAATACATTAGAGGATGGATGTAATGGGGGTCTTCCCCTTTGTACCCATGCATCTAAAGTAAGAACATTGACTTCAGCACATATATCAATAACTATATTACTCAATAGTCACCCATCCACAACAAAATTCAGAGTGATTTCCTTATCATAATATAGACTATAAGGGGAAAGATTCACATGCAGGATCTATCATCCAGTCTCAGCAATTACATGCAGAGTATTTCATTTTAACTAATTCCCTCATAGTGGATTGATATGTTCCAGGTGCAATAATTTGCACACTTCTCTCAAGTCATCCATCTCATTTTGGATCTTCTCTGATTCTTTCTTTTGCTCCATCTTTTTCTATTTCTCTTTTAAGTACTGTATCTCACCCTAAAGACTCCTAATAACTTCCATGGTTTCCTGGTAAACCTCCTTCTGATGGGAAGGACTGAGTATCGTGCATGTAAAACCTCCTCCTTAGTGATGGTATGCTTTTTCTATAATCCTGACATGTGCCACCTTAGCACGGGTCATGATATTCACTTGAAATGTCTCGGAATCTGCTTCCAACTTAGGCATCCACTAATTTTCAACAATTCCCTGTACCTTTGTTTTCTTGTTTATGTTGCTTACTAAGATGCTCATACAAGTCTGGGAAATCCTCATAGCTATGGTTCTTTCCACAAAAAGAACATGTAATATTCTTAGGAAATTCATGCATGTAGTGGTCAGGAGATCCGTATGTATAACATGTTCCGCAAGGGAACTCACTTCTTCCACCACCATGGTCTCATCCTCTGAATCCACCATGGTATCCTTGACCTCTGCCACAACCACCTTCAAAACACCCTTCATTTTGATCATAGCACACCTAATTATGATCCCAATCCTAATGCTCATTATTTCCCTTAGAGTTATCAAAAACTCTTGTCTATTGCACACCAATATACATAGCATCATGGATGTGACCAATTAGCCAGTAGACTTCCATGTCATGAGTTGTGGACCTATATATTATACAGTAGCTTGAAAAATTCTTGCTTATCGCGTATTGTAGTAATGGGAAGAGACTAGCATCATGGTTTAAATGACATATCTCACAATCCAACAACAATGTGCACACTAATATGTGAGGAAAACTATCCTTTGTATGACCTTCTACTTCACAATTTGTGCACCAAATCCCTATGTGCATCTCGTGTGCTAACTTTTCTAATAGTTTCTCCAACTGTTTTGCCATAGCAGCGATCTGTACTTCTAGAAATGGGCTCACCTCAGTGCATAAGGATGATTCAATAGCTTCACATGGATTAGTGTATGTCTTATATGATAATGCTCACCTAAAAGGGGTAATCAGGCCACCAACAAACCATTGTTCATGTTGGCTTGCGTGTATATCATAAGAAAGCTTAGATATAAGTGTTTTAAAATAGGAATCATACTCTCTGACACTTTTAGTAGTTCCTTAATTAATATCCTTGAGTGCATTTATACTCTTCTGCTCAAACTCAGGGATGCGAAACTCTTTAAGGAATGCATATTGTAAAGCTATATAGTCTACGCAAGTCTTATTAGGGTCAAACTTTCTATACCAGCTGTGTGCACACCCTTGTAACGTAGTAGCAAATAAGCTTTCCCTACGCTCAGAAGCCATGATTTCTTTTGTGCACCATCGTATTTCACACATATACACATGTTCAACAGGGTCTTCTATGCCCCTATATTCTAGAATATGAAGAGACATCTCCATGTAAATATTTTGAGGTTGGTGTAGATCTTGCCCACCTGATCAAGAACCTCCTATGTTTCCTCTTCCTCCAAAACCACTAGATCCGCTGGAACTAGAGCTACCTATGTGTCTTGATCCTGAAAATGTAGTTAGTGTTGGCCCAGAAGATGTACTTACCTGTGTCCCAATAGTAGAACTGAACTATACCCTGAAATTCTGTGAAGTGTTACCACTCCAAGAAGTTATTCCAAAAATCAGTGCACCTTTATTCTGTGTAGATGATACACCTAAAAAGGTACTCCCATATAAAAATGAATCCATTTGTGTTGTCATCATTTTGCCTTGTATAAAAATCACTCCTACTCTCCCATAGCTTTAGTTACCTTGTTAATTGTTTTTTATACTAGATAATGGAAAACCAAGCACAAGAGCAAGGTTTCCAGGTCGATTTGGATGTGCACCCATGGCCCAGGTCTTCTCTATTGGCGCACTTCTGCATGAGGCTAAGGAGGGATCCCTTTCATGCTTTCCCAAATGGGGGATTTTCTAATGTTTGGCTCCACATCTCCTTCATGTTCCCTAAATCCTTCATAATCCATCTCTCTTCTCAATTCCATCCACTCTGTAATGTCACCCTGCTTCTCTACCTCCCTCTCACGTACCTCATTATAATTTATCAACCTTTCTATCTCTGCCTTTCTACTACTAGGTGTACCATCTTTCACCAAATCTTCTCTTGCCCCCATGTGCGGTGGGGCTTAGTTAGCCATCAATTTAGTTTCTAAATTCAAATTTACCATCAAGATCTTGAATACCAATGGAATGCCTTGTAAGTTCCCCTTGGATATCGTAAAAAATGGAATATGGAAGAAAATGGAGAACCCCTTTTAGTTCAGACAACATGGAGGATAAAGAGGTAATTGGACCTAAAATTATTACTAAAATGGAACAACAAGTTAAATTGATTTGTGAACACTTGAAAGAAGAAGCAAATAGGAAAAATAGTTATGCTGACTTAAAGATGGTTGATAGGAAATTTGAACTTGGTGAGAAAGTCTTTCTTTGGGTTAAACCGAAAAATATTTCTATAACTTTTGGCAAGGCTGCCAAGTTATCACCTAGTTATTTAGGACCTTTTGAGATAGTTGAAGTAATCAACCCTGTAGCTTAGCATTTAGTATTACCTCCTGCTTTTTCATGAATGCATGATGTTTTCCATATTTCTCTGCTTAAGAAATACATGTCAGATTTATCACATGTGTTAAATTAGAATTCATTATAGGTCCAAGACCTAGGAATAATCATGGTTAAACCCACACAAGTGTTGGAAACTTGCCAGGTGCATAAATAAGAAATTGTGAAATAAGACAATGTAAGGTCCAGTAGGACCAGTTTAATGAAGAAAGTGCAACTTGGGAAAACCTTGAGGATATGAAAACTGATTTTCCATATCTATTTGAACATAATTGATTCTGTTGACTAATAAAAATTTGTGATTTTATCCTTATATTACAATAATTATGCCAATTTTGGGTAGATATTTATTTGTTTGTTTGAATAAACAACTATGTAATGTTGATATGTTTTTGACATATGGTAAGAAAAGTGAATAATTTTATTTTCCTTGATGTAAACTGTTAAAAAAATGAATGATATAATCATCAGGATGATGATTCTTTTTAGGAGGGAAGCATGCAACACCTTGACAATTGTTATCTCCCTCTTTTGCATTTCAAGTGTTAACATGTGATTTTATGGATAAAGATGTTTTCGTTTGACTGTTGAAGATCATGCTTGATAAGGATAAATCATTTTTGTTCTTAAAAATCATTATACTGTAATAGTATGGTTATCAAAAATTCATTTTCACTTTGGAAGGTGAGTTGTAATATGGCTTTAAGAGTTGCAGACTTATTCCTTCTTCTGACTCATCCTTGGATCAATTTCAGTGATCCAAGGAATGTTTCAAATCTTCTTCTTAGACTAAATGATAGATTGACATTCAGTAGTTTGAACGACATAGAAGACTGAACTTTGTATGTTACAAATTATGTGGTCTAATGTGATCGTGTTTTCGTTCAGTTGTATATTTGTGCTTAGGTCTTTGGTGATTGATCCTGGCAGGACATTAAGGACATAATAAAAAATTCAATTCATGACAGAGGAGGAGTTTTGAGTCCTAAGACCTAAGGATTATCCTAACAACATCCTAAGCTAGGTAAGAACACCAATATTCTAGCTACGTTTACTCATTTAGATTTTATTCTAACCTAACTCTCTTATTCTATTTTGTTGGGTTGGCATCCTAACCTAAGCATTATGCTAAATGAATAAGGGAAGTATTATTAAAGTAGTACTAAGATATTTTAACTAATACCTAATACTAAAGGGTTATGAAATAAATCTAACCTAAGGTGGGAATTACGATTGGGAAATGTTTTAAGACCGGAGTTGGTTATTGCTAGACTAACCTAAGTTTTAGGGGATCTACCCTAAACTATTAAAAGGGAACCTAAGGGTTCACATGTCTCTAAGGTGATTGTTCTAATGGAATTTAAATGAGTTGATAGGGTTTAATGGATGGTAGTACTACCAGTTTTGGCAGGGGCTAGTTGACTTGGTGGAGGTATACCTGGAAGCTCTAATAAAAGATGGAATTTTATTTTTGGATGAAATTGGCAGCCATCAGATTTAGGAGGTGGCGGCAAGGAAAGATAAGCAGGAAATTTGGAATTAATGACATTTATGGTGTTAATGGGCCTCAGTCTTTTTGTGCAAACCGTCTTGGAAACTTGGAAGGTGGGTTTGTAGGAGGTTATTTGGTTTTTCATGCATTACAAATTTTTCTCTTCATGGAGCTATCTGGTTCTTCGAACCAGCAGTTTGAACTTCACTTCAAATATATTTTTGGTTTCTACATTATATTTTTGATTGAAGGAAAGTATAAGAGGCATATGAAGAAAATATGTTTGATTGTTGATATTTCATGGAGGAGAAAAAGAGTTGGAAGATTGACTGGAAGTCTCCTTTGATTCGGTAGAAGCACTATCAGGCATGTTAGCCTCTAACTATTAAGATTCTTTGCTTTCTTCTAAACGATTCATTAGAACAACTCTTCTCTCATGAGATTCATGTTTTCATGTTTGATTGGTTATTTTCTTACTGGTTTTTATGAATCTTTGTAATGTTTTGACATGAAACCATGGAAAAAATAATATTGTTTTAGAAACCTTCTCTCTATGCAAGTTCTATGACAACATGCATGTGAAGCTTGTATGTGAAACTTGTTTCTGTTGCTCTGTTTTTCATTCTGGAACTTGTATTCGAGGTGGTTGTGCTTTGAATTGACCTTCGTTTCTTTATAGGGTTCTAAACTATATGGGAACCTTGAGTTCCATTTGATCTTGTTTTTAGGTTTTGTGTTTTGTTTTAGACTTTTGTTGGAGCTTCGTGTTGTTTGGAACCATTGTTTGGAAACTTATGCAATGCTGAGCTATTGCTTGAAGTGCGTATTTGGCATTGTACTCGTATCTCATTACTTGTGATAAGGTGATGCAAACTGTTAAAAAAATGAATGATATAATCATCAGGAAGATGATTCTTTTTAGGAGAGAAGCATGTAACACCTTGACAATTGTTATCTCCCTCTTTTGCATTTCAAGTGTTAACATGTGATTTTATGGATAAAGATGTTTTTGTTTGACTGTTGAAGATCATGCTTGATAAGGATTAATCATTTTTGTTCTTAAAAATCATTATACTACAATAGTATGTTTATCAAAAATTCATTTTCACTTTGGAAGGTGAGTTGCAATTTGGCTTTAAGAGTTGCAGACTTATTCCTTCTTCCGACTCATCCCTGAATCAATTTCAGTGATCCAAGGAATGTTTCAAATCTTCTTATTAGACTGAATGATAAATTGACATTCAGTAGTTTGAACGACATAGAAGACTGAACTTTGTATGTTACAAATTCTGTGATCTGATGTGATCGTGTTTTCGTTCAGTTGTATATTTGTGCTCGGGTCTTTGGTGATTGATCTTGGTAGGACATTAAGGACATAATAAAAAATTCAATTCATGATAGAGGAGGATTTTGGAGTCCTAAGACCTAAGGATTATCCTAACAACATCCTAAGCTAGGTAAGAACACCAATGTTCTAGCTACATTTACTCATTTGGATTTTATTCTAACCTAAGTCTCTTATTCTATTTTTTTGGGTTGGCATCCTAACCTAAGCATTGTGCTAAATGAATAAGGGAAGTATTACTAAAGTAGTACTAAGATATTTTAACTAATACCTAATACTAAAGGGTTATGAAATAAATCTAACCTAAGGTGGGAATTACGATTGGGAAATTTTTTAAGACCTGAGTTGGTTATTACTAGACTAACCTAAGTTTTAGGGGATCCACCCTAAACTATTAAAAGAGAACCTAAGGGTTCACATGTCTCTAAGGTGATTGTTCCAATGGAATTTAAATGAGTTGATAGGGTTTAATGGATGGTAGTACTGCCAGTTTTGGCAGGGGCTAGTTGACTTGGTGAAGGCATACGTGGAAGGTCCATTAAAAGATGGAATTGTATTTTTAGATGGAATTGGCATTCGTCAGATTTAGGAGGTGGTAGCAAGGAAAGATAAGTGGGAAATTTGGAATTAATGACATTTATGGTATTAATGGGCCTCGTTATTTTTTTGCAAACCGTCTTGGAAACTTGGAAGGCGGGTTTGTAGGAGGTTATTTGGTTTTTCATGCATTGCAGTTTTTTCTCTTCATGGAGCTATCTAGTTCTTCGAAATAGCAGTTCAAAATTCACTTCAAAGATATTTTTGGTTTCTACATTCTTTTTTTGATCGAAGGAAATTATAAGAGGCATACGAAGAAAATATGTTTGATTGTTGATATTTCGTGGAAGAGAAAAAGAGTTGGAAGATTGGTTGGAAGTCTCTTTCGATTTGGCAGAAGCACTATTAGGCATGATAGGCTCTAACTATTAATATTCTTTTCTTTCTTCTAAATGATTCATTAGAACAACTCTTCTCTCATGATATTTATGTTTTCATGTTTGACTGGTTATTTTATTACTGGGTTTTATGAATCTTTGTAATGTTTTGATATGAAACCATGGAAAAAATAATATTATTTTAGAAACCTTCTCTCTATGCAAGTTCTATGATAGCATGCATGTGAAGCTTGTATGTGAAACTTGTTTTTGTTGCTCTGTTTTTCATTCTGGAACTTGTATTCGAGGTGGTTGTGCTTTGAACTGACCTTCGTTTCTTTATAGGGTTATGAACTGTATGGGAACCTTAAGTTCCGTTTGATCTTGTTTTTAGGTTTTGTGTTTTGTTTTAGACTTGTGTTGGAGCTTCGTGTTGTTCGGAACCAGTGTTTGGAAACTTATGCAATGCTGAGCTATTGCTTGAAGTGTGTATTTGGCACTGTACTCATATCTCATTACTTGTGAAGTTTTAAACTTTTGTGTGAAGCTCAGGTTCGACACTTTACTCTTATTTAAACACTTGAGTGTTATGAGCTTGTATTTGGGTCGATGTATTTGATTTTGTTCTGGTATTTTTGTGTTGGGTTATTCTCATATTAAAATTTTAAGCTTATAATTCTTTAATTGAATAACTTACTCACCATAAAACTGGATGATAGCTTGTTTGAGTCATTTTGAAGTCTCCTCGAGATTTGTTGTTGGAAACGTCTTGTTAAGAAAAAATGGAACTTTTGTTTCATGATTGTATCGTCTTCTCTGAGATGGTAATGGCATGAGAATTAGAGGGGTTTTCTTTCCCCTTTATTTTAAGAAATCCTGAATTCTGGGTTGATTATTTTGTTGAATATAAGTCACCTCTGTCATGATTTTGTGGATGTGAAAGTTTTGTTTTGAAATTCTGTCCCTGTTGCTTTGGAGTGAAGATTGAGACATCTTCTGACTTAGACATTTGTTTGGGTTCTTTCTCTCTCTTCTGATTATTTAAAATAATTTTGGGTCTCAGTGGAAGGTTGAGTTATTACCCTTGGACACTAAAATTATTTAGGAAGGATACTTTCTCCATTCAGTTGTTTTGTGTTTAGTTCTTGTGAATCACGAACTACTTACTTTTCGTATTAAGTCATGAATCATGTGTGAGTCTTCAGTCTTGGGTTCATGATTAATTATGAAATTGATAGTTTGTTGTTTTGGGATTTAAATCTTATCTGATTCAGTGAATGAGTCCTTGGGCTTCTTTATAGAAAGAAAATATATATGTATTCTCTTGGGATTAGTATGTTGTTTTGGGACTATAATATGTTTTCATCTTGATTTGATTTGAAGCTGGAAATTCTTTTGTTCATTTGAATGAAACGATTTATTATTGGACATTTCCTTATAGAGTTTCCTTTTATCTATCTTTTGGATAAGCTCATTGATTGAAATTCTCGGCATTTGATTCTCTAATGAGATGGTGATTTATTTATGGCTTGTTGGTCTACTTTGTTTGAATCATTAGTTGTAATGATAGTAGCTAAGTCGGTTCTACTGATAAATGAATGCATACTTATTTTATTGACTATTGTTAACTAAGCCTTTCCTTATTTGGATAGATAGGAATAGGTTTTGTCTCTTGTACTCTATCTTTGATTGTGAAATTGAGTAGAGATTAAATCCTTTATGGGACTACTTTGATTGTGAATGTTGGTTTCAGATCTTTGACTATTAAATTCTAACATGCAGAATTAGAATTGGAATTGTAGTTAGAATATTTTGAGTTTCTATACCTTCTTGGATTGTTATGAAATTCTGTTTAGATGTATATCTTAAATGTTGAATTTTATAATATTGATATCCTGGAAAGGAATCATATAATTCTTGTTATGAACTTGATATGTTTCTTGGATGTTATAAGTTTTGGTGTGGTACGTAATGGTTTTTCTTATTCTTGCTTAAGATTTAGGTAAATCATCCTAGAATGAACCATGCTGTAGACACTTCTTTTGTCTTATAGAAAAGATATATGTTGTATTCTATTAAGATATAATTATGAAATAATGGGATGGAAAGATCTACTATTTGTTTAAAATTTATTGATAGAATCAATTGAACTTTAAGTTTTTAGGTAGATATTGTGGATTGTATTATGCTCTTCTATTAAACGTGGATCTAGATTTATTATCGTACTTGTTTTTTGTTGGTATCACTTATGTTTATTGTATGATATATTAACTATCTCATTAAAGCAGTGTTGCTTTAATGAAACAATTAGTGGAATGCACTCCATTTTAAATCTTAGTGCTTATCATGCTCAGTTCATTGAACTGGCCCGTGCTAGTAATTTTTGCAGATGGACATTGTAAGTGATAAAAGAAGGAAAAAACTTATATGATGCATTGGCTGATATATGTTTGTTTCTTTGTAAAGAATTCTGATTCATTCTTAGTTGTATTGAAAAATAAAATTTGTATACTTTATAGAATGAAGGTTTTTGTTATGCAGTATGCCTAAAGTGCATTGTCTTGTAAATTTTATAAGTTATAATGAGGAATTGTGAGTTGTGATTTATTTGAATTCATTGTGTAATTTATCTCGTACTTTAATGAAGGAGATGGAAGTCCTATCTTGTTTATATTCTTCATATTATTTTATGCTTTTTTTGTTATCTTTGATAAGATGGATAAAGGGAACTAGCTCAATTTCCCTTATAATGATGCATCTTATTAAGTTGAAATAGATGATTTTTATTATCTAAATAGTATAACATGTTAATGTGATGCGTAATGAACATACAATATGAAATATGGATATTGTGAATGATAAATCCTAACACTAAAACATTTAGAGGAAGACTCTTCCTCTCTTAAATGAATGAAAACCAAAATGGATTTGTGATAATATTGTAATTCATAGGAATTCATTTAGTATGATGTCTACGTGATTGGACCTATGTGGTTGCTAAACTTCCCTAAATGTGAAATTACAATATTTTGGAACTTATGTTATTGCTGTCTTGTTTTGGTTAACTGCTTGTTATACTATGTAAGAAAAAATTAAATGCAATCATGAGTTAGATGAAGTTATTTAATACTTAATTGATACAAGTATAGAATATGAACTTAAGGAGATTTGGATCAGGGTTTAGAAGGGTTACTAAAACCAATGTATTAATCCAAATTAATAATTTATTAATAATCTCCTAGGAGTATGTACATCTCGATGAGGTAGTTTCTATAGGACGTTGGCACATGCCAACTGTAGGGATGTACTTTTGAGAAGACTTGGGTCTTCTCGAGAATACAACATTGCAGTTGACATGTGGTAACACCCTTCTGCACTGATCGTCTAGATCTACACACAAATAAGGACTTGAACTTATTTTCTCTCTAGGTTAAGTTAGAGGCATATTTAGTAGAAAGTAGCTTCCAAGGGATCAAGGTACCATGGCATATCCGATTGACTTAGGTCAACCAAGTATGCCCATTTACCCTAAATCATTGTGAGTGTCTTCCTATAATAAATTATGTTTCTAACCAGGGCTAGGGTTAAACCTGGGACAAGTGGACTGATGGTAGTTAGTAAAGACCATTCTTGATAACAGAGGAGTGAGGTGAAAGATGTATTATGAAATTATGAGTATGTCGTTTAGGAATACTGACATAAATTTTATGTTGAAAATCTTTCACCAAAGTATTGCAAGCTTCTAGTTACATTGTCCTACGTCACCTAGTTTAAAGTAACATGATATCAAATGAATATTGGTAACAAATATTCAAATATGTTCTTTAAACAGATCACTCAGTACCCGATTTAGGGTAGGAAAACCAAGTATACAAAGTATACGATAAGTATTCAATACTTAAATTTAACATAAATAGATCGGTAGATTACCGAGCTATGGAATGAATAGATTGGTGGATCACCGAGTCATTTACATCTGCATATGGTTATCTGTTTGAGATTGATTGGCATGGAATGTTTGTTCTAAATAATGCTTTATTTAGAACAGAGAACATTATGTAAAAAAAATAAAAATCCCTTATTTCTAAAGTCTTAAAACAGGAATGTTACACATCTAGCTTTGGGCACGAATACATGGAAATTGAGTACTCTAAGATATAACTATCCAAAACACCATGGAACCATGTATCCACAATGCGATTCCAAATCAGATCAACATCATAAAGGGTCTGAAATTCTTCCTATGTCTAGCCAAGGGTGGGATACCTCCAATTCTTCTTAGATGCATAAGCAACCAGCCACTCGTACAATTTTACTGGAAAGATAGTTAAAATTATCTCATATAAACTGTCATATAGATTATGTTCTACCCATAGGCATGTGTTAAACTCTGATCTAGTGCTAAAAAATCATGCGTATCCTTATTCCAGATTGTGTATCCACTCCTTAACACTTGCTAAGGTCAACCGGTGTAAATTCATCACGAACCATCTCGAAAACAGCTGAAAAAGAGGTCCTAGCTAGGAGGATTGCCTGGACTTGTATGTACTCATAGACCTCAATATTACATGTTCTTTTTGTGGCATAGCTTTGAGGAGTGCCTAGACTTGTATGAACATTTAAGTAAGCAACATAAATAATAAAACAAAGGTGCAAGGATGGTAAGGATATAATGCACTATTGAAAATCAGTGGATGCCTAAGTTAGAAGTAGAGTCTGAGGCATTGCAAGTGAAAATCATGACCCACGTTGAGGTGGTACACACTAGAGAAGCATTGCAGAAGAATCATACCATCACTAAGGAGGAGGTTCTACATGTACAATACCTAGATCCTTCCAATTAGAAGGAGGTTTACTAGGAAACCATGGAAGTTCTCAAGAATCTTCAGGGTGAGATACAATACTTAAAAGAGAAATCATGGAAGATGGAGCAAAGGAAAGAATCAAAGACGGTTCAAACTAAGATGGATGACTTGAGAGAAGTGTGCAAATTATTGTACTAGGAACATATCATTCCACTATGAGGGAATTAGTTAAAATGAAATACTTCGTGCGTAAGTGCTGAGACTGGACGATAGATCTTCCATGGGAATCTTCCCACTTATAGTCTAGATTATGAAAAGGAAATCACTCTAAATTTTGTTATGGATGCATGCATGGCTATTGAGGAATATAGTTATTGATATAGGCGCTAAAGTCAATGTTCTTACTTTAGATGCATGGGTACAAATGGGAAGACCCCCATTGCAGCTATCCTCTAATGTATTTTTCATGGCTAATTGGACTAAGGCCACTCCCATCAGAGTTTTTAAAGATGCATCCATTACCATACAAGGATCCAAGTTCACTAGAGACTTTGAGGTTTTAGCGGTAGCAAAGTTAGATAGCTTCCCAAATCTATTGGGGCATCTTTGGTGCTATGCAAATAATCCTTATCTTTAGTTCAACAAGGGTTATATCAGTTTTGAAAACAAGGAGGAGAGAGTTATTATCCCTTTAACAGATGGAAAATTTGCACCCTATGTTGAGCCCTTAAGTAAAGAAGATCTTAATAGTATTTATGTATGTGCCATTTGGGATCTAGAAGTACTTAAGAAATCTAAAGAAGGAATAATTTAGTGGGAGGATGCACACTCTATTAGCAATACTAAGAATATTGCTTGTGATAATTAGACTCATAGCACTTATGAGTTGGTAGGGCATGAAGTAAAGAGGATATTTCCTAGAGGAAGAAAACCACGGTATGTTAGGAGGATAGGTAAAAAATCAGTACCTTGTTACAATGGAGAAGGAGATCTTATGGTATTCATGAAAACCATGGAATAACAGTGGATAGACCCACTATAAAGAAGAAATATACTAGCATATACACTACATGGGATAAAAACATGTTGGTGGGTGCACCACAAGGATAATTGTAACACCCTGAACTGTTATTACTTTCTCCTTTGCATTCAAGTGTTGATATGTGATTTTTCCATATGAGGATATGTTATTTTGATTTCTGGGAATCATGTTTGAATTTGGTTGTGTCCTTTCTACTCTCAAGATCTGTGATTGAATGAGAATATGCTTGGATTTATTTTCTTTCATTTCTTGCATGTGAGTGCAATCTGAATTCTAAGAGATTGTAGACTTATCTATCTCTATGACTAATCCTTGGATTAATTGTATTGATCCAAGGAATGGTTTAATTATATTCAGGATGAACAATTATGTATTGACATTCCGTGAATTATTAATCATGACTGAACTTAGAATATATATGTTCTTTAATCCTCCTTCTTTGAGAATAATTCCATGCTATGGAAAGTTTATTGGATTCTAGAATTGACCCCAGCAGGTCATTACAGTCTCAATTTGGTTTTCAGCCATTTGTGGAATTAGAGAGAGAACCTGGACCTTAATCCAGGTAAGATGTGTGAATCTTTCCATCTAAGCTTTTAAACTCAAAAACATGAATTCTGAATCCAACCTAGAATGGCTTAGTATCACTGATTTTTCAAAATGTGATGTTAATCTAACCTAATTTCAAAACTATGTATCATTGGGATATTACCTAAGGATTGTCTAACCTATTGTTAAGGTAAATGACTAGGGTTATATCCTAAGGTGTTAGATTTATATTACCTAAGATCTACCCTTAGACATTAACCTATCCTAAAACTAATGGCACGAAGGGGAACCTAAAGGGTCGCATACACGTTGGCGATGGGTTCCAAGGAATTTATGAAGAGGATAAGATTGATTTAATTCTATAGAATACCAACTTTAATAGTGGCTAGTTTGGTTGGCGGAGGCCTAGGTGGCAACATCGCTAAATATGGAAACACATGTTATTTTAGCTTTGGAACTCGCTAGACTTGGCAGGTTGTGGCAAGGAAGATTGGGCGGGAGATTTGGCATTAATTCAATTAATGTGCATGGGTCCGTGAGCCCGGATCGCTTAGGGAGGCATGTAAATGAATTTTTGTGTGGTTGTTTAATTTTTCATACACTCTATTTTTCTCTCTGCATGCACACTAGTCTTTCGAAATAGCAGTTTATACTTCATTGCATGGTTATTTTGAGGTTTTCAGATCTATTTCTATTTTTTGGAGAATATATGAGACATGTTGGAGGTGGAATTTTGTTGTTGAAACTTTCATGGAGAAGAAGAGGAAGAGAGAGCTCATCTAAAGGTCTTATTAGATTTTGCAGTGACACTATCAGGCATGATAGGCCCTAACTATTAAAATCTTTGCTTTTCTCTAAGTGATTCATTAAAATAACTATGTTCTGATGAAATATGTGTATTTATGCTTATCTGATAAGAAGAAGATTTCATGGGTGTGTGTACATTTAAATTCTTGGTTAAATCGGAGGTTGCTTGATTCTTTTGAAATTTGTTTGCATCTCTTTCCTTTCTCAGTGGTATGTGAATAATTGAGTACCTCTGGGAATTGTAAAAGGCTCGCAGTGGATAAAAGTTGTAAGTGATTTAGACTTCTTTAGAAGTCTTTATGGTTGCAATCGACCCACCTGTTCTCATTATGTTGGAAGTTTAAAACTTGTTTTAGTTGGACGGAAACAGTATTGTTTTTGTGTTTACCAGCCTATGTTATTCACGTTTCAACTAGTAGTTGTTTGGCCTATGAATAATTCCTGAGAGGTTTGTTTGGTAACATCCTATGAAGCCTTGACTGCTATAATTTTTTTGCATTTTGAATACGTTATATCTATAAGCCAGTCTGTACTTCTCTAAGTAAAGTGATTGACTGTTTTTAAGTTTGCGGGCATTGTGGATAAGATAGTATACAATTAGTTGTTTATTCTTGCGTAAAACCTTGAATGATAACTACACCGACATACACCAGAGGAACAGTATAAGAAAGAGCTTGTGTTCTACCTACAAAGTTTTTGTTGTTTGGAATAAGCATTAAAAGGAATTTGTGTTTATTATACGAGTAAACAAGTCTGTAACTTGTACTCTTTTCTGCATGGTTTGTGAAATCTTGTTTTTATGACCATATTAATGGTGGTAGAAACTCTTTCGAACCCAAATTTACAATTCGACAGGTGTTAATGACAACCAGTTCTTTGCATTTTGTTTGAAGTTGGGAATTTGGTTGAACTGTTTATGATACAATTGGGAAACATGAAGTTACCCTAACTTGATTTTAAATTGGAATGGTTCAAGTATATGAGAAATGTAGTCTAATTCATTCTAATCAAAATTATATTATGAGTCTTGATCGATTCACAATGTTTATGTTAAATATAGATCTTGACCTTTTTTTAGTGAAATCAAGTATTAGAACTGTTCAGCTTCTCATTCCTGGTTGGTCTAATAAATGTTATTTATATCTTAGGAACTTGATTTTGTTCTAAAATTGTTCTAGTAGGGTTTAGATCATTACAGTTATCTTTGAAATAAAATGAGAAGAAGCAAAAGGGGTTAAATAAAAATAAATAAAGTCGGTTATTTTAATACTCTTTTCCTTAATGGGTTATTGTGCTCCTTCCTTAGAGCTGATAATATACTCAAACTGAGTAGTTATGAGAAGACATAACTATTTAGCATTTGATAAGGATAATTAGGATGGGGGTAAATCCTAAATCTTATAAGACTCCTTCGCCATCTAGTTGGGGTAAAATATTCTTGTAAACCTCATGTTTGTTATTCTAATTGTAACATGGAAATTAGTGTTTATTGTCTTGTATTCTTTTCATTGATTGAACATTAGGAAGACTAAGGTAGAAGATGGGATGACAAAAGAAATTTAAGGTGGTAGATAATCCATTAATTCTTTTGAATTTATTGTATGACCTTGTTTCAGATTAATACCTTAAATGGTTTAATTTTTAAATAGAAGACACTTTAAGAACCTGTTTAAATCATGGTATAAGTGGTTTTAACCTTTTGGATCGATATGTACTGGTAAAAAGAATAGTTCTTCCTCTCTTGCATTAGGTGAGGTGAATCATCCTAAAAAGATTGTGGTGGGACTACCCTTGTAATATTTAGGTTATGATGAGAGTGAAGTTACAATTGATAGATGAAAATCAACGAATTATATATCATTAGATTTATCATGAATATAACTACTGGAAACAATCATACTTAATATCTAGGGCTAGTATCATAGAATATATCATGTCCGCTTTGTTGAAACATTGTGCTATGACTCTTCTTATATTGATATTGCATAAATTTTAGAGAGTATGAAGTAATTATTGTCATTACAATAGGGTTTTTTTAATGAAATAGTTATTGGAATGCACTTCTTTTTAAAAATTAGAGCTTATCATGCTCAGTTTAAAGAACTGACCCATGCTAGTAATTTTTGCAAATGGACTTCGTAAGTGGTAAAGGAAGGAAAAATCTTATATGATGCATTGACTACTTTAAAATGATTCTTATGAAGAATTCTGATTTGATTTCTAAATTGTATTGTGAAAAGAAAATTTACCTCTTTCTTTTTAAGGCTATTGTCTTAAAGTATGCCCGAAGTGCATAAGTTGTAATTGTATAGATTTGGAAATGAATGAAATAGTGAGAAAATTACCTAAGTGGAATGCGTAACTTATCTTGTTGGGATGATTTTCTTATTATCTACATGATTGAGTGTGCATTCTTATTGTTATTATATAATGGATTATAGATGATCTTCTTAAGTAAGCCATATCTAATGATGTGGCTGATTACTACATTATTAATTAGTGACTCATTATAACTATGATTGGGAGTAAAGAAACTGAAAATAAGATCACTACATATATAGGGAACATCGAGAGTGGGTTATGCCCTAAAATTTACCTATAAGAAGAGGAGGACTTTTCCCTCTTGTAATGCAATAATTGTAAAAGGAATAAATGACTGTAAAAAATTAAGACTTAATGGTATAAAGTTTGATATGTCTCAACCTATTAGGTTGATACATTTCCCTCATTGTTTGAGTTATTTTTTTTCTAAATTAAAGAACATAAATGGTTGTCCTCTTTTTGTGGATAAAAGGTTGATCGGTCCCAACCGACAACCAGGAAACAATAAAAAGCAAATTAAGACCCCCTTTTCGTAAAACTGAACCCTAATTACAAAAAGGTAACTTAAGGAGTGTTGGACTCGGGGTTAGAGAAGGCTGCTTAATTATGTAGTCTTGTAACCTAAATATAACTTAACATAAGTAATTCCAGGAGGTATGTACATCTTTCTGAGGCTATACTGTAGGATGTTGAAACACGTCAAATACAAGGTTGTACCTTCGAGAAGGTTAGGATCTTATCGAGGATAAAAAAATGTAGATGACATGTGGCAGCACCCTTCAGCATTGATTGTTAATATTTACACACCTGGGACTTGATCAAGATTTCTCTCCAGGACTGGTTAGGACCATAATCAGGTTATGAGGAAGCCATTTGAGTCTTAGGGTACCTTGGCACATGGAGTTAACTTTGGTTGACCTTGTATGCCAGTTTATCTTTAGCCTTTAAGAGTCTCTTCATAACATGGACTATGATGTTAACCCTATCTAGAGTGAAACCTTGGGACAAGGGGACTGATAAAATTCAGTAAAGACATTATGTATAACAATAGAGTGGGGTGAAGGATGTATTCTAGATTGACGAGTATGCCATCAAAGAATAAGTAATATGAACAGTATGTTATAAATCTTTGGCCAAAGTATTGCAAGTTGCTGATTGCGTTGTCCTATGTCACCTGGTCTAAGGATTGTGACGCCGATGAATAGTGGTAACAATTATTCAGATAGGTTCCTTGGGTAGAGCACTCAAAACCCGGAATAGGGTAAGAGAACCATGAACATGAAGTGTTCAGTAGAAAACTTCAAGCTCAAAGTTACACATGAATGGATCGGAAGTTCACCGAGTCATGGAATGAATAGATCAGTGGTACACCGAGTCATTACAGCTGCATATGGTTATCTATTATAAGAATGATTACTATGATATGTGTGTTCTAAATTATGTATTTAGAACAGAGAACATTAATCGTGCAAAAAAAAAATTCCTTGTTTCTAAAGTATTAATATGGGAATGTTACAATAATCTTGTAGGATGGAATGAAATTGGGATTTCTCTTGCTACTAGGTTCTTTAGGAGCAATGCACCTACTCAAATCTGCACTTATCATGATAATCAACCTATTCAAAACAACAATCAGAAGTGTGAGAGACTCTAGATAGAAGGGAATGAATATTTACCACCATCGTTATGAGTGCAGAAGTTTTATTCCACTTTATAAGGCCGTACACGTTCTTAGTATGTATATATAAAAATCCATAGAGATATTGGAAATTGGCATGAATTAACTTCAAGAATGGGTAATACATTTTACTTCTTCTCTACAAAGCCTCCGGTGGAAGAAGCATTAAAAATCATAAATCACTTAACTATGGGAGCTAGTGCCAAGGCTTAAGAACTCCTTCAAGATTTATTTGATGAAGGGGACTCATGAGCATGTCTTGTTGAAGAAACAAAGGCCGATACAACACTACTTCAATGCGATTTCCTTGAGAAAGAAAAAGGAAAAATGGTCTACTTAGTGGATGATGAAGAATTAGAAAATCTAGATGTAAACCATTCATCAGGTAGGTGTGATGTGTTGGAAAGTGTAGATAAGACCACCCGCACCTATAATTAAACTATGAAGACAAGGAAGATGAATATTGGATCAGATGCCAAGCCAAAGGAAACTATAATTGGGGACTATTAGTAAGACTTTTAATTGAAAAAAATATTTGATGTTGGAAGAAAGGATTGGGATGATAAAGTATCTACAGTAATTTGGGCATATCAGACAACATATAAAAGGTTGAACAAAGCCACACCATTTCAGTTAGTGTTTTTCATAGAAGTAGTTCTTCCTATGGTATTTATGTTACCTTCTCTACGTATTGCACATGGTGGAGGTCTTGCAGATGAGAAAGCATTAGAAGAATGCATTGAAAAGTTAATCAAATTGGATGAGCGACGAGCCATAACACATTTGAGTCAAAAGAAAGAGAAGGATAGGAAAAAAGCATGGCATGACATGCACATCAAGGGTTAAAAAGTTAGAGATAGAATATATGGTGCTCCTTTATGATTCTATGTTTTTTTCCATCCAAGAAAGCTCAAGGTACATTGGTTAGGGCCGTATGTTATCACTCATATGCTTGAATCAGGCGCTTGTCAATTAGAGGGACTTGATGGAATACGGTTACCCGATTACTTCAATGGGAGTAGGTTGAAGCCCTACTATAAATAAGTCTTCTTGGTGTTTGTAATAAGGCAGTGTTACCATTTAGATTAGGTTTCCAATCATGCATTCCCTTAATGTGTTTCCTTCTTTATCACTATGCTTTTTTAATTCAGTTTGTGTGTTTGTGTAATAAGCACGTTTACGCATGAGAAGCTACTTAATATTTGAAGAATTTTTATGCCTAGAGAACTACACATACCCTTAGGGTGGGGTAGGTTGTTGATTTCTAGGTACATGACTGTTGAAAATAAGTACACATGAAAGGAACTATCTACGGGTGCTATTCTAGGGTGGAGAATTGAAAAACAAGAGAGATTTCTTCTAGAAATAGGGACCATAGATAGAGAGGAATAAAGGAACAAGTATAACATGAGGTAAGCAGACGCCAGAAAGAATACTAGTAGAAGGTACAATGATGAGGTACTCAAGCATATGGAAGTGCACTAAAGAGAAGTCTGTAGCCAAAAGGTAGGAGGGCACGCTAGAAGGTTATAGCTTGGGCATGAAGACGTACTGGGTGGAAATAATTAAAATGGTCAATTAATGAGAGGATTGTTGGTAGGTGGATGAGCAATAAATGTACTAAATTTTTGAAATTATATATAAGGACAGGATGTGATTTTATTTTTATTGTTACAATTGAGAGAATTTGAAAAGGTTTAAGTGTGAATGAGCTAAGAAATCGTGTTGAGGTGTGTAGAGTGTGAAACAAGATGTGGAGAGATGGGTTGTGTACAGGATAAGCTTACGTTCCCATAGATGAAGGGTTTGAGTAAAGTAGACACATTATAAATGAGCTAGGGCACACTATTTTTCACTTGGGCATGGAGATTTAAACTAGGGTTTTGAATTGCTCGATTACAAAAGGAAGAAAAGAGAGATTATTTTTAAATGGCACCGAAGAAAGCATCCACAGTAGGAGATAAAAGAATAATATCCCAAATTGATTATTTAGGTTACAATAAAAAATACTGTAGGCTAAATATATTATAATATTCATCGAAATTGTTTCTATTCTTCTATTAATATTCTCTGATTTGTTTTGGACACAACCATTTCTAGGGTGACAATACAAACTAGTGTGGGGTAATGTTGATCAATAAAAATTTAGCACTTAGTGAAGAAAATATAGAAGTTTTGTGTGGGAAAGAAGAGCGCGTTCAAAGATGCGAGAGTATCAGAGAGAATCGTGTGCAGAACAGAAATAGGTTCGGGACTTAGCCATTTTTGTAATGAGGATATATTTTTTTAGATAGCATGTGGAACACTCAAACCGATTGGAGGCTTGTGCGACACGCATTAGCTATTTTTGGATGATTGGGTACAAAGTTCTTTGCATGAATGTAGGCTAAAGATAGAATGATGAACTGATAGTTGACTAAGAGAGATATATTATTAACACTCTTACATGTAAGCCTATTTTTGTAACGCCGCATGGCAAATAATAGCATGTGATCTATTTTGGGATTAGATAAGTGGTGAAGGGAAAGTTCCCACCCTTATAAATATGTATTTAATTGTGTAATAGAGAGGATATATATAGATATAGGTGTGAGAACTAGGTTATAGTGATATTATGTTTCTAGATTTGTTACGCGCATGAGCGTTTACTATTGTTATGGTAAGGAAGCTTTTGAGTATTTACTGCAATGAATATAATGGAGATTATGGATTGAAACAAGGTGTTATCATGGTTATAATTCAGTATTGCATGCTTGATTACATTATATTTTTCTATTAAGTTTGTTATTCTCTAGATCTAGATCTGAATATGCACTATAGAATATCTAAATGATTAAAAGAGGTCTCCAATTAGGATATAATGCATAGAATTTTCAATGATTTATGCACTACATAAATTCCGACAGAAAAATTCAAATAGTTAGTGCCTTTGTTAACCATCCCTGCATCATTGGTTCCATTGCATATGTAACACATAGCTTTGTCAATGATCTATGCGCTACACAAATTTTGACAGTACTTACTAGATACACCATTTTTCTTTTATAGAGATCACATGGCATTGAAGTATTTGGTAAACAATCTTGTTCTATAAGGATGCATATGTCGATGGGTGCTCTTATTTCAGGAATTCGATTTCATAGTTGTGGTCAAATAAGGGGAAAGTAATTAAGGACCAGACCATCTATCAAGAATATAGTCAAGATAAGAAGCACATGTAAGTGAAGATACCATGTCAAATGTAGAGTTATGTAGGTTACAACGAGCACCATTAGGACTAGAGGACATTGTTGTCTTTATATGAACAAGGATGGCGCTAGAAGGAATGAAATCCTTTGAAAATAAAGAGCTTGTTATACATGCATTCCATATATAATAATTAGCAGTGACCTATACAAATTAGGGCGGGATGAAGTACTATGTCGTTGTGTATTTGAACATGAGCGTGTGGATATTATGGAAGAATATCATGGTGGTATTGTAAGTGTCCACTATGCAGGTGATGCCATTGTGCAAGATTCTACTCACTGGATTATGTTGGGAGACCATGTATAAAGATTGTAAGGAATTTTGTAAGGCTTTTGATCATTGTCAACATCCTGGGAAACTAGGTGAATGAGATGAAATGCCTCTAAGACCCATTACTAGTGCAAAAATGTTTGAGAAATGGGCTATAAATTTTGTGGGTCCTATTTCACCAGATGTACGTAAAATTGGATCACGTTACATCATAAATTTCACAAACTATCTGAAAAGGTGGGCAGAAGCAACACCTACAAAGGATTGTACAGTGGCTATAGTAGCCAGGTTTCTATGGGGAAATGTTATTACAATTTATTTATGTCCTTTAAGTTTGACCAGTGATCGAGGCATGAATTTTCTTAATGAGACAATCAAAATTTTCTTGGATGAATTCATGATTACACTAAGACTACACCTTATCATCCTCAAGAAAATGGGACTACTGAGGCTTTCGCTTAAATTTTGAGCCACACTTTGAGACAAATTTGTGATGTTGGAAGAAATTACTGGGATGATAAAGTATCTACAATAATTTGGGCATATTGGACAACATATAAAAGGTTGAAAAAAGCGACACCATTTCAGTTAGTGTTTGGTGCAGAAGAAGTTATTCCTATGGAATTTATGTTACCTTCTTTGTGTATTATGCATGCTAGAGGTCTTGTTGTTGAGAAAAAATTAGAAGAATGGATTTAAAGCTTAATCAAATTGAATGAACGACAAGCCATAGCATGTTGGATTCAAAACCAAGAGAAAACTAGGTAGAAAATGTGGCATGATAGGAACATCAGGGATAAAAAGTTGGAGATAAGATAAATGGTTCTCCTTTATGATTCTAAGTTTTTGCACCATCCAGGAAAGCTCAAGGTACATTGGTTGGGGCCATGTGTTATCACACATATACTCAAATCAGTTTCTTGTCAGTTAGAGGCACTTGATGGAATACAGTTACCTGGTTACTTCAATGGGAGTAGAATGAAGCCCTACTATAAATAATCCTTCTTGGTGTTTGTAATAAAGCAGTGTTATCATTTATATTAGGTTTACAATTATGCATTTCCTTAATGTGTTTCCTTCTTTGTCACTATGCTTTGTTTATTTAGTTGGTGTGTTTATGTAATAAGCACGTTTACATGCCAGAAGCTACTTACTATTTGAATAATTTTTATGCGCAGAGGACTACACATACCCTTAGTGTGGGGTAGGTTGTTGATATCTAGGTACAAGAATGTTGAAAATAAGTACACATGAAAGGAACTATCTACGGGTGCTATTCAAGGGTGGAGAGTTGAAAAACAAGAGAGATTGCATATGGAAATAGGGACCATAGATAAAGAGGAATGAAGAAACAAGTATAACGTGAGGTAAGCAGAGGCTAGAAAGACTACCAGTGGAAGGTGCAGTGATGAGGTACTAAGGCGTGTGGAAGCTTGTTGAAGAGAAGTCTCTAGCCAAAAGATAGGAGGGTACATTAGAAGGTTATAGCTTGGGCGTGAATATGTACCACATGGAAAAAATGAAGATGGTCAATTAATGAGAGGATTTTTGGTAGGTGGAGGAGTAATAAATGCACTAACCATTTGAAATTCTATAGAAGGATGAGATTTGAGTTCATTTTAACCATTGAAATTGAGAGAATTTGAAAAGGGTTAAGTGCGAATGAGCTGATCAATCATGTTGAGGTGTGTAGAGTTTGAAACTAGACGTGGAGAGATGGGTTATGCACAGGAGAAGCTTGGGTTTTAATAGGTGAAGGGTTTAAGCAAATCAGATGCATTATAAATGACCTAGGGCACGTGATTTTCACTAGGGCATGAAGATTTAAACTAGGGTTTCAATTTTCTTGATCATGAAAGGAAGA
The DNA here is from genome assembly GCA_019776745.2 of Taxus chinensis. Taxonomy (NCBI): domain Eukaryota; kingdom Viridiplantae; phylum Streptophyta; class Pinopsida; order Cupressales; family Taxaceae; genus Taxus; species Taxus chinensis. Next base: position 74,901,392 of record CM034151.1, read on the forward strand.
AAAGAGATATTGTTTTCAAATGAAACTGAAGAAAGCACCCTTAATAGGAGATAAAGGGAAGAATAAGGTTGAAGTAGAATAATAAACTTCTCCTGAGAGTAATTTCTGAGAAATGCAGTATCTAGAGGGCATACTTGTGGGACAAGAATGGGTTTCCCATATATGCCAATGTAAAATCAATGATAACAACCATTGAACATCAGATAATAAGATGGATCTCAATGTGTTACTAAGAACAAAAAATAACAAGCACACGGAAGAGGATATGTCAGTATATGATGACGTTGGTGAGAAGTTGCTAAAGCAGAATGGAGTCTAACAGGTATATGAGCTACCATATTTTGGAAAATATGAACCATTATATTGGTGGTTGATGAACAGATTCTATGAGGACTTATTTTACTTCACCAAACGGAGGGTAAGAATCACAACTCCTTCGATTTCAATAGTGATAGGACTAAGGGCCTTTAGATTGGATCTAGATAGTGATTTAACTAATAAGGCCACAATCTTGGAAACAAGGAAGGAGCTTGAATATACCAAGGGTCTGTGTGGCATGGACATTGAAAAATTGTAAAAGTACCCAGTAGTTCAGGCAGATACACATCTTGTGACAAATTTGAATGACCAAGGAAGGTGGTCGCAGGTAAACACAATGTAGTTACATGTAGAAAAGAAAATGTATCAAGGAGTGGTCTTTAATATTGTAGATCACATAGCAAAGAAAATCATTGAATAAGTGTGGATAGGTGATAGGATAAATTTTTGTGCTGTGCTATTATCTTTGGTATTGATGGAGATTGGGGTACCTAATGGGCCAAAGGAAAATACTTGGGAGTACCCCATGTAAAACAAATCACTTGCGGAAATATTTGGTAAGTACTTTTGTGATGGATCAATGAGTGTACCATTCAAGAAGAGGGAAAATATGTCATACAATAGAATCCACATGATGTTTGAAGAAGAGTGGCGCATACGAAAGGATTTACGTTTGGTGGTGGGTAAGGTAGTACAGTTTGTTGTATACGAATATTTTTACATCGCGGGATTTTAGATGAAGGATGGAGCTTGGAGCCCATAGTACAGAATACCATATGCCTTCATAGTAAGATATTTCCAAGCATCAGTTTATCAGTTTTTAGATACACATCTCCTAACCTTCAATGTAGACAAGGTATATTTTGACTACCGCACTCTGAGGAAGAAGTATGTATATCCAGGGTGCAATGCATACATTAAAAGACTTACTTCAGCTATTATAAGTATGAATCATGTAAACTTTACAGTTGGGGACACTGGAGCAATGCTTGTGTACCTGCAACTCAAACCCAAGCTGGAGAACACTAAGTATGTGGAGAATGAGTATGTGCTCCCAGGGCAGCCAAAAGGTAAGCATACAATGGAAAATCTTCCAACAATGGAAGAAGAAGAGCATGAAGATAGTGGTGGTTTGTAACACAAAGGTAGAAGACAACCTCCAAATAAGGATAAAGTTGAGTGTGAAACTACACCACCTCAGCCACAGGAGGAAGATGATGAGGAATTGGATGCAGTCCAATGAGAGCATCATTTCAAGAGAGTATTTAGGATAACAAGGACCCAATGTGCTACTCCTTAAACAATGCACATATCACCTTAAATCTCTCCACAGAAGGAGACAACTAAGAAAAGATGAAGGAAATTTAAGTTGAATGAGGAAGCAAAAGATTTGGAGGAAAGTGCGTCAAATTCTCCTACACCTCCAAAGAATGTGGAAGAATAAAAAGATAAAGAAATGAAGGATGGAGAAGAGGGAGAAAAAGGGACATAAGAGACATCAAACAAAATTTCTCAGGACATAACTTTACAAGTTCCAAATCTTAAAGCCCAAGTTCCTAAGCTCCTTGACACAAATTGGGGAGTATATCCTACTAGCCATGGGATACTCGGAGAATACAAGTAAAACTATTTTTTCCTGTTTCTAGAGCACAATGACACAAAAGGAGTTGTATCACTGGGAGTTAATGGATGAAAATATGGCAATAGTGTGCACAAGGAAGAAATTGGCATGGCCTATGCACATGCACATGGATGAGCCAAAATTTGATGTGTTTAAGGATTCATGCATGTCAAGGAGGTTGAAAAAGATACCTCAAGCTAGACACATAATAGTAAAACCTAGTGTTGTGTTAAATGAGAAAATAAGAAATGCTTTGGTGAAGGTCTCAACAGAGGTCACATGACGAAATATGGATAAAGTTGTAATAATTAGGGGGCTAAGGGAGGAGATCAATACTAAGGATGAGGTAATAGCGCACCTAAATTAGAAAATATACTTGGCTCAGAAGAAGAACATTGTGTTTATCACCATGGCAGAGGAGATTGGTGACAATGTCATGAAGGCTAGGGCACACTTAGAGCCAAAGGTACCCAAGATGTTTCCTTCGGCAATATATTATGTCAATACATTGTTGGAATTAGTGCTTGAAGATGCACCTCTACACATGCCTGAACCTAATGATCTAGAATAAGAAGAAGAGTGGGAAAAGGCTTCAGTTATGTGGAAGATTGCATCATATGAAGGATTGCTTCAAAGCTTGCAGGAGGAACTAAAGAAGGTAGATTAAGCACTAAATATTTTCATAGCACCAGAGGCCGTTATAAGGACCAAGACAATTTTATAAGATAATTAAGTCCTTAAGGCCATGAAAGATAAGACATTAGGCTACGTAGAATTATTAGACCTTGTTAATAAGAAGTGTGAGGACCTTACAGTAGCTCAGGAACCACACAAAGAAAGGTTGGATGAGCTTGGGAAACTCATCGCTCAAAATATGGACTTGTTGGAAGGGAGAATGATTAGCATGTCAAACGTTGTGTTGGTCTTACATAATGAGAAGGGAGAGATTATAAGGGATGAATTAGATTCAATTGTAGTGGTTATTCCAAAGAAAATAGAGGCCTTTGTCAATGACTGGAAGACCTTAGAGGCAAAGATAAAAGAATAATATCCTTAATTGACTATTCAGGTTGCAAAAGAAGATACTTTAGGTTAAAGACATTCTTTTATTCATCAAAATTATTTCTATTCTTTTATTCATATTTTTTGATTCATTTTGGAGACAACCATTGCCGGGGTGGAAATGCAAACTAGTCTGGTGTAATGTTGATCAGTAAGAATCTGGAACTTAGTGAATAAAAAATATATGGTTCACACAAGAAAACATAGCGCATTCAAAGGGGTGAGAGCATCAGAGAGGATCGTGCACAAAACAGAAACAGGTTCAAGACTTAGCCATTTTCGTAATGAGTATATATTTTTAGAGATAGCATTTGGAGCACTCAAACAAATTGGAGACTTACACGACACACATTGGCTATTTTTTAATGATCAGCTATGAAGTTCTTTGCATGAATCCAGGCTAAAGATAGAATGGTGAACTGATAATTGACTAAGAGAGATCTATTGTTAACACTCTTACACGTAAGCCTAATTTTGTAATGGCACATGGATAATAATAACATGCAACCTATTTTGGGATTAGATAAGTGGTGAAGGGAAAGTCCCCACCCTTATAAATATGTATTGAACTATGTAACAAAGAGAATATAGATATAGGTGTGAGAACTAGGTTGTAGTGATATTATGCTACTATATAAGTTCCGCGCATAAACGTATAGTAATGTTATTGTAAGGAAGCTTCTGTGTATTTACTGAAATGAATATAATGGATATTATATATTAAAAAGGTGTTATCATGGTTATAATTCAGTATTACATGCTTGATTACTTGATGTTTGTCTATTAAGTCTATAATTCTCAGGATCTAGATTTGAATATACACTATAGAAAGAAATATTAGTCATATATCTGAATGATTTAAGTCTTCATTATGCTAAACATCCTATAACAACAACCCTAAAGAGGGCCTTAGTACCTTTGCATGATTTGGGTGAGTGCTTAGTATAGGCTGAGTGATGTGCCAGTGCTTTATGGCTTTTATTGTTGAATTCTAGGCTGCATCATTGGTTGCATTGTCGGGACCTCTTTTTCATTTATTTTTAGGATGGATCATGATAAAGACATACCGGTTGACCTTAATAAGTGTTGAGGAGTGGATTCATGATCTAGAAGAATAATACACATGACATTTCAGCACTGGATCTGAGTTTAACGCATGCGTCTGGGTAGAATAGAATCTGTATGATAGTTTATATGAGAGTATTTTCACTATTTTTCCAGTAGAATTGTATGAGTGGTTGGTTTCTTATGCATCTAAGCAGAATTTGAGGTATCGTACACTTATCCAGATGTAGGAAGAATTTACATCCCATTATGATGCTGATATGATTTGGACTTGCGCTGTGGGTACATTGTTTCATGGTGTTTTGGACACTTATATCTTGGAGTACTCAATTTCCACATATTTATTCATATAGGTATCTAAATTCTAGTTTTTACAATATCTAAAGGGAACTTACAAGGAATTCAACTGGAGATCAAGATATTGATGGTAAATTTGAATTTTTAAGGTAAACCGATGGCTAACTAAGCCCCACAACGCACGGGGGAAAGATCAGGTTTGGTGAAAGATGGCAGACCTAGCAGTAGAAAGGCAAAGAGAGGAAAGGAAGCTTAAGTATAATGAGGCAAGCAAGAGGGAGGTAGAGAAGTAGCCTGACATTGTAGAGAGAGATGGCTCATGAAGGATTTAGGTCTCATGAAGGAGACGTGGAGCCAGAGCATTAGGAATTACCCCATCTAGGAAAGCATGACAGGGATCCCTCCTCAGCCTTATGTAGAAGTGCACTAACAGAGATCACCTGAGCCATGGGCGCGCATCCAAATCCACCTGGTAACCTTTCCCTTGTGCTTGGTTTTCTAGTATCTAGTATAACAAATAGTCAACAAGCTAACTCAAGTAGTAGGATATTTGGAGTGAGTCTTATAAGAGGCATAATGATGACAACACTTACGGATTTGTTGTTATATGGGAGTACCTTTTTAGGTGTATCATCTACACAGAATACATGTGTGCTGATTTTTTGACTAACTTCTTGGAGTGGTAATGTTGCGCAGACTATTGGGGTATAATTTAGTTCTAATGTTGAGACATAGGGAAGTACATTTCTGGGTCCAATCCTAGCTACATGTTTGGGATCAAGAGGTATAGGTAGCTCTAGTTCTGATGGTTCTGGAGGAAGAGGAAACACAGGAGGTTCTCGATCAAGTGGGCAAGGTTTACACTAACCCTAGAGTATTTACATGGAGATGTCTCTTCATCTTCTGATGTATAGGGGCATAGAAGATGTTGCTGAACATGTGTATATGTGCGAAATATTGTGGCATGCAAAAGGAATCATGGCTTCTGAGCGTAGGGAAAGCCAATTTTCAACTACATTATAAGGGTGCAAACATAGCTGGTACAATTTTTTTAACCTTGATCAGACTTGCATAGACTGCACAGCTTTAAAATATGCATTCCTTAAAGAGTTTCACATCCCTAAGTTTGAGTAGAAGAGTATAAGTGCATTCAAGGATATTAAGGAAGGCACTACTGAAAGTGTCAGAGAGTATGATGCCCAATTTAAAACACAACTATCTAAGCTTTCTTATGATTTACACACAAGCCAGTAGGCACAATGGTTCATTGGAGGCTTGATTACCCCTTTTAGGAGAGAATTATCACATAAGACACATTGATCCATGTGAAGCACTTGAAGAAAATCTACGCAGTGAGGTAGTTGGAAGCATAGAACGGGGTGAACCCATTTCTAGAAGCCCAAATCATAGTTGTTGGTACCCAAACTTAATCTCCTTCACAACTCAAGTAGCATCATGGATCTCACAAGACACTCAAGGTCAGATAAATGATTTGTGTGTCATTTGTAGCCGGGGAACACATCTATCTGACTTGTTAGCACTCAAGATTTGAAGGAGTGGGTAGCACCTCAAAAGGATTTTGATCTAATCCTCACTATTTTAGGTTGTGCCTTTCAACCAAGGTAAGAGAACCTATATTGCAGCCTTTGTTTGATGAAGGAGGTGGAGATATCCTTATGCTTTGCACATTGTATGGAGATGGCCTTGGGAAAACATGATCAATTCTCCATTATTCAAACTCAAAGGAGTTGTCACTACTATATGATGGAAATGCTTTCAAGACAAGGCTAAGGCTGCCAGAGACATGATAAAATCCTGATATGCTTTGTGCATTTTTGTGAATGGATTGTATTCCTTTATTGACACGCAAAGCAATGCAGGGGTAGTATAGGGTAGGGTTAGTTATTTTGAATGAAATTTTGTTGGGAGATGTTTAGACATGACTAGCTAGGAATTACCAACTTCTTTGAGAACCTTTGCAAGAGATTTACAACACCTAAACAACAGAGATGTTTCAAAGAGGTTTAAAATACTCCTTCAACCAAGATACGTGCACCAAATGGAGGCCCAAATCTGCACTCTTCCACACAATCTTTGATAACCTGCCACAAAATCTTGAAGCAAAATACCAACAAAGTATCTAGGAATCCCTATTTAATCATGACCTAAGGTGCACCCAAAGGTTTACAAACAATCTCAAGATTCAAGGACGGTAAAATGATTTTAAATTTGTTTATCTTCTATCAGATGAAGGCTCTTCTGAATATAAGATTGCAAATGCCATTAAACCATCAACAAGAAATGAGACCCTGTATAATCAAAGAGATCCTAAACATAAGATTGCAACATGAGTAAGAAACACAAATTGAAATCATTCTGAAACATAAGCATATACAAATTTTTCCAAGAGATAACACCAAATAATCCAAAATTTGATCAAATACATCAGCAGGGGAGTGCTATAAGAATAATCTCAGAGCCTGTTGATGGCTTTACAACTGAAACCAACTCAACATGATGAAATCTGATGCAATATGGAATTGAAAATGGCTCTCAGGTGGTTTTCTCAGAGAAAATGGGCTTCTTCCTATTTTTTCCTTGAAAAAATTCTACATCCTTTTTTCTCCCCCCTTTACAAAATTCTCCAAAATGCATAATATACCTCATGCCATCATGGAGTCTTCCTTCCCAAGCAAATAATATGCTTATGGGATCAAATTTGTTACAAAAAATCCTCATGATTCCATGAAAATGACATCAAACTGGAAAACAGCTCACAGGTTGCCAGGGATGCATAATTTTTTTAAAATATTACACAAATTTGGATCCTTATCCATCCCAGGGTCACGTTTTTTGTCATTCAGGCATGCCAACATGTTTTATCTTATCATTTTTCACCTTTTCCCCTCATCATTTTACCTCTGCAACTTTTGATTTTATTTTTCATGTTTTTTCATCAGGCCTAGGGAAAAAATTTCATCAAAAACATCATAGATCATCCGAATTAGCTCATGAAAATGGCACCATTTCACTCAGAAGGCTGAGAGGATGCAAAATCATATAAGGTTTGATGAAATTTGATGAAGAAACTTGATTTCCAAGTTTCTTGGAGCTCCCATGGCGGCCAAAAAGGGGGAATGCACAGTTACCATCGATTTTGATCAACTTTTAATGCTAGCCCTCCATGTGGAGGATGAGATCCTTGAATATTCCCCCTTTTTGACCTTTTTAATTTTTGGACAAGGTGGGACACGTGTCAAAACATGATTGGATCGGGCTCCCATCCTTTAAAAATTGTATTTGCGACCTTTTTGAATTTTGGAAAATTTTACAAAATTTCCCCGCTTCTCCTCCTGGACCCACCACGTGTCCATATGTGGGCCCTATTAAAAATGCGGGCCAATTTTATCAATTTTTCCATTTTTTGAAAAAAGGAAATTTTCTCAAAATTTTCCATGGGCCCGAACACCCGCTCTCTTCTCTTTGCCACGTGGCATGCTCTCCATTTGCTGCGGGTCCAAGCCTCCAATTTTGCCTTCAACCTCCCTGCCAAATTTGCAAAATTTCAAAATTTCCCTCCCCACTCTCCCCTTAACTGCTTCCCCATGTTTGCCATTTTGGGACACGTGTCACTTTCCATTTCATTGAGACTTTTCGGGCCTCTTGAACCTTGTCCACTTTTACCATTTTAACTTTAAAGTTTTGAAGTTAAAAACTTCAAATTCATCAAAAACTCCGCCCTACCCATATTGACCTTTCTTTGGACACGTGTCCTTCCTGACTATTGGATGAGGGCCTTCAGGTCAAAAAACTTTAGAACTTTGACAGTTTGAGCCAAAAAACATCAAAATTTCACCAACTTCTTCCGCCACCCGCATGCTGACCAAGCCATGTGTCCTCTTCCCATTCGCTGCGGGCCTTCGGGAAAAAATTGACTTTGAAAATTTTGCAAAATGAAAGCAAAATTTCTAAGGTAACCTCTGCCACCCGCCATTCCTCCAGCCAATCACAATGTGCCACGTAGGCACCCTGGTAGCAAAAGGCGGAGCCATGGGAACAAAATTTTCCTTTAGCCAAAAATTTCAAAAATGACAAGTTAGAAACATTTTCCTGACCACCCCCGGCCAATAGGAACCCGCCATGTTGCAATAATGTTATGATGATGAATTTGACGGGTATAATATGCCCGTATGACCGTCAAAACGTCAAAAATACAAGGATGCCCTAGAAATTGAATTTTTTAACAAGGATGGTAGATTTCTTGATCTTAAACCAATTGAATCATTTTTGACATTGTTTTTCGACCTGGGATTGGGAAAATACTTGTACACAAATTTGGGATTCGATCAGACTCGAGTTTTTTCATGATTTGACAAAGGAAAAATGACACAACCTGTAAAAATGAAGAAATTAGGGCACAAAAAAAGGGGCAAACTTGGAAATTGTTTCAAATTAGGGGAAAAACAATAATATTATGGGCATTTTGAAAGCATTCAATAGGAGGGATCAAAATGCAGACCACCAAATCGACAATGAAATGTTTGTGAGAAAATTTGACATGAAAAATTAAGGCACATTATGAAAACTCAATAATGGGACCAACATTGGCTCTTGCTTGGGGATGGGCACTCCCAGTGAGTGCCACAAGGACAAAACATAGACCAAGTGCCAAAAACCATTGGGCAAAGGAGTCAAAACACAAAGGCAGCCCAAAAAATAAAATTACCATAAAAAATGGACCGAGAAAACCACCCACAAATGGTTTCCAAGGACAAAAGGGAAAACCACACACCAACCAACAACAAAAAACAAAGAAAGAACAAAGACTATACAAATATACAACTTGTGCATACCTCACTTGGGGATTTAATCCAAGAAATGTTTTAAATGTCTACCATTAATAGGTAGCTCTAGCAAATCCCCATCTAGATCCTTGAGAAAAAAGGTGTGCTCACCAATTCTGATGTCAATGGCATAAGGGCCCATCCATAATGCATCAAACTTTCCATGCTTTCCCTTGTCTTCATGCCTACTATCCCATAGAAAAACCAGATCTCCCACATTGAAGGCTCTAGGAGTGACCTTCTTATCAAACAACCTCTTCAATTTCTCTCTAAATCTGATATGCCTTTGATGAGAGGATCTTCTTTCTTCATCCAACTCAATGATCTGATTGATTCTTGATTCATATGGGCCATGTTCTTGATCTTCTAACTGTTGAGCAAACTGAAATGAGGATAATTGTAGATGCAAGGGCTAGCAATGCTTGAGTTCCATACACCAATTCAAATGGGCTCTTACCAGTTGCTCTTTTAGGAGTTATTCTATCAGCCCAAACTACAAATTTCAATTTCTCTCCCCACTTCTTCTTGTTGATTTCCAAGGTCCTTCTAATGATCTTGAGAAAGTTCTTGTTACTTGACTCATCTTGTGGATTGTAGTTTGAAGAATAAGTTAGATTGATTCCATATTCATTGCACATTGCCATCAAAGGTTTGGCTCTAAAACACATGGCATTATCAGATACAATCTTAACTGGAACTCCAAATCTACATATGATATGATTCAACAAGAAATCCATTACCACTTGGTGTGTTGCCTTTCTAGATGGAATTGCTTCAACCCACTTTGTAAAATAATCAGTTGCTACAAGGATCCATTTATGACCAGCACTAGAAGGATCTGAAATCTCACCAATGAAGTCCATTCCCCATTGTTTGAAAGGGGCTTCAATTGATACAGGCTGCAAAGGAAGGGAGCCTGAAGCTTTCAGTCTTCCAGAGAAACGTTGGCAACTATCACACTTTCTAACCAGCTGGGTTGCATCTTTAAAAAGAGTAAGCCACCAATAACCAGCTCTTAAAATCTTATGTGTTATCACTCTCCCAGAAAAATTTCCTCCACAAACTCCCCCATGGAAATCAGCAATCAACTTGGGAGCTTCATCTTCAATTATGCATTTCAAGAGGACACCTTCAGGGTTCTTCCAAGCCAGCCCAAGGTCTGTTATGATATATTTTTGAGAAGCCAACTTGAGGGCTCTTTTCTGATTTTTATTTAAATGACTAGGATAGCATAGGTGTCTAAGGTAGAAGATCACATCCTTGTACCATTCAGAACTCATCAATCTCTCAAGAAGATCTGCCCTTTCTTCCTCTAGCTGATTCACTTCTACATTTTGCAAATTGCTCTCAGCCCATGAGCTTGGCAAGACCCAAACCTCTTACTAGCTTTGTTGTTTGGATATCCATATCATATTCTTGTAATTTTTTGACCCATCTACATCTCTTGCTTGATATCTCCATGTTTGATAAGATGTCTTTAACCATGGTGTGGGGAACATAGGCAACAACTTTTGAACTCAATATATAAGGCCTGAAAATCTTTGTTGCTTTCACCAAGGAAAATGCTTGTTTTTCCATGATTGTATACTTCAAATCAGCTGCTTGTAAAGCCTTGCTAAAGAAGGCAATAGGCCTCTCAGCTCCATTCTCATCCTTTTGTAACAAAACTGAAGCAATAGTAAATTCAGAGGAAAAAGAAAAGATTTGGAAAGGCCTCTTATAGTTTGGAGCTGCCAAAATAGGTGCATGCTTAAGTGCATCCTTTATTCCTTCAAAATCTTGAATGGCAGCCTCCTCCCACCTGATAACTTGATCCTTTTTTAACATGCTTGTGATTGGAAGAGTCAGCTCAGCAAAATTGGAAACAAACCTTCTAATAAAATTGATTTGACCAAAGAAAGATTGGATACCTTTCTTGGTTCTTGGGATAGGTACTTTGCTGATTGCCTCCACTCTTTCAGGGTCTATCATGACACCATCCTTAGACATAATATGTCCCAACAACTTGGCCTTTTGCACAGTAAAATGAAACTTCTTTGGATTAAGAGAAATGCCATACTCCCTACATCTGATCAGCATCTTCTCTAGGTGTTGCAAATGGTCTCCTCGCTGCCTTGAAAAAACAGTCACATCATCTTGGTAGACTGCAATAAACTCATTGATGTAACCAGAAAAGGAAACATCCATTGCCCTTTGAAAAGTGGCACCAACATTCATCAATCCAAAGGGAATCCTTACAAAAACATAAGTTCCCCAAGGCGTAGTGAAGGTTGTCTTAAGTCTTTCTGATTCTTTAACAACCACTTGATTGTATCCGGAGAAACCATCCAAAGTAGAAAGCATTTCTGACCCTGTCACAAGTTGCAACATATTTTCCATGTTTGGCAAGGGGTAGTTGTCCTTCATGGATGCTTTGTTTAGATTCCTAAAATCCACACAAAGTCTGATGTCTCCATTCTTCTTTCTAACTGGCACAAGGTTTGCAACCCAAGATGAATATCTAGTGGGCTGAATAATACCTCCATCTCTCAACTTCTTTAACTCTTCTTGCATTTTCATGGAGAGAAGTGGATTAATATGCCTTTGCCTCTATCTGAATGGTTTGGCATTTTCTTCAAGAGGGATCTCATGCTGAAATAAATATTCTCTATATGCCTTCAGCTCTGAGTAGGACCAAGCAAGGCAGTCTTGATATTTCTTCAAGAGTTGGGCATAGGACTATTTTTCTTCCTTACTTAAATTGCTGCCCAACCAAACCTTCTTTGGTTTTTCCTTTGTTCCCAAGTCATGCTCTTCCACATCCCTTGAAGTAGACATCTTTCTATTTATGATACAATCAACATTGTTAAAAGTTGCCTCAAGTGCAACAAGACCTCTAGGAATGGTGTTTGTTTTCAATTGGATGATATATTTTCCAAACAAAATTTCTCTTTCTTCAGTCATGCATATCATTGGTTCCCAATCAATATTCTAATTTGAAAACTCACCTTGGCTTTGTAAGAACCTTAACACTTGAGCATCATCATCAAAAACTTGCCAATGTTTCACATTATCAGGGACAACTGGCCTAGTCAGCACTTCAATGTTGTATTCACAATAAGGTGAAATGGTGCAATTTTCAAATCTAGAACCCAACACTGCCAACTTATCAGTAGCAGCATTAAGACTTCTATCATGGTAAACAATGTTAAAGGAATCAAACATTTCAATTAGATCCCAAACTGCATGCTTATACTGTTTCATACGCTGATTTTTTGTAGCATACATTTTCCTTATTTGTTTGACTACCAGCTCTGAGTCTCCTTTTGCAACAATATCTCTTCACTCCATACTTCCATGCAATCCTTAACCCCAACAAAAATGCCTCATACTCAGTAGTGCATTCAAAATTAAGTTTGAAGGAAAAAGCAAACTCTTCCAAACTAGGAGAAAGCAAAACTATACCAACACCATTTCCAAATTTGGAGCAAGCTCCATCAAATAGCAAGGTCCAAGGAGAACCTACCATATCAAGGAAATTTGATTTTTCCATCTTGTGTTCTTTTCCATCAGCAAAGCCAATGAAATTGTTAACATCTGCATCAACAAATAACACTTCATATGAAGCATTGTTGGGATCTTTAATCAAGTGCAACATTTTCTTTTCACCATAGAGTTTGACAAGGCTTCCCTCAATGGGAATGGTGGCAAAAGACATGTCCATCTGAACACTACCACCAACACTTGCAGCCCATTTTCTTGATAAAAGCATACCCCATTTGGCAGGGCAGTCAACAATTACAACATCAAGTTTTAAGTTCTTACCCAGATAGGCTGCAAGTTGCACTACTAAACCCTTCACACAACCAAAAACTGGCACTTCCCTTGAATCCATGGTAGTACACTTCCCATAGGCAGCTGTCACTTTGATATCCAACTCATTCATGACTTCTAGAGGCATGACATTACATGATGCACCAGAATCAAACATACAATTGTGAAGTAGCCTATCTTTTATGAGCAACGTTGTAAAGAATGGATCAACATTCAATTGGGAATCAACCAAGGATGTCCCCAAATATACATTAGGTGCCTCTCCAAGATCTTCCATTGCTGGTGGTGTTTCAAGGCCAACAATGATTTGAAGAGGAGTCTCAACAACATTTACATTTCTGCTTGGGGTAATCTTCTCTTCTTTCAATCCCAAGTACTCAAATGCTCTCTTCTTATGCTCAAGAATTCTAAGCAACTCAATAATTGGAACACTCACTTTAATTTGGCTCAATACTTGGGAATTATCATATGGAACATTCTTTGGTAAGACAACATTGGAAGGGAAACAAGAAGGTTCATCAGATGGAGAAGTATTCCCAGTAGCCTGGGCATGAAGAGGACTGATATTTTTACATGGGATAGTAGGGTTCTTGGCAAGTGTTTCTTTTCTAGGATTATCTTTTGTAATTATTGTGAGAAAGGGTGTCTTTGGCTTGGCTTGAGGACCAGCTCCTCTAACAACTTTACTTCTAGTATTATACCCTTTCTCTTGACCAACCACAACATTCATTAACAATTGTCTATATTCCTCTGAGGGAATACCACCATCATACTTCTTGATAATTAAAGCCATTAGATATTCAAATTAATTATTAGGAATTTAAAAATCTTGAACAACATCTAACTCATGAGTTTGAGAGGAGGAAAGAATTGGTACCCTCTTTATGCAATCCTAAAAGGTTGCAACAGTCCTTACACTTATCACATCTTTTGATGTTGCTGCTTGTTGTGAGCTTGAAGAACTGCCCATCATACAAATGTCATCATCCATTTCATCTTCATTATCATCTTCAACAAATTCTTGGTCCACTTCACATGGAGGATGAGTAAGAAAACATCTATCACATCAATCCATATCAGCAATTTCTTGAACATGAGCAACTCTTACAGTTAGAGGGTCAGGCACCACTCTATTTTCACGTGCTTGGGGTTGTCTATTTCCCCCACCAACAATCCCTTTACCTCTATCATCTTGTCTTTGATCACCCCTAGGATGATTTCCAAATCTATCATGGTTTTGAGTTCTTTGCTATCCTTGTGAACTTTTCCCAATTCCTTTCTCAGCCTGGGCTAATTTGTAAGAAATTTCTTTAATAGCCCCTGCCAAAGTCTTGACAACATCTTCTAAATCAACACCCTTGCTAGCTTGAGGCTTCTCAGGGTTTATCAGCTTCACACCATCCCTCTTAAGTGGTTTACCAATAGCCTTAATATTATTTTCAATTTGAAGTGCCATGGTGAAAGCTTGCCTCAAGTTTGTAGGATTTTTGTCTCTCAAGTAATAGGCTGCCTTTTTATCAAATGCATCTACATATTTGATCAAACAAGATTCATCACAAGGCCTCAAAATTCTAGGAATCCTTCTCAATGTTTTGTTAAATCTTGTATTGAAGTCATGGATTGTTTCATTCAGGTTCTTCTTCATATTCTCAAATTCAGACAAAAGAAATCTAGGATTAGTCTTGTCACCATATTACAACCTAAATGCATTTTTCATTTTAGTCCATGAATCAATAGAGTTATTAGGTAGAGCCTTGTACCAATCCCTAGCATCTTCTTCTAGTGTATGAATAAACAACTTAATATACACATCCTCAAACTCTATCTCAAAATCTTCCATCATATTATCAAAAAGTTTGAGATGCTGATCACCAGTGATGGCATTGTTACCTTGGAATTTTGGCAACCTATTTTTGACATCTTGTGGGACAACATTTGGGTAACCATCCATTCCTCTAAAATTTATAGGACCAAAGGTGTTAACAACAAATGGAGGTCTAGGCTGAGCCATATTGTTTGGTGGGGGTGATCTTGGAGGTGAAACAAGCTGGTGAGGAGTACAATATCCTCGAGGCTCAAGAATGTGATTCACAAGACTGGTATCTTCTAAGTGCTGATTTTCTTGGGAAGTTTTACTTGAATTAAAACACAGAGGTGCAGATTGGAGAAGGAACTTACCAGGTTCAGCAGAAGGACTTTCACCAACTGAGGAAAACAAGTTTATGAGAGGATTGGTTGAATCAGAATCACTTGAAGAAGAGTGATAGTCCTCTACCAAAGGATGATCTCTCTCACCAATGGCTATATCTTTTCCTGATGTCTGACCTTTAACCACTTTCCAAACACTTCTCCCTTCCAACTCTGAATTTCTGAAGTCTGAGAACAATTTTTTAGCAGAGTCTTTAAGGAAGAGATATCTTCTTCCCTCCAGATGTGTAGAGATCAACAACACAAAAATAAATGACAGAAATCTCAAGAAATTGGTATTTCTAAAATCAAATCAGCAAGGAGTCGCCAATAATGAATTTCACCTCAGTTGTGAAAGAACACACTAAAATAATTCTGTCAAATACTTTCTAATATTGATAACTTTGCAAGGTTTTATAAACAAGACCTTCTTCTTCTTAAATCAACCAAACAACAACAAAACAAAACTGCTAGGAAATGAACAAAAGCTGAGCTTGTCTAAAACTTGCTGATATGATCTCTTGACAAAACAGTTGAATACACCTCAAAACACCTTAAAAACACTAAGAAATTGCAAGAATTCCCCGAAAATGGTGCTAATCTGGTGTTGGTACCCAAACTTAATCTCCTTCACAACTCAAGCAACATCATGGATCTCACAAGACACTTAAGGGCAGATAAATGATTTGTGTATCATTTGTAGCCGGGGAACACGTCTATCTGACTTGTTAGCACTCAAGATTTGAAGGAGTGGGTAGCACCTCAAAATGATTTTCATCTAATCGTCACTATTTTAGGTTGTGCCTTTCAACCAAGGTAAAAGAACCTATATTGCAGCCTTTATTTGATGAAGGAGGTAGAGATATCCTTATGCCTTGCACATTGTATGGAGATGGCCTTGAGAAAACATGATCAATTATCCATTATTAAAACTCAAAGGATTTTTCACTACTAAATGATGGAAATGATTTCAAGACAAGGCTAAGGATGCTAGAGACATGATAAAATCCTGATATGATTTGTGTATTTTTGTGAATGGATTGTATTCCTTTCTTGACACACAATGCAATGTAGGGGTATTATAGGGTAGGGTTAGTTATTTTGAATGAAATTTTGTTGGGATATTTTAGAAAATACTAGCTAGGAATTACCAACTTCCTTGAGAATCCTTTGCAAGAGATCTGCAAAACCTAAACAACAGAGATGTTTCAATGGGTTTAAAATACTCCTTCAACTAGGACATGTGCACCAAATGGAGGCCCAGATCTACACTCTTCCACACAACCTTTGATAACCTACCACAAAATCTTGAAGCAAAATACCAATAAAGTATCCAGGAATCCCTATTTGATCATGACCTAAGGTGCACCCAAAGGTTTACAAACAATCTCAATATTCAAGGACAGTAAAATTATTTTAGATTTGTTTATCTTCTATCAGATGAAGGCTCTTCTGAATATAAGATTGTAAACTCCATTAAACCATCAACAAGAAATGAGACCCTATATAATCAAAGAGATCCTAAACATAAGATTGCAACATGAGTAAGAAACACAAATTGAAATCATTCTGAAACATAAGCAAAAGAGAATTTTGCCAAGAGATAACACCAAATAATCCAAAATTTGATCAAATACATCAGCAGGGGAGTGCTATAAGAACAATATCAGAGCTTGTTGATGGCTTTAAAACTGAAACCAACTCAACATGATGAAATCTGATACCAAAATGGAATTGAAAATGGCTCTCAGGTGGTTTTCTCAGATAAAATGGGCTTCGTCCTATTTCTTCCTTGAAAAAATTCTATGTCCTTTTTTCTTCTCTCCTTTAAAAAATTCTCCCAAACTGCATGATATACCTCATGCCATCATAGAGTCTTCCTTCCCAAGTAAAGAATATGCTTAAGGGATCAAATTTGTTACAACAACTCCTCATGATTCCATGAAAATGACATCAAACTGGAAAACAGCTTGCAGGTTGCCAGTGATGCATAAAATTTTTAAAATATTACACAAATTTGGATCTTTACCAATCCCAGGGTCACGTTTTTATCATTCAAGCACGCCAGCATGATTCACTTATCATTTTTTACCTTTTCCCCTCATCATTTCACCTCTACAACTTTTGATTTTTACTTTTCACATTTTTTACATTGGGCCCGAGCAAAAATGCATCAAAAACATCATAGATCACCAAATTAGGTCACGAAAAATGGTGCCATTGCATTCAGAAGGCTAACACGATGTAAAATCATATAAGGTTTGATGAAATTTGATGAAAAAACTTGATTTTTAAGATTCTTGGAGCTCCCATGGCTGCCAAAATTGAGGAATGTACAGTAACCATTGATTTTAGAAAACTTTAAATTCTAGCCCTCAACGTGGAGGATAAGATCCTTGAATATTCCCCTTTTTGACCTTTTTAATTTTTGGACAAGGTGAGACACGTGCCAAGATACCATTAGATCGGGCCCCTACTTTTAATAATTATATTTGTGACCCTTTTGAGTTTTGGAAAATTTTACAAAATTTCCCCGCTCCTCCCCTAGATCCGCCATGTGTCCATATGTGGGCCCCATTGAAAATGCGGTCCAATTCTATCAATTTTGACACCTTTCAAAAAAAAGAAAATTTTGCTCAAAATTTTCCATGGGCCTGAACTCCTGTTCTCTTCCTTACCACGTGGTGCTCTCCCATTCATCGTGGTTCCAAGCCTCTCACTTTGCCATTAGATTTCCCTGCCAATTTTTGTAAAATTTGAAAATTCTCCCTGGGCCTGCGCTCTCCACTTGACTGCTTAGGACTTGCCACGTGTTGACTTCTCATCGGTCACAGGACCACCTTTCATTTTTCACCTTACAATCACAAAGGCCAAAAATCATAAAACTTTCCCGCTACCCCTTTTTCTACCTTTGTATCTCATGACATGTGTCCACTTCTTACTGGTCTCGAAACTTCGGCTCAAATTGTAACTTTAAAATTTTGTGAAGTTAAAAACTTCAAATTCATGAAAATCTCCACCCCCTCATATTGGCTTCTCCTGGACATGTGTCCACCTACTATTGGATGAGGGCCTTCAGGTTAAAAAATTTGTTTTAACATTTTGAGCCAAAAACATCAAAATTCTCCAACTCCCTATGCCATCTGCATGCCCACCTTGCCACGTGTCCTCTTCGTATTCGTTGCAGGCCTTCGGGAATAGAAATGACTTTGAGAATTTTACAAAATGAAAGAAAATTCCTAAGGAACCTCCACCATCCACCAATTCTTTGGCCAATCAGCACGTGCCACGTAGACACCTCATTGCAAAGGGCGGAGCCACGGGTCAAAATTTTCCCTTAGCCAAAAATTTTAAAAACAACAACTTATAAATAATTCCCATCCACCCCCAGCCAATAGGATCCCGCCACATTACAATAATTATGATGATGAATTTGATGGGTATAATACGCCTATGTGACCGTCCAAACATAAAAAATACAGAGGATGCCCTAAAAATTAAATTTTTTAACAAGGAAGGTAGATTTCTTGATCTTAAACCAATTGAATTATGATTTAACATTGTTCTCAACCTGGGGATTCGGAAAATACTTGCACAACTTTGGGATTCAATCAGACTTAAGTTTTTTCACAATTTGACAAAGGAAAAATGACAAAGCTTGTAAAAATGAAGAAATTAGGGCATAAAAAGGGGGAAACTTGGAAATTGTTTCAAATTAGGGAAAAACAATAATATTACGGGCACTTGAAAATATTCAACTAGAGAAATAAAGATGTAGACCACCAAATTGAGAAGTAAAACGTTTCTGAGTAGAATTTGACATGAAAAATTAAGGCACATTATGACAACTCAATAATGGTACCAATAGTAGCTATGGAAAATCAATTGGAGAAACTAACAAAAGAGACCCGCGCATCTATTTAGTGCATAGATTATGAAGTAGAGGGTCACATAAAGGATAGTTGTCATTGCAGATCAGTGTGCTCATTGTTGTTGGATTGTGAGGTATGCTATTTAAACCATGATGCTAGTTGTTACCCATTACTACAACGCGTGATAAGGAAGAATGTTTCAAGATACTATAAACTCTACAGGTCCACAACTCATGACATGGAAGACTGCCACCTAATTTGTCAGATCCATGATGTTATACATATTGGTGTATGATAGAAATGAGTTTCAAACAACTCTAAGGGAAATAACGAGCATCAGAACTGTGATCAAAATCAAAGCGTGCTATGATAAGAATGAAGGGAATTTTGGGTTGTCGTGGTAGAGGTCGAGGATGTCATGGTGGATTTAGAGGATGAGGCCATGGTGATGGAAGAAGTGAGTTCCCTCACGGAACATGTTATACATATGGATCTCTTGACTACTATAGGCATCTATTTCCTCATAATATTACATGTTTATTTGTGGAAAGAACCATAGCTATGAGAAGTGCCCAAACTTATATGAGCATCTTAGTAAGCAACATAAACAAGAAAACAAAGGTGCATGTATGGTTAGGATATAGTGCACTATTGAAAATCAGTGGATGCCTAATTTGGAAAAAGATTCTGAGGCATTGCAAGTGAAGATCAAAACCTGCACTGAGGTGACACACACCAGAGAAGCATTGCAGCAAAATCATATGATCACTAAGGAGGAGGTTCTACATGCATGGTACCCAGATCTTGTCCATCAGAAGGAGTTTCACGAGGAACCCATGGAAGTTCTCAGGAATCTTCAGCGTGAGATACAATACTTAAAAGATAAATCACATAAGATGGAGAAAAAGAAAGATCAAAGACGGTCCAAACTGAGATGGATGACTCAAGAAAAGTTTGTAAATTGTTGCACCAGGAACATATCATTCCACTATTAGGGAATTGTTTAATAGGGAATATTCCACGTGCAAGTGATTAAACTGGATGATAAATACTGCATGCGAATGTTGCCTCTTATAGTCTAGATTATGACAAGGAAATCACTCTAAATAGTGTTGTGGATGGGTGGATATTGAGTAATATACTGATTGATATAGGTGCCGAAGTCAATGTTCTTACTTTAGATGCATGGGTACAAATGGGAAGACCCCCATTGTAACCATCCTCTAATGTATTATTCATGGCTAATCCGACTAAGGCCACTCCCATAAGATTTTTGAAAGATGCATCCATTACCATACAAGGAGCCAAGTTCACTCGAGACTTTGAGGTTTTAGTGTTGGCAGAGTTAGATAGCTTCCAAGCTCTATTGGGGTGTCCTTAGTGATATGAAAATATGTTGATCTTTGGTTCAAAAAAGGTTATATCAGATTTCAAAACAAGGAGGAGAGAGTTATTATCCCTTTAACATATGGAAAATATGTGCCTTATGTTGAGCCTTTTAGTAAAGAAGATCTGAATAGGATTTATGTACGTGCCATTTGGGATCCAGAAGTACTTGAGCCATCTAAAGAAGGAATAATTTAGTGTGAGGATCCATAATCTATTAGTGATACTACAAGTGTTTCTTGTGATAATAGGGCTTATAACACTTATGATTTGGTAACACATGAATAAAATAGCATATTTCCTATAGGTAACAAACCATGATATTTCAGGAGGATAGGTAACAACTCAGTACCTTGTTACACTAGAGAAGGAGATCCTATGGTATTTTTGTGTGCCATGGAAGAATAGTGGATAGACTCGCTGGAAAGAATAAATATGCTAGCATGTACACTACGTGGGATAGTAGCACACTGGTGGGTGGCCCACAAGGATAATCTTGTAGGATGGAATGAAATTAGGATTGTTCTTGCTACTAGGTTCTTTAGGAGTAATGCACCTACTCAAATATGCACTTATCATGGTAATCAACTTGTTCAACACAATGTTTAGAAGTGTGAGAGACTCTAGAGAGAAGGGCAGGAATATTTACCACCATCACTATGGGTACACAAGTTTTATTCCACTTTACAAGGTTACACACGTGCTTGGTATGTATATGTAGAACTTCATAGAGAGACTGGAAATTCACAGGATTTAACTTTAGGAATGGCCTAGATATTTGACTTATTCTCTACAAATCCTTTGGTGGAAGAAACATTAAAAATCATTAAGCACTTAACTATGGGAGCTAGTGCCAAGGATGAAGAACTCCTTCAGGAGTTATTTGATGAAGGGGACTCAAGAGCGCGTCTTGTTGAAGAAAAAAAGGCTGATACAACACTACTTCAACATGCTTGCCTTTATAAAGGAAAAATAAAAATGGTCTACTTAGTGGATGATGAAGAAGTAGAAAATTTGGATGTAAACTATTTAATAGGTAGGTGTGAGGTGTTGGAAAGTGCAGATAAGACCATGTGTGCCTATAATGAACCTATGAAGACAAGGAAGGTGAATATTGAATCAGATGTTGAGCCAAAGGAAGCCATATTTGGGGATTATTGGTCAGACTCTTAAGTGACAAAAATCTATGATGTTGGAAGAAAGGATTGGAATGATAAAGCATCTATAGTACTTTGGGCATATTGGACAACTTATAAAAGGTTGAACAAAGCCACACCATTTCAGTTAGTGTTTGGCACAGAAGCAATTCTTCCTATGGCATTTATGCTACCTTTTTTGTGTATTACGCATGTTGGAGGTCTTGTTGATGAGAAAGTATTAGAAGAACGGATTGAACAGTTAATCAAATTAGATGAGTGATGATCCATATCACGTTGGAGTCAAAAAAAAGAGAAGGCCATGCAAAAAGCATGGAATGATAGGCACATCAAGGATACAAAGTTAAATATAGGAAAAATGGTGCTCCTTTATGATTCTAAGTTTTTGTGCCATCTAGGCTAGCTCAAGGTACATTGGTTGGGGCCGCATGTTATCAATCATATACTTGAATCAGGTTCTTGTTAGTTTGAGCTAATTTATGGAAAACAGTTACCCGATTACTTCAACAGGAGTAGGTTGAAGCCCTACTATAAATAATCCTTATTGGTGTTTGTAATAAGGAAGTGTTTCCATTTACATTAGGATTTTAATTCTGCATTCCCTTAATGTGTTTCCTTCTTTGTTGCTATGCTTTGTTAATTCAGTTGGTGTGTTTGTGTAATAAGTGCATTTACGTGCCATAAGCTACTTACTATTTGAAGAATTTTTATGCGCCGAGGGTTGTATATACTCTTAGTGCGGGTTAGGTTGTTTATATCTAGGTAAAAGACTGTTGAAAATAAAAACACATGAAAGGAACTATCTATGGGTGTTATTCAAGGGTGGAGGATTATAAAACAAGAGAGATTACTTCTGGAAACAGGGACCATAGATAGAGAGGAATGAAGAAACAAATATAATGTGAGGTAAGAAAAGGTCGGAAAGACTACTAGTGGAAGGCACAGTGATGAGGTACTCAGGTGTATGGAAGCACACTGAAGAGAAGTATATAGCCAAAATTTAGGAGGTCATGCTTGAATATTGAAGTGGAAGAAGAAATTGCTCCCAAGAGTAATTTCTCAGAAACGTAGTATCTAGAGGTCATGATTGTGGGACAAGAATTCGATTCCCATATCTGCCAATGTAAAATAAACAATTACAACCATCAAACATCAGATAATAAGAAGGATATTAATGTGTTGCTAAGTACCAAAACAAACAAGTGCATGATAGAGGATATGCCAGTATACGATGATGCTGGTGAGAAGTTGCTAAAGCAGAATGGAGTCTACCAACTGTATGAGCTACCATATTTTGGAAAATATGAACCATTATATCGGTGATTGATGAGCAGAGTCCATGAGGACTTCTTTTACTTTGCCAGACAGAGGGTAAGAATCACAGCTGCTTTGATTTCAATAGTGATAGGACTAAGGGCCTCAAGATTGGATCTATATAGTGATTTAACTGATAATTTCGCAATCCTAGAAACAAGGAAGAAGTTGGGGTATACCAAGGGTTTGTGTGGCATGTATATTGAAAAATTGAAAAAGTACCCAGTAGTTCAGGAAGCTACACATCTTGTGACAAATTTGAATGACCAAGGAAGGTGGTCGCAGGTAAACACAATGTGGTTGCACATAGCAAATAAAATTTCTTAAGGAGTGGTCTACAATATTACAAATCACAAAGCAAATACAATCATTGAAGCAGCACAAAAATATGGTAGAATATGTTTTGGCGTTGTGTTATTATATTTGGTATTTATGGAGATTGGGGTACCTGATGTGTCAAAGGAAAATATTTTGGAGTACTCCACAAAACACAAGTCACATGTGGAAATATTTGGTAAGTACTTGTGTGATGGATTAATGAGTGGACCATTCAAGTAGATGGTGGAGATGTGGTATGATAGACTCTGCGTGGAATTCAAAGAAGATTAGTGCATACCTAAGGATTTTCCTTTGGTGGGGGGTAAGGAAGTTCATTTTGATGTATACTAACATTTTTGCATCACACGATTTACGATGAAGGACAGAGCTTGGATCCCATGGTAAAAAATTCTATATGCCTTCACAACAAGATATTTCTAAGCATCACTTCATCAGTTTTCAGATGCATGCCACCTAACCATCAATGCAGACAATTTAGATTGTGAGTACAACACTTTGAGGAAGAAGTATGTATATCCAGGGTGTAATGCATACATTGAAAAAATTATTTCAGATATTATAAGAATGAAGCCTTCAAGCTTCATAGTTGGGGAAAATGGAGCAAGGCTTGTGTACCTACAACTCAAACCCAAGCTCAAAAACACTAAGTAGGTGGAGAATGAGTTCGCGCTCTCATTCTACCAAAAGGTAAGCATACAATGGAAAATGTTCCAATAACTAAGCCCATAGAAACAATTTTGGTAGATGTTGAAGAAGAGGAGCATGAAAATAGTGGTGGTTTGGAACACAAAGGTAGAAGACATCCTCCAAATAAGGATGAAGCTGAGTGTGCAACTATACCACCTCAGCCACAGGAGGAAGATGATGAGGAATTGGATGCAATCCAATGAAAGCTTCATTTCAAGAGAGTATTCAGGAGAACAAGGACCCAATGTGATACTCCTTAAACATTGTGTAGATCACCTTAAATCTCTCCACAGAAGGAGACAATTGAGAAAAGACGAAGGAAGCTGAAGCTGAATGAGGAAGCAAAAGATTCAAAGGAAAGTGTGCCCAATTCTCCTACACCTCCAGAGAACATGGAAGAACAAAAAGATAAAGAAATGAAGGATGGAGAAGAGGGAGAAAAATGGACAGAAGAGACAACAACCAAAACTACTCAGGACATAGCCGCACAAGTTCAAAATCTTTAATCCCAAGTTCCTAAGTAGCCTAGATCAAGAATAAAAAGTGTTGAGTATATCCCACTAGCCATGGGCTACTCCGAGGATACAGGTAAAATTTTCTATACCCATTTCCAGAGAACAATGACACAAAAGGAGTTATATGGCTAGGAGTTAATGGATGAAAATATGGCAATAATGTGCACAAGGAAGAAATTGTCATGGTCAATGCACACACACATGGATGAGCCAAAATTTGATGTGTGTGAGGATTTATGCATGTCAAGGAGGTTGAAAAAGACACCTCATGCTAGACACATAACGTTAAAGCCTACTGTTATGTCATATGAGAAAATAAGCAATACTTTGGTGAAGGTCTCAATAGAGGTCATATGATGGAATATGGATAAAGCTGTAATAATTAGGGAACTAAGGGAGGAGATCAAGAATAAGGATGAGGTAATAGCGTTCCTAAAGTAGGAAAGATACTTGGCCCATAAGAAGAACATTTTGTTTATCACCATGGCAGAGGAGATTGATGAAAATGTCATGAAGGCTAGGCCACACTTAAAGCCAAAGGTACCCAAGACGTTTCCTTCGGTAGTACATTATGTCAGTACATTGGTGGACTTAGTGATTGAAGATGCACCTTTGTACATGCCTGAACCAAAGGATACAACATAGGAGGAAGAGCGGGAAAAGGCTTCAGTGATGCAGAAGATTACATCATATTAGGAATTACTTTAGAGCTTGCAGGACAAACTAAAGAAGGTGGATCAGGCGCTAAATATTTGTACAGTGCTAGAGGTCGTTGTAAAGACCATGACCATTTTAGAAGATAATGAAGTCCTAAAGGCCATGAAAGATGATCCATTAGGCCACATAGAATGATTAGCCATTGTTAAGAAGAAGTGCAAGGCCCTTACAGCAGCTTAGGAACCACACAAGGAAAGGTTGGATGTGCTTGGGAAACTCATCGCTCAAAATATGGACTTGTTGGAAGGGAGAATGACTAGTATGTCAAAAATTGTGTTGGTATTATAGAATGAGAAGGGAGAGATTATAAGGGATGAATTAAAATCAATTAGAGTGGATAATCTAGAGAAAATAGAGGTCACACTCAATGAATGGAAGACCTTAGAGGTAGAGATAAAAGAAGAATATCCCAGATTGATTATTCAAGTTGTAACAAAATATATTATAGGTTAAATACATTATTTTATTCATAGAAATTCTTTTTATTCTTCTATTCATATTCTTTGATTCATTTTGGAGACAACCATTTCTGGGGAGGCAATGCAAACTTGTGTGGGGTAATGTTGATGAGCCATAATCTGGCACTTAGTGAAGAAAATATAGAAGGTTACCATGGGAAATTAGAGTACGTTCAAAGGAATGAGATTTTCGAAGAGGATCACATGTAAAACCAAAACATGTTCGGGACTTATTCATTTTCGTAATGAGGATATATTTTTGAAGATAGCGTGTAAAGCACTCAAACCGATTAGAGTCTTACACGACACACATTGGCTATTTTTGGATGATTGGCTACGAAGTGCTTTGCATGAATGAAATCTAAAGATAGAATGGAAAACTGATAGTTGACTAAGAGAGATCTATTGTTAACACTCTTACATGTAAGCCTATTTTTTTAATGGTGCATGCCTAATAATAGCATGCGACTTTTTTTAGGATTAGATAAGCGGTGAAGGGAAATTCCCCACCCTTATAAATATGTATTGAACTGTGTAACTAAAAGAATACAGATATAAGTGTGAGAAGTAGGTTATAGTAAGATTATGCTGCTAGATTTGTTACATGCATGAGAGTATCTATTGTATCTACTACAATGAATATAATGGAGATTATGGATTGAAACAAGGTGTTATCATGGTTATAATTCAATATTGTGTGCTTTATTACATTATGTTTGTCTATTAAGTATGTTACTCTTTGGATCTATATTTGAATATGTACTGTAGAAAGATATATTAGTAATAGATCTAAATTATTTAAGTCTTCATTATGCTAAACATCCTATAACAACAACCAAAAAGAGGGGCTTGGTACCTTTGCATGCTTCGGATGAGCACTGAGTCTAGGATGAGTGATGTGTCAGTGTTCTATGGCTTGTATTGTTGAATTCTAGGTTGCATCATGCGGCTGCCTGCACTATAGGAAATTTCTTCAATTTATCAATGTCCATTCCATGTGGACCCTTGGTACACCCCAAATTCTCTCTTGTTTCTATGACTGTTGATTTATTATTCAGATCACTAACAAGGTCTACCCTTGTGCCATTCAATCCTGTTAGTACTGAAACTAGAGCCAATGTGATCCTAACCCTTCATCTGACGAAAAATAATAAGTACTCATGGACTTGGCTCATAAGATATTTGTATAAGGGTTCATATTTTCCAAAATATGGGAGCTCATACAACTGATAAACTCCTACCTGCTTCAATAATTTTTCCGCAGCATCATCATACACTGGAATATCCTCCACCGTACACTTTTTGGTCTTATTATTTAGAAAAACATCCAAATCTCTCTTGTTTTCAGTGGTATGGTAGATTTACTCTCTTATTTTGCATCTGAGTATGTGGGAATCCAACTCTTATCCAACTATTACTCCTTCTGGGTACTGCATCTCTAAATTTTTTCTCTCAAGATCAATTTCAACTTCAAATTCTACCTTCTTCTTTCCTTTCGTACCTGTTGTAGGTGCTTTCTTTAGTGCCATTATAAAAATCCCACCTTTTTTTTCTGTAATGAGTAAACTTAAACCCTAGCTTGATTATCCATGCCCTAGATCCTTCTCAATGCTTCTACTTCTATCAAACCCTTCACTAATGGGGATGCAAGTATCTTCCATACAATAGTCTATTCTCCACATCTGGTTTCACAATGATTCACACCTCACCATGATTCACTTGGCTATGTCACACTTAGCTCACTTAAATACTTGTGATAAAAAAGGTAAAAATTAACCCACATCATGTCCTTATATAGATTTTTAAAAATTTAGTGCATTTATTTCTCCTTCACCTACCAATAATTCTCTCATTAATTAACCATTTTCACAATCTCTTCACGGTACATCTTCGTGCACCAGCTATAATATTTTAGTGTGCATTCCCATAGTCATCACACCTTCCCCTGGTAGTCTCCACGGTCACTGTTTTACTTACATTATATTGTTCGCTCATTTATCTCCATCTATGGTCATCTTTTAGAGCAATCTCCTTTCTAACAGATACTTTCCACACTTAACTAGCACCTGTAACAGTTTTGTTCTCATGTGTACCCAGTTATGAATAACCACCCCACACAAATGGTATGTGCAGTCCTCTATGCATAAAAGTACTTTAGATGGTAATTATCTTCCAACGTCCAAACACACTTATTACACAAAACACCAAAATAAATTTACAAAGAATAGCGATGAAGAAGGAAATACATAAATGAAAACCTATTCTAAATGAAACCTCTGCCTTTTTACAAAAACCAAGAAGACTTATTTATAGTAGGCCTTTAGCCTACTCCCATTGAAGTAATCGGATAACTATATTACATCAAGCATCTCTAACTGTCAAGCACCTGATTCAAGTATATGAGTGATAACATATGGTCCCAACCAATGCACTTTAAGATTGCCTGGATGACACATAAACTTTGAATCATAAGGAATCACCATCTGTCCCATATCAATTTTTTTGTCCCTGATGTTCCTGTCATGCCATGCCTTCTACCTAGTCTTTTATTAATTATAAATCCAACGTGATATGGAACACCTCTCATCCAACTATATCAATTTATCAATTATTTCTTCTAATGTTTTCCCATCGGATAGAACTCTAATGCATGCAATACATAAAGAAGGTATCATGAATTCCATAGGAAGAACTGCTTCAGTGTCTAACACCAACTGAAAGGTTGTGGCCTTATTTAACCTCTTGTATGTTGTTCTTTACACCCAAATCATGGTAGAAACTTTATCGTCCAAATCTTTCCTTCCAACATCACAAATTTTTATCAATGTCTAGCACAAAATCTTGTTAAAGGCCTCAGGAGTCCCATTTGCTTGATGATGATACAATGTAGTATTATGGTGGGCATTAATAAATTCATCCAATAGTATCTTGATTGTCTCATTCAAAAAATGTGTACACCTATCAATTGTCAAGATTACAGGGAACCCATACCTTAGAAGAACATTTTCCCATAAGAACTTGGTTACTGTAGCTATTGTACAATCCTTGGTAGGTGCTACTTTGGCCTACCTCTTAAGATAATTTGTGCAAGTGATGATGTAGCTCGATCCAATTCTACTCATGGCTGGTGAAATAGGACCCATATAGTTTATAGCCCATTTCTCAAATCTCTCTACACTAGGAATAGGTCTTACATGAATTTCATCTCTTTTCCCAGGTTTATGAAGGCATTGACAGTGATCACACACCTTACAATATACTTTATAATCTTTTTAGAGGGTGTCCCACCATAATCCAATGAGTAAAATCTTGTGCATAGTGGTGTCACCTGCATAGTGCTCACTTGTAATACCACCATGAGCCTCTTACATGATATCTTTGCACTCGTGCTCTAGTACACATCAACGCAATACTTCATCTCAGCCTAACTTGTATAGGTCACAACTGATCAACATAAATAGTGTTGCATGAATTGCAATTTGTTTCTTCTATAAGGATTTCATTCCTTCTGGAACCATACCTTTACATAAAAAGACAAAAATATCCCCCAATTTTGAAGGCGTGTGTTGTAACCTGTACAAATATGCATTTGGCATTATATCTTCAATTTTTTGTGTGTCCTCCCCTGACTGAATTCTTTATAAATGGTTTAGGCCAGAATTACCTTACATGCAAAACATCCTCCTTAGTGATGGTAGGCTTCCGGTGTAACACTTGTCTGGTGCACATAGCTTTAGCATGTGTATTAATCTTCACATATAATACCTCATGTTCCAATGCCAACTTTGGAATCCACTGATTTTCCACATCGCATTATATTCTAACCATCCCTGCACCCTTGTTTTCTTGTTTATGTTTCTTTCTAATATGCTCATATAGGTCTTGGTATTCCTCATAGCTATGAATATTCATAAAAAATGAACAAGTAATATTATGAGGACATTCACATCTGTAGTGTTCAAGAGATCCGCATGTAAAGCACACTCCATAAGGAAACTCACATTGTCCACCACCACAGCCTCGACCCCCAAATCCACCATGGTATCCTTGACTTTTGCAACATCCTCCTTCATATCACCCCTTGTTTTGATCATAGAGTGCTTGATTATGATCCCAATCCCTATGCTCACCTTTACCCTTAGATTTATCTGATACTCTTGTCTATTGCACACTAATATCTATAACATCATGGATCTGAAAAATCAACCTGCAGTCTTCTGTATAGTGAGTGCTAGACTAAAATGTTTTACAATATCAAGATACGTTCTTCCTTATCATGCATTTTAATAATGGGAAGCAGATGGCATCATGGTTCAGATGACATTTCTCACAATCTAGAAATAATGAATGCACTAACCTACGGGGATAACTATCCTTGGTTTTCACCTCTAATTCATAGTCTATAGACCAAATCCTAGTGCACGTCTCATGTGTTGAATTTTCTGATAATTTCTCTAACTGCTTTTCCATAACTACAATTTGTGCTTCTAGGAATGGGCTTACTCTATTGTCTATACTTTCAATTGCCTCAGTGCACAAAATTGCTTCAAGTTATTTACATATATTAGTGTATGTTTTATGTGATAATGCTCTTCTAAAAGTTGTGATCAGTCCTCCAAAAAACCATTATGCATGTTGGTTTGCATGAATATCATAAGAAATCTTAGAAAAAAATGATTTGAAATGGGCATCATACTCTAGATGTAATGTCTTGGTCATGACTGTGACCATGATAAATTCCACTCTTGACATTGCAAACGTTGACATGTGATTTGTATTAGGAAGGTGTATTATTTTGATGTTGAAAATCATGTTTACAATGGGTAAGTTATTACTGTTCAGAATTCATGCTTGTTGTAATTCTGTTTACTTGGAAATGAAGTCATTATGTGTTGTGAACTGTAAGTTGTAACTTTGTATTGTTATTTTCATATTTACCATATGATAACAACACACCATTAATCAATTCCATTGATCCAAGGTATGATTTAGTTCTTCTTTAATGTCATCTTGTTAATTGACATTCTTAATGAAATTTATTATGGAATCAAGATGTGTTTTGTTGTAAATTGTAAAGGACCTGGATATAGGTATTCTTACTTGGAATCATACTAAAAATGGTAAGTTTTGACCTCCTTTATAAGTTTTTTGTAACGCTGAGTAGTGTGATGAGATTACGAATCTATTATTGGGCTATTAAGTAAAATACCTTATCCCTGGTCGGAATGGTTGATTTTATTCAGATCTAACCTAAATTGTAATGTTTACCCTATTTGGATTTCTAACCCAAGGTAACAATACTTATCTAGGACCTATTACTAAACTACTATGGGTTACGTCTTAACCTATGTTTTAATGTCCTACCCTATATGGATTCTAATCAAAGGTTAATAACCTAACCTAAGGTAATATGGTTATTGGATATGGGGTTTTGGAAATAACCTAAGGAAATTCTAAAGATATAATAAATAAGATGGAAACCTAACTAATGTTAAGGTGACCTAAACTATTACTAAGCCTAAAGGGGACCTAAGGGTTGCGTGGAAAATGGGAAGTTGGTGGTGATGGTTTCAAAGGTATGAATGTGGATTAAATTTCGGTCCTTACATCCTAAATTTTCCAAGATTGGTGAAGGAATAAATAGATGATGGGATGCCTAGCTGGCATCATTGCTAAATTTAAAATGAATGAGAATTTTGAAATTAACTTCACCAAATTTGGAAGGGTGGTGGCATAAGGAAAGAGGAGAGAATGGGAATTGTTGTCAAAATTTCACCCCCCCAGGGTAAATTTTGATAACATGCATCAAAAGTTGTAGAAAGGCAAATAGGTTGATCCAGGAAAAATCGTGAAAATCGGTTAAGTCCTAGTCCTAGGAGCAATCGGGACATTTGGGAAAAAAATGCGCGTATCAGCCAAAAAGCCTCCAGGCGGTCCAAGGAGCAATCGGGACATTTGGGACAAAAGTATGCGGCGGGTGTGAAAAGCTGATCCGGCCAAAAAGGGGAAAAATTGGCTAACTGCTGAGAGGGACGCCTCTGGGACAAGCAGGCCAAAAAGGCGTGAACCGGCCGAACCGGGCAAAAAAGGGCTAGACAGTCCAAAGAAAAATGGGACAAGCGGGACAAATGGACGCGAACCGGCCGGTTCGCCCAAAATCAGCACAAAGAGCACAAAGCAAAATGGGACAAAGGGACGCGCGGGACACGGATCACCGAAAAAGCTGAGAGCCAATAAATTTGCGCCACGTGTCATCGGCCAAATGAGGGACAGGGAAGCCCATTTCAGGCGGATCGGAGGTTTTTGTCCTAAATGGTTTGGGACATCTGGGACAAAAAGATGTGAAGGGCGCGAAAGAGCTGGCAGGCCCGCGGACTAATCAGAAGCCACCACATGTCCTCATAGGAGAAAAGGTCAGAAAAGTCAAAGGGTGAGTTTTCGAGCACCGATCTAAACCAATGAAATAATGCCACATGTCCTAGCTAGGGCCCATAAGGATATTTCAAAGGAAGGCCCACCGAAAAGCAGAGGAAAGAGAATCATTCAGCGGATCAGAGCTTGCCACGTGTCATCTAGGTGGCAGAGCGCGGGAAGAATTTCAAAAATCTGTTTTCGCCTGTTCCGTGCCCTAAACCTTCGGATCGACATAAATTTCGATCCAGAGCTCAAATTTGTGCGTTCTTTATATCAACAGAAAGCTTGTGAGATTCTCTACACGTTTCCAGGGTCAATCTTGCATTTTGGTTTAGTTTGAAGAGAGAAAATCAAGAAGACGCCTCTGGCACGAAATAATAAGCAGAAGTAATGCTTCAATGAACAACTTTAATGCAGCAGATAGTTCGCCGCTTCTATTAGGTAGTCCGCCGTTTTGACATGATCCGCCACTCCTGCCATAATGAGATGAGTTAAGTGCATTCTGGAGGTGGTTGGGGCAGATTTCGAATTCCTCTCTCTTTTCTCTCTCATTCTTCCTATAAATTGTAAGGAGGGGCTTCTTTCTAATGTTGGACATTCTTGTTTTGCAACCCCTCCCTTCTCTCCTGCTTGCAAGAGAATTCGTGGAGTTTTCAAGCCTCCCACATCGACTGTAATTCCATTGTGCCTCTTGGCCATTGCAATGTATTGAATCAATCCTTTGAGCAATATATATGTCTGTGATTGAATTTAAATCCTCTCATGTATTCATTGTTGTCATTTTGATCTCTCGTTGCATTTCGGTTACCTGTGCATAGTGTGGTATCGTATCTATATGGTCTGTGCTTATTTTTTTCAAAGCTTATGTTCTTCATTCCTCGGTGCATCACCTCCCTAGCTTAGGTTTATTTTTATGCATTTCTCTCTCCCTGTCTCCTTGGTAGTTAGATTAGTTAGTTTTTTTTTGGGTAAACCTCTGCGTTTCATTGGTGCATCTGAACAGAGGAATAGGAACCAGCCTTTCTCTGGAGAATCCTTCTCATTTTTCAAGTCCCACACTTGGAGAAAGGATTCAATGTTATGCAATCACACTGGATGCCTAAACATCAACCTAGAAGCCTGATGTGCGTCCAGGGGTGCTGTGATTTTGCATCAACAGGAATTTAATGCATTCAATGGCATCAATTAAAATGAATAAACTACCTTGGAAAGATGAGAAATAGGTTTTGTGGAAAGTTGTTGGTCAATTGATCTTTTTAGTTTTTGCTCTGCATGAAAGTTTAGGTTCTTCAAACCAATAAGTCTATTTTTTGATCCATTGTGATCTTGGGTATCTTCCAACTATTTCTGAACATGTGGAAACATAGAGGAAGCTGTGAGATTTAGTTGTTGACGTCATTTTGGAAAGAAGAGGTTTTTAGGAGGCTCGGCTGGAGATCTTATGCAAAACAAAGGAAAACACTATCAGACATGATAGGCCATTCTTATTAAATAGTTCTACTTCTTTCTAAACATCTTCACTAAAAGAACTTTGGTCTTAGAAATAAATGGTTTTGTGGAATTATTATGGTGTATTTTACAATATTCTTTTGCTTGGATTTTTTGTTTGGAAAAGATTTGATATGGGTATTTTCTTGATGCATGTTTGAGTAAATCATGTCTTATCTTGTTTGAAACTGGAATGTTTCTAAAATCATGTGAAATTTCAATTCCTATGCAAAATAGATTAAGGGAAAAACATTGTTGATAAATATTTGATCTGGGTTTATTCCCTTTATGAGATATGTATCAGAATGAGGTTTAATTTGTTTCATGAAATGCAAGATTCTTGTTTATGAGACAGTTAGTTGAAATTTGTTGTCATTTTAATAATTCGGGTGCTTGGATCATGCTAAAAATCAATGGATTTGAGTTTTCATCTGGAAATGACAATGCATAGTGGATATACTGTAAGTAAGTAAAAGAAGAAAAATCATATTTTATGATGCCTCTGTGGGTTGTTTTGACCTAAGTAGGTAAATGCACCTTACTAACTGAGGAATTCGTTTTAACCATTCTTCCTTGCAAATATAAGCGTGATAAAATGGTAAATTTAGCTATCTTCTGTTCAAATTTATCAATGTTGATTGGCATGAGTGAAGTATGACACATGCATGTTATGAGACTTGTAAAATGTATATTTTACTCTTGACTGAATAGTACCCAAAGGATTAAGTTGTTATTTGTATTTGACTGTATCATTCACTTTGGGTTTAAATCTGGTCAGACTCCTCTCCATCGTATTTGAAAAAATTTTCTCTTATCCCTATGGAATGAAGACCTATCTGTTACTTGAATCATTTCAGTTCAATCTCATAATGAAATTGATACTCAGGATGAATTAATACTTTATTCCTAGTGTATTAAAGACAACTTCTAAGATTAGCATGTATAGATTGAGAGGTACAACTCAGTCATTATGTTTGATACTTCAGGTATGACATGTAAACTGAAAAGATTGAATATACTTCTGATTAGTAATAGCTGGTAAAGCTAAATGATAGCAATGAACCCTGTTTTGCGTATGAGAGTTAAAGGACAGTGTTATCCAGATAGCTGACTTCCTAGTGATTTTGATAACTATGCATACACATATCTGGCCCTATAGTATATGAATTTGAAGAATTGAGCACAGAAGTAATGAGAACCTCACTTTACAAATTCCCTATTGTCTCCAACCTCTTGCGCTCCCTTTTCCTCTTCTGAGTTCAACTTCTCATCATTTTTATCTTTGAACTTCCGTGAAGATTCACCTTCTGTACTTAGTTCAACTTCTTCCATGTCTTGCATGCTCTTCTATTTTTACTACTTACATGAGATCGACCAGTTCAGTTGTGTTAGCTAACACTGCGCTTATTACTTTGTAGATAGTTGAATGAATTAATTCCTTTGTGTTCTTCTACTTTGACCACTGCCCTATTAAGGATCTCCCCACATGCATCGTGTGCACCCCTGAGATTGCATTCGATTGTATTTCTCTGAAATTTACCTTCCCTCATGCCCTTCTATCTCCAGATCATCTTTTGAACATGCATTAAGTGTGTCACACCTTGAACTAGTCAAAGCATGTCTAATAGGGTGTCAAATCTCTTGGCCATCTGTTACTCTCTCTTCTGCATTGAGACCTAGTAGAAACTGACAAATGGGTATTAAATAGTTGGCCATCATCTAAGTTAATCCACACACGCCACATTTGTTCACGTGCACTAAATACAATTCTTAACAGATTCTGGTATGACATATCTGGTCTGCTGACAGAGCTCATGATCAGCATGCGCCTAGACTAGTTAGAGAGCTTCTGATTCATCAGCTACAGTGCTAGAAATAATCATGTTTTCAGAACTGTTTGGTTAGTATCCTGGTAGGTAAGAACATGGTAAAATGTCTGAATCAAGAATGAATTATATACCTCTAGAGTATGAGTGCTCCATACCACCCAATTTGAGTATGACCCACCCTCCTATTGTCTTCAATCTGTTGTAATCCTTCTGGGGAAGCATGCATCATAGATTTCCAGAGTGCTAATTTGTAGACATTGAATGCTTACTTGATGTAATGGTTGTGCTTCAAATTTGGGTTTACCCTCCTTTATGATCCTTATTCCTCCATGAGATATCTATCTGAATTGCTTAAATGTTTTATAAGAGCAAGGCTTTTTTGTTATGTTGGACACTCTAGTTGAATCCTTACATCATTTTTCTAAGGACATCATATAGTTCTTATCATGTTTTAGTTCGACGAACTGACCCATGCTATGCAAATTTTGGCAGATGGATTACATGTAAGTGATAATCGAAGCCTCCTTCATCATTGTAACATGCTTCTTGTACATTCGTACCTAAAGTACTAGAAGCATTATTTTGTGACTGAATCTTTATTCTTATTGACATGTAATTGAAAAAGTAAAAAGTTGTATTCTTGTTTGACCTTATCAATGTTTATGTGTCATGTGTTGAAGTCTGTGCTACTTCAGGTCCCATATAGTGTCCTTATTTTACTGTGTGTTCCATGAGAACAATCTAGTGAATTGCGTATTTCACTATGCTACTCGATGCATCAGCCTCACTTTCACACTTTCCCTGTAAAGGAAATTCTCACTCAGACTTGTCATTATTGTCTCACAAAACTATTTTTTTTGTACTATAACCTTTTAGTGTAGTTTACTTCAAATGTTAAATTTCTTTCCCTGGTCCCTTGGCATTCTTAGCTTAGTTTCCCCTAATAAATGTAACTTCTAAGTTGGCATGTATAGATGAGAATACAACTAGATAGAGGAACCGGCCTCCTCCAAAGATCCGTCATTAAGCTCACAAGAGTCCCAATTTACTTGGGGATGGTTCCATTATGGTCTCAAAGTAACCTTGGCCCTTATGCAGATCCAAG
Source organism: Taxus chinensis (assembly GCA_019776745.2). Lineage (NCBI taxonomy): Eukaryota > Viridiplantae > Streptophyta > Pinopsida > Cupressales > Taxaceae > Taxus > Taxus chinensis. Next base: position 74,937,880 of record CM034151.1, read on the forward strand.
ACCATGGGTGCACATTTGAGAATCCAATAGAAAGGATAAACATTCTACGGGGATAAGCATTCAGTTAATAGCTTCGAGAATCATACTCAAATGAGGTTTGGAAGGGAGAAAACATACTTCCTCTTGTTAAATCAAAATCAGTATAAGGTAACTGAAATGAAATAAATACATACATAATTAATAGACTTCATCTTAATGAATTCTATTAATATGGAACCTAGAATCTAAATTTAGTCATGCTTAAACTTAGTTTAGTAAACTGAGATAATATTATTATGGTATATAATAATTATGTTTATGAGCCTGAATCTTATAATAAGATATCATGGAATGAAACAAAAACCTTTGGGAAGAGGGTTTGATTGTATATTTATATACATGGTAACTATCAATCATTATGATTAGCAACCTTAACGAACATAGAAATTAAGGATTCACCAAGGTTGCTGAAATTAAATATTAATTAAGAAGATAAGTAAGTGTTTAACTTCTTAAATGGATATGTACTTCCAAATGAGGTGATTCTATAGGATGTTGGTACATACCAAATGTAGTACCGCGACATCATGAAGACTGGGGTCTTCATAATGACACAATGTTATAGCTAACACATCACAACACCCTTCTGAATTAGATCATCTAGATCTACATAAACTCGAACATGACCTTAGTTTAACTTTAGGTCAGGTTAGGGAAATGTCTTTGTATAGGAAGTAACTCATGATGACTAAAGGTAACCAAACACACAGAATCGACCTGGATCAATTGAATTTGTCTATGTACCCTTAGTTACCGTGAGAGATTATCTATACCTTTCCATGTTGCTAACATGGGTTAAGGTTAAACCTCAGACAAGTGGACTAACAAGAGTTAAGTGAAGACCATTCTAGATAACATATTCAAGTGGGGGTGAAGGATGTATTCCATTTGATGAGTATGCCATATAGGAATATTAACATGTACAAGCACGTAAAAATATTTGGCCAAAGTATTGCAAGCTACTGGTTACGTTGTCCTAAGTCACCTAGATTAAGAAGCTCAATATTTCAGATGGGTATTGGTAACAAATATTCAAATAGGCCTCTTAAGAGGAACAATTAAATACCCTGAAAAGGGTAAGATAACCAATTATACTAGGTATATGATACATTTAATTTACATGATATATCAGTGAGAAACCGAATCATTAAATGAGAGATTGGGTAGTTCACCGAGTCATTACAGTTGCATATGGTTATCTGTTATGAGATTGATTGGAATGGAATGTGTCTTGTAAATCATGATCATTTAAAATAGAGAACATTATTTAAGAACTTGAAATGTGTATTCTAAGTTATGCTAATTTAGTAACAGATAATGCTATTAAAAAAAAAAGTATTTCCTTTTCTCTAAAGCTTTAAAATGGGAAATGTTACATCTTGGTATTAGAGCTGAAGGTTACGAGCTCTTGGACCTATTGTTTTCAATAATTTGGTAAAACTTAAATTTTTTTGTTAACAAAAAATAGTTAGAATAAGAGAAAAAGATGCAAAAAAACCCTCCTCCTGATGGAGAAGCAGCTACTGCTCTTAGAAAACTTGACAAGATCCTTGCTTACCTTGGTGGACACAAGGGATCATTTGGTTTTACTGGAACAACAACGTTATGGGAAATGAATAGGAGGAATAAGATGTTGATGATGACAATCATCCACCTCCTGTCAACAACACCAATAAAAGAAATCTAGGTGTTGATAATAGTAATGTAAGCATACCTAATTAGCTTAAAAATAAGAAAGGAAAGATCAGCAGCGGAACTCACCAATGATATAAAAATAATAAGTCCTCCTGAGTTTAATGGGACTACACTTGGAGATGGGGCTGAGAACTGGCTCAAGCAAAATGGATAAGTACTTTGAAATAAGAAAATTCTCTAAGGAAACAAAGGAAATTTGAGGAGCATATCAGCTTTCCCATAAGGCATCTTCATGGTGGGACAATCATGAGGCTAAGTTGAATATTATCGAAACAGACATAACTTGGGATCAATTTAAAATTTACTTCAGGCAATACAATGGTTGCCTCAACTTTATTATGATAAAAAAATGACTGAATTTCAGAACTTATCTCAAGGAAAGTTAACTGTGACATAGTATTGGGAAAGGTTTACTAAACTCCTTAAGTATGTGCCTTAGTATCAAACTGACGTGAAGATCAGGATACAAAAATTTTATCATGGGATTAAATCCCATTATATGTGGTGAGGTGTACATTCACATAGTCCAACAACTATGGAAGGGGTTGTCAAAAAATCCTTAAGGAAAGAGCATAAATTAAGAGAAATCTTTATTCATAGGGAGGAGATTACGAAGAAGGTTCCAAACTCTTCTTCATCTCTTACACCTAAAAAGGAACCCTGGAAGAGGTTTGGTATGAAAAAAAAAAAATTCCATTGATAATAATAAGAAAATATCAACAAACAAACTTGTTGCTAGTATACGAGAACAACTTTTTCAAGAATAATAATAATGGACAAAAGTCTTATGGAAAGCCATAATGATAACTTCAAGGCTGGAAATAAATTTGATCCTAGGAAGGGGTCTGTTAGAGGTTGTTTTAATTATGGAAAGGATCATTACACAATTCATTTTCCTTTGAATAAGGATGGCCGTAATCAACAACATAGGATACACACTGTGGTAGTTAATAAACTAGATGAAAAGAAAGTCACGCCTATAGAAGTTTCTGGGTAAGTTATTTGCTATACCTATGACAATAAATTTTGATACTGGAGCTACTGAATGTTTTATTTCTACTAAGGTAGCTTCGAAATCAAAAATTAAATCTGAAAGAATGGATAAATCGTGGGATGTACATTATGGAAAAAATGTTGTTTATACAATTAGTATGTGCCTTTTTGGGGATAGTCATTGACTTTCCTAGTTTTTCCATAGAAGTTGACGTTTATGTTTCTCCTTTGGGGTCATATTATGTAATCATAGGTGTTAATTGGCTAGCTGAGTATAAGACAAAGGTTCACTATTATTAAACAAAATATTAGTTGTTTTAATGACCTACAGAAAGCAATTGTCATTCAGGGTTGTAAAATGTGAGATTTCAGTTAGGAAACTAACAACTATGCAACTTAAAGAGGCAAAAAACATAGAGTTTATACCTTGTACGCAATAAAAATATCAGAAAATACTAAAGAAGGTAATAAATTCATGTAAATATATCCGTAGTTGAAAAATTTCAGTGATTTGTTTCCAGAGGAGTTATCCAGGTCTTCCACCCAAATGAGAGTTTGATTTCACAATTGAAATCAAACCAAGAACCAATCCTATATCCAAGGCACCTTATAGAATGAATACCCTTGAACTAGTAGAGCTTAACTCCTATTTACAGGAACTTTAATCAAAGGGTTTGATAAGACTTAGTGTCTCACCTTAGGGAGTACCAATAATTTTCTTGAAAAAGAAGGATGGAACACTTAGATTGTGCATTGATTACATAATATTCAATAAGGAAAATATTAAGAACCAATATCCACTTCCTAGAATTGTTTATTTTTTTGATCAAATGCATGGAGCATCGGTGTACTCTAAAATAGACCTTTCGGTATGGGTATCATCAGTTGAGACTAAAATAGGAAGACATTCATAAAATAACTTTTAGAACAAGCTATGGGTATTATGAATTCACAGCTTTACCTTTTGGGTTGACGAATGAACCTTCCGCTTTTATGAATTAGATGAATAATATTTTTCAAGAATAGTTGGAAAAAATTGTGCTTGTATTCTTAGATGATATTCTTATATATTCTAAAAGTAGTGAAGAACATCATAAGCATTTGAAGATAGTGTTGGAAAGCTTAAGAAAGAGAAATTTTTTATGGTAATTTATCAAAATGTTCCTTCTATGATACAAAATTACACTATTTGGGTCATGCTATAAGCAAGAACGGAATAATGGTAGATCTCTCAAAGATTGTAGTTATAACTGAGTGGCCTGCACCTAAGAATGTACATGAAGTTAGAAGCTTCATGGGTCTTGTCGATTACTATAGAAAGTTTGTTAAATACTTTTCTAGGATTACTGCACCAATAACTTTATTACAGAAGAAAGACAAGAAATTTGTTTGGAATGAAAAATGTGAATCTGCCTTTAAGATTCTAAAGGATCAGTTAACTACAACACCTATTTGGAATGTGTTTGATCCTAATGGAGACTTTACTACAGTGATAGATACATCTAGAGAGGGTCTCGGAGTTATTCTGTTACATAATGATCATGTCATAGCTTATAAAAGTAGAAAACTCAAGTTACATGAACTGAATTATGCTCCACATGACCTAGAGCTTGTTGCCATTGTTCATGCGCTTCAAGTATGGAGGCATTATCTTCTTGGCAAGCCTTTTGAATAAAAAATTGGTCATCTTGGGTTGAAGTATATTTTAGACAACAAAGATGGTTGGAATTTCTATCTCAGTATGACTTTGACATAAGTTATATTAAAGGTAAATAAAATCAATTAGCAGATGCTCGAAGTTGTAGGAAGCACATTTATACTCTTATAACATTGATAACTCAATTTAAAGATGAGGTGAAAAGTGTCATGGAATATAATTCTTATTTTCAGCAAGTAAAGACAACACTCACTACAGATCCAAACGATGTGAGGTATAAAGGTTTTTATTTTAACAATGAAGGAATCTTGCGGTTTGAAAACAGGGTATACATACCTTTGGAAAATGATTTAAGAAAGAAATTATTGGTTGAATTTCAAAACTCACCTTTTTCTGGCCACCATGGCATTACGAAAATGCTTATTGATATAAACCATCAATATTTATAGAAAGGAATGAAAAAGGATGTGATGGAATTTGTGACACAGTTTTTAGAGTGTCAATGTGTTAAAGCGGAACATATGCATCCAACTAGTTTACTATACCCTCACATCATTTTGCAATACAAATAGCAAGTGATAAGTATGGATTTTTTTCAAGGGTTTCCTATGTCAAAAAATAAAAATGACGTTATTCTAGTTGTTGTTGATAAACTAACAAAGGTGGCACACTTTATTATTGGTAATCTAAAGGATGATTCACCGATGTTAGCAATAATATTTGTGCATGAGATTTCCAGGTTACATAGAGTACTTGGATTGATCATATCAGATAGAGATCCGAGAATGACATCGACATTTTGGCAAACACTTAATGCAGCCCTCAGGACTAAGCTGAATTTTACTTCTACATATCACTCGCAAATGGATGGACAAACTGAAAGAGTTAATCAAGTTTTTGAGAACATGTTATGGATGAATTGCATGGATCAATAGTATAAAAGGGAGGAGTACCTTCTGTAGACACAAAAATTGGGTCACACTCCCCTTGGTCCCTCGATAAATAAATACCTTGAACACATCCACCTGCCATGACCCCCTTCACCCCAATATAATATTAATTTAATTATTTAAATTAAATTAATTCATTATCCTCACCATATTTATTATTTAAATATCCTAATTGAGATAATTCCCACATATCCACCTCACCTAGACACCTCATCTAGCCACCTCATCCTAAGACCTATTCTTAGTAAGTTGCCATAACTAACTAAGACCTACCCAACCCCTAAAAATCAATGCTTACATTCCCTCTAACCATATTCTCACCCATTAGAAGGAAGATTCCATGCTAATCTATGGGGTAAATGAAATGAGATCCAAGAAAATCAAGGGGATCTTCCTAGTTTAGTAAACCTATGAAATCCCACCCTAACTGATGCCAGTTACCCTTAACCACCACCAGTTAAGACAGAACCACCATCGGTTACCATTTAATCCTAAAAACAACCTTATTTTGAGGTTGGCACATTTCAGAGAGAGAGAGAGAGACATCTTCTAAGAACAAGTGATGAAATCAGAGCTACATGCAAGCAGAACCAACATCTGTACAAGCATCAAAACATCCATAGCCAGCACCTGAAGCAACCACGAAGCCATTTGTCTTCACGGGAGCATCTGGGGAAGTTCAAGAACCACATAAATTCCATTCCATTTGATCACCAACCATTACCAACTAGGCATCAAGTTCATACAAACAATAAGTTTTGTTAAGAAACACCTATTCATTTGTCCTTTTGTATATCCTTTTACATCTATTATTAGTTTTTTTTTCATTTCTATTCCCCCATCATTTACCTCCATGTAAACTTGACCATATTTTTATCCCTATCCTTACATTTACCCTACTTGGACCTAAATAATTCCTGTGCATACCTCAGATCCATATGAATCTAGCCATTGCCCTTCCATCTTCATCTAACCCTAGATCTATCACCCAGCCAAGTTTTATTGAGCCTCCTATGCCCTGACGATACCGATGCCGGTCACCCATAACCATCACCAGTTAACCTAAACCAACGTCCTCCTCTGTGTCTTTTACTAGAAACCCATATCAAAGCCTAAAGTCTCCACCAAATACCCTAAAATGCCTAGAACCTGACCTTGACCAGTATCAGTACCTTGACAATGACCAAGCCCTTCAGATTCAATCATAACCTAGCATGTTATGAATGAATTTTCTTATTCTAGATGAATGAGATACCTAAATCTTTTTAAATACAGTAGGATTTCCTTTTTTTCTCACTTTAAGTTGTTTTAAATAGTGGATTGATAGCCATCTAGGAAGTATCGCACTTCTCGGATCTAGCATACTCTAGGCAGTCCACTGCATATATTATTTAATTTTTATTTGGTGGTCTTGTGTTCCATTTGAGGTAGTTCCTCGAGTAAACCGGAAGCTCTCACGATTAGCTGTGGATTCAAAATTCATACGCGTGTAATAACCCATGAACAACATCTCAACAAGTATTCCTCCTAGCCCATTACCCTTATTTGTTTTGTCAACATTCGAAGAAAAGATCTAGAATCAAGTGAAACACCTTCCATTAGTTGAGTTTTCTTATAATAACACTTATCACGCCTCTCTAAAAATGGTACCTTTCGAAGTACTATATGGAAGGAAATGCAGAACCCCTATTAGCTGGGACAACATTGAATATAGAGAGGTGATAGGACCTGAAATCCTTATAGAAATGGAACAAGAAGTTAAAATTATTCATGAATGCTTGAAGGAAGCTGCCAACAAGAAAAAGAGCCATGCACAATTAAAGCGGGTTGATAGGAAATTTGAGAAATTCTTTCTTCGAGTTAAGCTGAAAAATACTTCTATAACTTTTAGCAAGGTTTCCAAGTTATCACCTTGTTATTTGAGACCTTTTGAAATAGTTGAAGTAATCAACCCTATAACTTATTGTTTAGCTTTACCTCCTACTTTATCATGAATGCATGATGTTTTCCATATTTCTTTGGTGAAGAAATATGTTTCAGATTTATCATATGTGTTGAATTGGAATTCCTTGCATGTCCAAGACCCAAGAATAATCATGATTAAGCCCATTCTAGTGCTGGAAACTAACCAATTGCACTTAAGAAATTGTGAAATAAGTCAATGTAAGGTCTAGTGGGACCAATTTAATGAATAAAGTGCAACTTGGGAAAATCTCAAAGAAATGAGAACTACTTTTCCATACTTGTTTGATCAGAATTGATTCTGAAAACTCATAAAATTTAAAAAAATTATTCACGTTTGGATGTTAAATCTACCAAACTTGGGCAGTTAATGAACTATTTGACAGCTATTTTAAATACTATTTTGAAAAATTGAATTTTTTAATTATGGTTTTGTTATGAACATATGAATGGAAGGACAATAATTAAGTTTTGTCCTAAACTTTAATTGTTTGATCAAGTTAATCATTGAGATGATGATTCTTGTAAGGAGAAAGGTATGTAACATCTTAGTCATGAATTTTACCATAAGGACTTCCACTCTTGAAATTTCAAACGTTGACATGTGATTTGTCTTAGGAATGTGTATTCTCTTGATGTTGAAAATCAAGTTTGTAATGGGTAAGTTATTACTGTTCAGAATTCATGCTTGCTGTAATTATGTTTACTTCGAAATGAATCCCTTATGTGTTGTGAACTCTTAGTTGTAACTCTATACTGTTATTTTCATATTTATCATATGATAACAATACACCATGAATAAATTTCATTGATCCAAGGTATGCTTTAGTTCTTCTCTAATGTCATCTTGTTAATTCAAATTCTTAATGAAATGTATTACAGAACTGAGTTGTGTTTTGTTGTAAATATTAAAGGACCTGGATATAGGTATTATTACTTAGGATCAGAATGCAAATGGTAAGTTTGGAGCTCCTTTATAAGTGTTTTGTAACACTGAGTAGCGTAAGGAGATTTATAATATTTTATTGGGTTGTTAAGGAAAATACCTTATCCTTGGTCGGAATGGTTGGTGCTATTTGGATCTGACCTAAATTGTAATGTTTACCCTATTTGGATTTCTAATCTAAGGTAAAAATACTTACCTAGCACCTATTACTAAACTAATGTGGGTTGCATCTTAACCTATGTTGTAATGTCCTACCCTATATGGATTCTAATCTAAGGTTAATAACCGAACCTAAGGCAATATGGTTAGTGGATATGGGGTTTTGGAAATAACCTAAGGTAATTCTAAAGACATAAGAACTAAGATGGAAACCTAACTAATGTTAAGGTGGCCTAAACTATTACTAAGCCTAAAGGGGACCTAAGGTTTGCATGGAAAATGGGAAGTTGGTGGTGATGGTTTCAAATGTATTAATGTGGATTAAATTTTGGTCCTTACATCCTAAATTCACCAAGATTGGTGGAGGTATAAAAATATGATGGGATGTCTAACTGACATCATTGCTACATTTAAAATGAATGAGAATTTTTGAAATTAACTTCACGAAATTTGTAAGGGTGGTGGCATAAGGAAAGAGGAGGGAATTCGCATTCAATGAATTTAATGGCATCAATTACATTGAAGAAACCACCTAGGAAAGATGAGAAATGGGTTTTGTGGAAATTTGTTGGTCATTTGATCTTTCTGGCTTTTACTCTGCATGAAATTTTAGGTTCTTTGAACCAAAAAGACTATTTTTTGATCCATTGTGATCTTGGGTATCTTCGAACTGTTTGTTTCCTTTTTAAAAAGGTTCTTACATTTAAATTTCTCCCCAGGAACCATCTTTTCTTTTATTGTCTAAAAGTAATTGTACTTTGGTGCTTTACAACAAACACTTCTTCCCTTTCATTAGTATCACATTAGTGAAAGAGCATCCCTTCTCTTGTTCATCTATTTGTGGCATCGAATTCTACATTTCGATTTGGGTTTAAAATCATTGCATTTTCATTCTACTTTTCTGCATTAGCTCACATTAATTGAGGGAAACCTATACGCTGGAAGTCATTCCCAGCTGATGGTTGACAAAAAAAATCATAGAAAGCACATCTCTCTCTCTCTGAGTCTTACCAAACTACATAAATTTAAAACAAATACATATTATTAAACAAAATCTTTCCTGGGAACGCCTTTCACTGATCACACTGATCAGAGGATTGGCAGGTACTCCCTAGCTCATTGCTTCTTTCGAGTCATACTTCAGATAAAATCCCACCCCTACCATAACATACCTGAAACCTCTTCTTATAGATATCCTTCTTTGTAGGAAGCCATCCTCACCAAAAAACTCTATTCTACAGTTCATGAGTCATTCATTAAATAGCATAAGCTAAACAAACATAATAGAAAAAGTATTCTTAGGATCGTATTTTTCTTAGTGTTTCTGCTTGGCTTGCATTTTTAGGTGAGAGGTCATGCTCTTCATTTTAATTATTTATTCTTGCACACTCCTCATCACATTTTGTGTATTATAGCTTCATCTATGTGTGCCTGGACCATATTCTCATGATTCTTAGGATTCTCAATTTGATTTAACCTTAATTTTAACTCAGAATCACATTTTCTTCATCACTGTTTCAATTTCACAGTAACCAGTGTCGGTATAGAGACCATCGTCGACTACCCTCTAACCATCATCGGTTATACCCAACCAGCGTTAGTTCATTGTTCTTTTGGTTAACCTACCGAAAAGCACACCTATTCACCTTCTTCAACTGTTTAGAGTCCCTGTAACTCTTATCATATCCATTGACCTGGTAAGTCCCATCAGCATTTTGCATACCTGATAAATTTGGCCTTATACCTTGTTCCTGACCAACTATCCACTTTCCACAGTGATTGGCAGCAGTTACCTATGACCGGGGTCAATTTAACCTAACAGGCATCGGTTAGCTTGTGTCATTTTCCAACTGACATTTTGACCCCCAATCCACATACTACCACGTGTTTCTCCTATTTCTACTTTATTTCTATGTCATTTATAGAAAACAGTCCAACCTGATCAATACTTGTTCACATGGTGTTGACCCGAAGCCAAGCAAACACCCTCATATTCCATGCCAGTTGTCAACCACTCCCCGCTAGCCCTTCAGCACCTTCTATTTTATCACCCATGGATCCTACCTAACCTATCACTATCGCCATAGGAGACGAGGACTTCACACGACTCCTTGAACAAAATCCTAGCACCTTGTAGTTTTATCTTTCCCACTCATCCACTCGAGATGCCTTAGGTCAGTTGATATACGACATGCCCGTATCTATCCCCCTGACTCTCATTCCCACTCTAGCATCAACCCCATCTAGCTCTGTGCTACCCTCACCTACTTTGTCACCTGTCGTTTCACAGCTAGGCCCTATACTTGCTATTACTATCACATCTACTACATCCACTATACCTTCTCCAACCACCCATAACACAACCTCATCTGTCCCTATTGTCTTGCATATACCCACAGCTACACTACCAACCCTGGTGTTGGTGACCTCTACCCCTTTCCAAAATGTTTCCCTTCTTATTCCTCAATCTTTAGCCCCCATTTCCACTAAGGTCACCATGACCCTTCCATCCCCATATACATACTATCAACAGCCTCCTGTTTCATCTATTATTCACTCTGGGTACGTATCCCCTATTTCACTACCTTCTTCTCAATATACCTATACGAAAGCACCATATACTGGAATGCCACCCCCTTATATGCCCAACACCAACCCTCTTATGCTACAGAAGGCACCCAACCATTGCAACCTACCAATGGCCTAATTAATTTAATGATGGACAAGATGCAAACATTGGAGGCATCAGTTTCTTGTTCCTATAACACTCTCACCTACGATGAGATCTGTAACAAGCCTATCCATCCCTCCATTCCTATCCATTCATATCCCATGCATTGGGAAATTCCTAAATTCAACCATTTCAATAGCAAAGAAGACCTGTAATAATATTTGTAATCTTTCAAACACGGGTGTTATCTGATCGCCCATGATGATGTTTTTCTCCTAAGGACCTTTCCCATGTCTTTGACTGGACCCGCATTAGATTGGTATAGTGGGTTACCTAAACACTCTATATTCTCATTCAACCAGGTAGCCCAAGCCTTCTTAGATCACTTCTCCATTAATATCGTTAAGAAGGTTCCCATGACTGACCTATACTCTACGCATCAGTATGACGACAAATCTATCACAGATTTTGTTGCTTGTTGGCATAGCCTGATCAATCAACTCACATTCTAACTATTACAAACCAAACTCATTGAACTCTTCACGCGAGCTTGTGCTAGGCATATCTCACCAACCATATAGGTTCAAGCCTTCCGAACCTTTGATGAAGCATTTACCATGACACGAAAGCTAGAGATTCAGGCTATTGAAGAGAAGAAAATCCAATTATGCAATAAGAACTTGACATTCAAGTCAAATGATACCTCTTCTTCTTCAAAACCATAGAATAATTATTCAAAGGCCAAGGGGACTGCTAATGCAGTGGTAATCAAAGATGGCCTAGATCATCCATCAAATCATGCTATCCCCTCATCTAATCTCTCACCCATTCAGACTTTTTAATTCAAACGAGAACAATGGAAATACACCCCAATTGGGAAGCCTTATTCTTTTGTCTTAGAAAATATCATTAAAGCTGCGGCCATCACCCTTCCTCCTATAAAACCACACACTGGTTTTGACCCTACTCACCCCACACCTGCATGGTATAAAGAACACGACTTCTGTAACTATCATCGAGTAAAGGGTCATAGTGATGACAATTGCATCACTTTCAAAAATATTATCCAAGAAATGCTTGAGAAAGGTGAGTTAATTGTGGATAATTCTAATGCACCTACCAATCAAAACCTACACATCTTCAATAAATTGTTTCCTAATCAAGCCCCTTCATTTAATCAAACCCGTGATACCTCAACTCATGATACCCATACCCATGAGGTCCACGCTATTTTCAGTGACATACCTGTTGCTTCCCAATTACCTCATATTCCTTCCATCGAGGAAATCCTAGCCCAAAGTCCTCCACCTACACTTGAACTCACTTCACCTATTCCTCCACCCACAGAGGACTACCCATCATCTCCTCCACCCACAGAGGAAAACCCTTCACCTCCTTTCTTATGTGTGGAGTATCCTTCCGTTAACATCAAGACCATTTCACCTTTGGCTTCTCCACCTAGAGAGTCATCATCCGCAGTACCTCTACAGCCTGTAGAAGAGTGCCCACCATCTCCTCCATCCATAGAGGATCACCCATCATCTCATCCACACATAGAGGAGAAATCATCATCTCCTCCACCTATCAAAGACCAAGTAGAGATACCTTTACCTCTAGGTGATCATTCTCCATCAGCTACCCAAGATCCTGCAGACTTACTTTCGGCTCTCTTACCCACGGAAGTTGAAGCTAGAAAATTCCCTATTTCTAAGACACATTTTATAGGAATTACCATTGGATCCTCATCAACCTCACCTACAGCCATGTCATTCTCATGCTTAGCTGATCACCTAGATTATGTGGATAGAGCCTTACTTTGGGGGCATCTCCTGCTTCCTGTCTCAACACAAATGTAGATGTCACTTGCTGACACTTCCACTATCTACCCAAAAATATGTTGGCTAATCGAACCGAGCATAACCACCTCTATGACAAATTCTTCCATGACACCCATCATAGCTCAACACACACCCTTACCCATAACCCAAGATACATCTAAATCCAAACCCACACCTACATCATTTTCCTCGATTAAACCTATTACTACCTTAGGGTTCACCCCAACCACCATCCTTATTCATCCACCTATCAAACTAGATTTAGCTACATCCTCCAAAGGCAACACTAAACCTACTTCGGCACCAGAAAAGAAGAACCAAGCCCATATAACTCATACCCCAACTACACCAATCACACCTTTATCACCTTTACCCCTTCCGTCCATCTTAGGACCTCAACCTCCCAGCATGGTTAAGAAACCTCCACCCGTTAGTAAAACAAAAACACAATAGCCCATTCCTTCCTCGCAAACCTCTAACATACCCAAGCACCTAACATGACTTACACCCACACCTGCAACATATTTACCACCCATTCCTCCAATACCATCGGTTACTTCTTCACTACCCATGACACTTCAGTCTCTTTCCCTCACACCTCCAGCATGACCTACACCATCTACCTTCACAACATCTCTCTTATCCTCGTGGGTAATATGCCCTCTTCCACCATCCACTTTTCCCTCTAGATCTTGTATAACCATATCACCTTTACCCAAGAAGGTGCAACCCAAAGAAAAAAATCTGCTACCCTCCAATAAGGTAGTCAAAACAACCAAACAACCTCTTGTCAGTTTGTCTACCATACCCTAACCCAAACAAACACAACCAACACCCAAGACCATGCCAACACCCAAAACCATAGCTTGATCCACTCCCCCTCCTACAAAGGCCATTCCTCAACAATTAGCCACACCTATTCCCAAACCCACTTTCACTTCCCATTGCAACCCACTAGCAGGGTCCTATGCCAAAATCTTAACCAACCTCCTTAAGACTTTTGTCATCACATTACCACCACCCAGACCTTATAACCCTCTCAAACCTAAGCTGAAAGGGTTTCATGACACTAAAATTTATGTCTACCATCATGTGCTAGGAAATGATGTGGAGAACTGCAAGGCTTTTAAAACCTTCCTTATCCATTTGTGTCCTCCTAAAGAAAACTTTGACAATGATGACCTTCTCAATGAGGACCTCGTTTCACCATCACCCATTCCCACATTCCTTCCCTCATTTCCTACTCGACAACCACAACCTCCACCCCCACAACTATTATAACCACCTCTGAGATTTGAAATTAACAGGGTTTGCATCAATGACCTCTCAAAACCTCCACCCAAATGTCGATGTGCCCAACTCATCCCACAAAGTTTCTTCCCACCACTCTACTTTTTCCCTTCATGTCACTATAAATTTCATGGCTCATTTAATTCTCCTATCTCCCCACCTCAGATTAACATGATCCACATTACTACACGTGTTGAGAAGGATAAAGGTAAGGAAAAGGCAACTGACTCACCAACCAATCCCATACCCAATATACCTTCTGCACCCACACCTAAAATCACTATCTATGGCCCCACATATCCTATTTCTAATGGGGTCACACACCGCGTGATGCTCAAACAACTACACCAATCCCACCTCAAAATTTCCTTATATGACCTCATCCAAACCTCAAAATCCCATCATCAAGCTCTCATGGAAGTCATGCAATCTATTGAGGTTTTACCCAATGACCCTACACCTGTAGCCTCCATTATTACAAACCATTATGTAGCCTCTCCCACCAAATTTCCACCTTTATCCATGCCTCAACCTACTCACCAAGTAGTCTCCCTTAGATTCTCAGAGGAAGAGATTGCACCGCATCAAACAGATGATCTAGACCAAGCTCTCTTCATATTTTTCCACATTGATGATATACGTGTACATTGTGTTATGATCAATGGGGGTGTAAGCATTAATATCATTTCATCCCATGCATTCGCTCAAATGTGCATACCTAAAAATTACATGCATAAACATCTTTTCATGTTGCAATCATTCAATGACGCTATCACCTATACACTAGAAATAGTAATCCTCCATGTTCATGTGGGCCCCCACACTATTCCAGAGTTATTTTATGTTTTGGAGGGGGAATTTCAATATAACTTATTTCTTAGCTGACCCTGGATTTGTGTCATGGGTTGTGTTCCTTCCACTTTGCATCACTGTGTAAAGTTTGAGCATGAAGGACACACCTATACTATTCCAGCTAATCGATCACCTTTTAAAACATGCAACATGCTTTACCAACCCAATGATGTGCTCATACTCATTAAGGCATCTACCTCCACAACCACTACCACTTCACATACACCTCCTCTTACCATTACAGTTGCAACCTCAATCAAACATGCCTCCTCCATTCCTACTGCTGCCACAGCCTCCCAATCCATTAGCTCCACCTCTGTGTCAACCTCCAACCCATTGTCTATTCCAACTACCCACATACCAACGACCAATATCTTGGAAGGCATTTTTCAGCGCCTCACTCTAGGGGAGTATTGTCTATATAGTGTCAACACATTCCTTACTCCATAGGAGTATCAAAGTTTTCACCAACACCCTTGATATCATCACCACATTAGAGAACGCCTCTTTTATGGTCCTCCTCACCTTCGTACCAGTCTCACCTATGGGGGGCTTGATAGTACCACTTACACACCCGAGCCACCGTAAAAAACCCACCCATTTTCTGATGACTTCCAGTCACTCACCAATCACCATTTTTCCCACACCTTCCTGTAACGATGTGCATGGAAGGGTTTTGTTTTTGGATTTTATGAGCAAGGCTGACATATTGTTATTCCATGTACTACCCACAAACATAACAACCATAGTGGTATCGGCTTTACTGAACCACCTACCAAGTAGGCATATATTGAACTCATCAAGGACATCAGCCCTTCTCCACCTTCATCACTGCCTTCGGCGATAGAGTTGATGGATCCAGAATCCATCCCTCCTAACTTTTTTTTTCATAAACATGATTTCCTTGGGGCCTCTGACTTATCAACGCAAGGGTGAGGCTACTTCCTCTCTTCCCTTCCTATATCTTGAAATGATAGATGAATATACACCTTTAATTAATGTTGTTCAATGTCAGGATGATGAATCTATACTCACCTACCTTGGTGCAGAAGACTCATATATTCATCATTCATTACCCTCTGAGACGCACACCATGTTGAATGAATCGACTATCAAGATCAACATTCATACTCAGGACGGAATAGGAAGCCATCACCTCTTTTCTCAAAAACCATAACCACGCTTTCACTTGGTCTTACACAGACATGCTTGGTATTGACCCCACCATAGTGGTGCACAATATCATAACCATTCCCGATGCCAAACCTGTCAAACAAAAACTGAGGAAAATTCACCCTTGTATTTCCCTTCTCATCAAAGAGGAAATTCAGTGCCTTCTTTCCATTTCCTTCATATTACCCATTGATTATCCTCATTGGATTTATAACATTGTCCCTGTCACTAAGGTAATAGGGGGACTCTGCATTTGCATAGATTTCCATGACCTCAACCTAGCCTACCCAAAAGATGAGTTCCCTCTACCCGGTATTGACCAATTGGTTGACCTTACCATTGGTCACAAGATGCTATCACTCATGGAAGGATTCTTCGGTTATAACCAAATCTTACTTGCCCCAGAGGATCAACACAAAACCGCAATCATCATCCCTTGGGGGACCTTCTGCTATTGAGTCATTCCTTTTGGCCTTAAAAATGTTGGTGCCACATATCACCGGGCTATGACTTATATCTTCCATGACATCATGCATCGTAAATTGGAAGATTACGTCGATGACCTCATTGCCAAATCTAAATGCTGATCCAACTACCTCGCCATCCTAAAAACCATCTTTGACTACCTTATTAAATATTGTGTTCACCTTCAGCCCAAGAAGTGTGTCTTTGTGGTTCTCTTAGGAAAGCTCCTGGGATTGATCATCTCTTTATGTGATATAGAATTTGACCTTGCTAAATTCAAGGCCATTCATGAAATGCCTCTGCCCACTAACCTTAGGCAACTTCATAGCCTGAAAGGTAAGTTGCAGTCTATTCACCGTTTCATCTCACAATTGTCTGATTAGTCTCAACCATTTCACCATCTACTCAAGAAGGATGTCTCCTTTAAATGGGATGATGAATGCCATAAAGCTTTTGAGGCCTTAAAACAATACCTTCTTCAAACACCCGTACTCATTCCTAAAGATAATCAACCCTTCTACCTGTATATCTCAACTACCGTTCACTCTTTGGGGGCCATGCTCGCTCATCGTGATGAACAACATAGGGAGCAGGTGGTTTATTACATAAGCTGTACTATTTTGGATTACGAAACCCGATACACCCATCCCAAAAAAAATAAATTTAGAATTAGTTTTCATTGCCACAAAACTCCACCATTACCTAGTCAACCAAAAAACCTATGTTGTGACCAACACCGACCCCTTACATTTCATGTATGCAAAACCTTACCAAAATCAACGTGCCACACGTTGGATCATCCTTTTAGCCAACCTTGACCTCAAATTCATCCATCAAAAGTCTATCAAATGCCAAGCTATCGCCAACCAATTGCCCAATGCACCTATTTCAGGAGATCAACCCTCTAATTTTGACTTTATAGATGAGTCAATTACTACCCTTTCCCAGGATCTACCTGCTTACAAAATTAAAATATTATTTGATGTTTCCAAGTGTAAACATGGGGGTGGGGCTGGTGTTATCCTCATTTTTCTTGATGGTGAACCCATACCTTTGTCTTTCAAACTTGATTTTTATTATACCAACAATATTGCCAAATACGAAGTGCTCGTACTAGGTCTCCAAGCTACCTACGCCCTAGATGTCAAATCAATCAACATCTTTGGTGATTCTGAATTGGTCATAAACCAGGTTAATGGTATATACCAATGTCATAATGAGATACTTCAAAAGTACAAACATCACATAGACATACTTTTGACCACCTTTGACTATTACGCCCATCAACCCATCCCATGTTCAACCTATAAATTTATAGATACCATGGCTTACTTGGCTTCTCAAATACCCGCTTCACCTACCATTTCTACATTCTTTGTCACCATACAATGACTCCAATCACCCTCTTATTTACCTCACAATTTTTAATCCATCAGAACCGTCACCCCGGACCCGAAGGACCTTTGGTATAAACAATAATCTGACTATCTTTCTCTCTCCATCTTACCTCCTGATCTCACTTATAATGGACATTGCACCTTCCTTTAAAAGGTCTCTCCTTACGTCATCACTAGGGGCCTCCTCTATAACTGTGACTTTGATGGTATTCTCTTACGATGCCTCATGAGTTCTAAACCATTAAGGGAGTTCGTGATGGCATATGTGGAGGTCACTTTAGTGGCCTTACTATTACTAAGTGTATTCTTCACCTAGGATATTACTGGCTGACCCTTAACCATGATTGTTGCGACTATGTCAAGCGTTGTGTAAAATTCCAATAACAAGCCAACCTTCATCATACACTGAGTCATGCCTTACAGGTCACCCGTGACCTTTGGCCTTTTTCTTAATGGGATTTGGATCTTGTCAGAGAGATCGATCCCCATTCTTCCCAATGACATCAATGGATCATCAGCGTTACCAAATACTACACAAAATGGGTTGAGGCCATACCAATCATCTCCATGAAAGCCAATAAAATATGTGAGTTCATCAATCATTACATCATTTGTCACTTTGGTGTTCCTCATCGCCTCATCACTGATAATGGAAAATAATTTAAAAACAAAACATTGCAAAAATTTTGTGACGCCTTTGGCATTCAACTAAATTTCTCATCACCTTATTACCCATAGACCAACGGCCAAGCCTAATCCACCAAAAAAACCTTAAACAAATTTCTCATAAAAGTGGTTAACGATACTGGGAAGGACTGGCATACACACATTCCTTTCACCCTGTGGGCATACCGCACTAGTATCCATACTTCCACTATTTCCAAACCCTTTTCTATGGTCTACGGTACAGTGGTTGTTCTACCTCTCGAAGTCTAGATTCCCTCACTCCTCATTTATCTCCATGACATGCTCAATGATGACGTCTTTCGTTAGGACCATTTAGCACAAATTGAGTTATTAGACAAACGTTGTCTTAACGCTCTTGACCACCTTCAAGTTTACCAAAAATGCATCAAACATGCCTATGATAAATGTGTCCATGAACAAACCTTTCGAGTCAATGACCTTGTCCTGAAAGAAAATCAACATGTAACTAAAGCAGAAAAAAGTAAACGGGGAAAATTTGCTCCTAATTGGATTGGACCATACATCGTGACCCATACTTACGGATCAGGTTCTTATCGTTTATCTTCACTTGATGGTAAACCTGAACATGAGCCCCTTAATGCCTTGCATCTTCAACTATTCTACTGTTGACTTTTAGTCCTACCTCACTTTTTGCCTCTTTCCATGCTCGTCCCTTGAGCGCTATCCACATCCTATGCCATCACCAATGATTAAACAAGAATCATGTGCATACCTGTCACTTGTTATCTTCTCTTGAATATGTGTACCACGACATTGCACATAGCATGATTCTCATGGATACTTTTTATCTACCTTTAGATGAGATCCCATGGTCATTTCACCCTGCTTTCTAAACAAGAATCTTATTCTTCACCTTGGTCTTGTTCATGACTTCAAAGCCCTCACATGGGATCCAACTCCTTGAGTCAAAAGTTCCAATAAAAAGATGACTCCCTCAAAAGGACATCTTCCTCTCTGTCATTGCTGCTATAAATAGACTACTCCCTCGAAGGACAACTATGTAAATCTCTTTCAAAAAAAAGAATAAGAAGAGAAGAAGCAAGAGAATCTGAAGCTTCCTGCATCGATCAGCTTCACGAAGACCTCAAGGAGTTAATTTCCTCATCCCATATAGAATTCCTACATCGATCAGTCTATCTCAAATACAAGTCAACACAGAAAGCCTTTTAGTCATGGAATTTCCCATTGTGACCTTGGATCTCTTTCCCAAAGAATATGCTACCTCATACCATATAAAAATTAACCACCTTTCACCCCTCTCACCATTCACACTCCCATTTCCTACCACCTCAAGGGACCTCTTGGAAACCATGACATTTGGTGATCATGTGACTACTTTTCACCCTTAGAATAATCAATCATGCAATGTCTTTAGGGTCTTACATTCATCACCTCCTCCAAGGTATGACCTACTCGGTATGATCCTAACCAATCGGGTGGCTTTCTTGCCCCCTCTTATCTTTTAAACTTCTTTATTACGTATTTATTACCTTATACATGACTTGGTCCTCGACGCTTACCTTTGGGGTAATCTTATTCTTTTGCCACAATCAAAATCACCGATACCAAGTTACCCACAACTCACCCACACCTAATAAGCCTAAACCCAAATCATGCCTAAAACATACCAAATCATTCTCATACCTCCTCATATTCTTCCCTAGCTCATGGGAGAACTACATCAGCCTGAGGTCCCTTTTCACCGGGACTATGTAGGTAGCACTCTGAGGGCATGGGGCCCTTGGAGGTTAGCTCAACCACTTTCTACCCTAACTAATTCATTTTTCATTTTCCTCAAATCACATTCTACCCTACTTAGTTTCCTTTTTATATCCAAAATTAGAAATTAAACCAAACAAACAACACATTACTTCACATTTTTATCATCATCAAAACATACATTTATTTTGACTACCATTTCTTTACCATCATCATGCATATTTTATAAAACATCTTAAACATGACCCATATCATCATTCATTACATATATTAATGAATTAAAAACTCACCATCTTTTAACTCAACCATGCCTATGACCTGACTCCATCATGCCTATGACCTGACTCCACCATGCCTAACACCTAACTTCATCCATGCCTAAAACAAAACCTGATTCAACCATGCCTACAACCTAACTCGATCCATGCCTAAACCCTGACTCAATCCATGCCTAGACCACAACCTAACTTGATCCATGCCTAAAACCTGACTCAATCCATGCCTAGACCACAACCTGACTCAATCCATGCCTATAACCTAACTCTATCCATGCCTAACACACCTATCACTCATCCATCTATGCATAAAAATCATAGTCTATCAACATCAAAGTACATCATCAGAATGTTATCCATCTCATCATAAAAATAGGTGTGTATCCATCCAATATACACTAATATCAAAATAATATCCATCTCTCAAAATCTCTCATATATAAGCCTCACCATCTTCAGCACACAGGCCGATATATGATCAAAAGTATAATAACTCTCGGCATGTAGGCCGATATATGATCAAAAGTATAACACGTCTTGGCACGCAGGATGATATATATCAAAATCAAAACTACATCAAAATCGAGGGCCATATATCAGACATCATCATGGCATACATCCTCCATATCTATCTCGCATGTCCCCTCTACCTCCTTGGCTCTTCTCTAGTGACCTACTAACATCTCCCCACCCATCATAGGTGGTGGTTGGGTCCCTACTAGTACATCAACTAGAACTAGCCTCTGGGAACTAGTGGCCTCACCCTGGCCATGTCTTGGGGCTCGATGGCCCCCTGTGCTCTCCACGCTATGGGTGTGTGATCTGGTCCTCTCGCTAGAGGCCTAGTATGCCCTATACTCTGCATATGATAGACAATCTATCCCTGTCGCCGTCAGTTGGTCCTGATAGTACTTGGCCTCATCTCTCACCTCCCGCAACCTGGATATAGGTACTGTTTGTGGTGGCCCCATTGGCCTCTGACCCTGTACCTGTCTTGTGGGACCTTGTCCCACCCCTACCTATATGAACTGGGACCCTGTCCCGGTGCTTGTGGTGGCCCCATCGACCTCTGCTCTTGTGCCTATATCTAGGCCTGTAAAGCCCCAATCTGTGTTTGTGTCGTGGCCAACTGGCCCTGCAACCCTGTAACCTATGCCTGTAGGGTGGCCACCTGACCATCATCACCATCTCCATCTCCATCCCCACCTTGGGCCATATGAGTTTGAAGACTAGCCACCTGTGCATGTAACTCAGCCACCTCCACCTCTGAACTAGCTAACTGTCCATGCACCATAACCAACTAGGTAATCAGGGTCGCTACCTGCCCATGTAGGGCATTTCTCTGCAATGTGATCATGGCTAAATCCAGCTACCCCAGCCTAGGTTGTACTACTCGTAAATGATCCACCCACCACTATTTGTATCTGTCTTTCACTCTGGCATCATCAATCCTTTGGTCCATCACCTACTCCTCATAGCCTGTAGGCACTGTCGGCTGTGGTAGAGGTAATGGCCTCTCCACGTCGTCTCTCATGTACTGTGGGAATGGTGGAGGTATGTCCTATAGCAACCCAAACTACTATGTAACCCTATCAACTGGGATCATCTCATGCTCCTTGGCATGACATCCCTCTATCCATCTCAGTAGCTATAGGCCATCTAGCTAATCATGCATCTACCTGTATAAGGGATAACCCACATATGCTCTCCATATGATGTTCACTCTAAACAATCCCTCCAATAGCCACATGTAGTATACTACATCATGTGTAGCCCTATCTGATCGCTGCTCTCCAATCATGAGTACCCATCACTTGTACCCCACTCCACCAATATCGGTGGAAATGCATCTACTTGGGGCATACCCACTGGGCACACACAAACTATGTGCTCATAGGCCCAGTAGTGTAGTAAAAAGGTGTAACATAGGCTAAACCTGTGTAGACACCCAAATGCCCATAGCTCTCTGTACAACTATACCTTGAATGTTGGTGCCTAGGAAAAATAGGTCCGATCCATCACCATGTCATGTAGTACCCCCATCAAAGATTGGGGAAATCTCCGTCCCTCTGAATTCAGAAATGCGAAATAGCACACTGCCTCCATCAATAAAATGACTAGCCTCATCTCCTCTAGATGGGTTGTGTACATCCCTCTGTAACTCAAGATGGCACCATGGAACATCATGTCTACCAGTCCCTCCCCAAACACCATCAGCATCAACTCCTTTGAGGCCTCAAAGGATATCAAGTACACCTGTGTCCCCAGTATTAGTAATCATAGGATCCTAAACACGTCCTCCAACGTGACTATCATCTCACATGTCAGTAGGTGGAATTTGTTGGTCGCTAAATCCCATCTATCGATGAGAGTGACAATAAAACTCGTCTGCCAGAATGCATGCTGATAGTGTCAGACCCCAGTCAGGACCCCCTCCTCCACGTGTCACCACTCCTTAATTTTTTCCACACCTCGTACTCTCAAGAGTAGGGGTGACACCATATCTCTCATCTACAACTGGTCTCTTGCATCTAATACACAAATAAAATTAATTTCCCTCCACCAAATACCCAAAACCACCCAGAATCTCACTCTCAACACCTTACGTATACCCACTGTCTCACCTCTTTCTTTCTTCCCAACCTACCTTCTTATCACATTTCTATTTTATTATACGCTTCCCTATCTCACTCACTCAACCTAGGACCCTTTCAGTCCCTTGTTCTCCAAAACATAACCGGTGCCGGTTATCTCTAACCGACCCCGGTCACCCCTAAACCAACATCGGTCACCTGTCTCATGACCGATACCGGTTTGAACTTATCGATGCTAGCTAGCCCCGACTGACACCAGTCAGTGTCGTGGAAAATAGCCGTGACCCCCAAACCCTCCCCTCTCAGCAACCTCCCTCTCCTTCCTCTTCTACCCACACATTCTCACCTATAATTCCCCTCAACCTCATCCCATCCCCTATTCACCCACTTACCTCTCTCCCCACTCATATTCTACCCAATTCAAATATCATTTCCCCCCAAAACAAAAATGCAATATTTCCACACTTGACCTATCACCTTATCTATCATAAACAACACATAAAGGGTTTGACACTTAGCTCATCATGCTTCCGTCACCATGGTGGTACACCTCGCTGCTGCACTGGTGGCCCTCTTGATCCCTCTTTGGCCTTTGCCATCACCAATATATCACCTCCAACTAATAAACTCAACCAATCTGATCTTGTGGACCCGTTTCTCAACTACCAATCACTTGTTGTTTGACTCGCTAACTTAGCTTTCCATTCCATCTAGACACTTTCCAATTTTCCCTCTCTCTCATGTCGTTTTCCTCTATTTCACATGGGACAAATGATTCCAAAAAACGTATAATTTTTCATTTTTATAATATCTCTGACCTAACCAATTTTGGTTTTACCTTCACCAGCATCATTCATGTGCCCTACCTTACCGTGATCTATTACCCTATACTAGCATCGGTTACCCTTGACCGCCATCGGTCACTCTCTCTTCCACAATGCCTAAATTTCACCCTATTAATCTACCTGTCACTCTTTTTTTCCTCACCCAATGCTTACCCCAACCATTCACCTCACCCTCTTAACCTCATCATCCACTAGCTAACCACATCCTCATTTGGGGACTTGTTATTTTACCCATACCTCAGCCCTACCCATGGCGTGACATAGATACTTGAACCTATAACATAGCTAATGACCTTTGACCTCATGTGTTCGATATAACCTTGTGGCATAATTACCTGTGTTGATTGAATTAATGACCTTAAATTACCTCTTGCCATGATCGTTTATCCTGAACCAACCCTCGATGTACCGAGACATACCTAAATATTCTTGCACCTAACCTGCATCATGTTTCCTAACCATATCCTATACCTTGGATACCTGGATCACCTCAACCTTTTTTTCATAAACCTATCAACCTTGGACAATGTAGATTTTTCTTGCTCTTCAACCTGGTACTGTGATGTAGTTTATACATGTGCGCGCATTTGACTATTACTACCTTTGACCCTGACCCTTTACCTAGATTACCCGAGTAGACCTTTTTCCTTTTCCTCCATTACCCACCTTCCTCTTCATCACATTCACCTTTTATCAAACCACTCACCACTTCTGCCTTTTACCTCATTAGTTCCTGGTTTGAGGGGGATCACCTTCACCCACACATGGGGCAACCACATCTTATTTTTGTCAATGTTGCTTACCAATACAAGCTACGCAACAAAAAGGGGAAAAATGTAGACACCAAAATTGGGTCACACTCCCCTTTTTCCCTCGACAAATAAAAACCTTGAAAACATCCACCTAGCCATGGCCCCCTTCACCACACTATAATATTAATTTAATTATTTTAATTAAATTAATTCATTATACTCACCATATTTATTATTTAAATATCCTAATTGAGATAATTCCCACCATCCACGTCACCTAGACACCTCATCTAACCATCTCATCCTAAGACCTATTCTTAGTAAGTTGCCATAACTAACTAAGACCTACCCAAACCCTAAAAATAAATTATTACATTCCCTCTAACCATATTCCCACCTTTTAGAAGGAAGCTTCCATGCTAATCCATGGGGTAAATGAAATGAGATCCAAGAAAATCAAGGGGATGTGGCTAGTTTAGTAAACCTAGGAATTCCCACCCTAACCGACACCGGTTACCCTTAACTACTGCCGGTTAAGATGGAACCGCCGTCGGTTACCATTTAATCCCAAAAACAACCTTATTTCAAGGTTGGCACATTTATGAGAGAGAAAAAGAGACATCTTTTGAGAACAAGTGACAAAACTAGAGTTGTATGCAAGCAGAACCAACATCTGTACAAGCATCAAAACACCCATATCCAGCACCTGAAGCAACCACAAAGCCATTTGTCTTCATGAGAGAATCTGGGGAAGTTCCATCACCACATCAAGTCCATTCCATTTGATCACCCACCATTACCAACAAAGCATCAATTTCATACAAACAGTAAGTTTTGTTAACCAACACCTATTCATTTGTCATTCGGTAGATCCTTTTACATCTGTTATAAGTTTCTGATTTCATTTCTATTGCCTCATCATTTACCTCCATGAAAAATTGACCATCTTTTTATCCCCATCCTTACATTGCCCCTGCCTAGACCTAAATCATTCCTGTGTATACCTCAAATCCATATGAATCTGGCCATTACCCTTCCATCTTCATCTAACCCCGGATCTATCACCCAACCAAATTTTATTGAGTCTCATGTACCCCAACCATACCGACGCCGGTCACCCATAACCATCACTGGTTAACCTAAACTGATGTCGGTCTCTGTGTCTTTTACCAGAAACCCATATCAGAGCCTAAAGTCTCCACCAAATACCCTAAACTACCTAGAACCTGACCCTGGCCAACATTAGTACCTTAACAGTGACCTTGACCTTTAGATTCAATTATAACCTAGCATGTTGTGGATGAATTTTCTTATTGTAGATGAATGAGATACCTAAATCATTTTAACTATAGTAGGATTTCCTTTATTTCTCACATTAAGTTGTTTTAAACAGTGGATTAACAGTCATCTAAGAAGTATCACACTTCCCGGATCTAGCATATGCTAGGCAATCCACTGCATATATTATTTAAGTTTTATTTGGTGGTCTTCTAATCCATTTCAGGTAGTTCCTCCAAGAAAAAAGGAATCTCTCACGATTAGCTATGGATTCAGAAGTGATACGCACACAATAACCCATTAATAACATCTCAACAGGCATTCCTCCTAGCCCATTACCCTTATTTATTTTGTCAACATTTGAAGAAATGATCCAAAATCAGGTGAAACACCTTCCATTAGTTGAGTTTGCTTATAATAACACTTATCACGCCTCTCTAAAAATGGTACCTTTCGAAGCACTATACAGAAGGAAATGTAGAAACCCTGTTAGCTGGGACAACATTGAAGATAAAGAGGTGATAGGACCTGAAATGCTTACATAAATGGAACAACAAGTTAAAATTATTCGTGAATGCTTGAAGGAAGCTGATAATAGGAAAAAGAGCTATGCACAATTAAAGCGAGTTGATAGGAAATTTGAACTTGGTGAGAAATTCTTTTTCGAGTTAATCTGAAAAAGAGTTCTATAACTTTTGGCAAGGCTACCAAGTTATCACCTTGTTATTTGGGACCCTTTGACATAGTTGATGTAATGAACCCTATAGCTTGTCGTTTAGCTTTACCTCTTGCTTTATCATGAATGCATGACATTTTCCATATTTCTTTTCTTAAGAAATATGTTTTAGATTTATCACATGCGTTGAATTGGAATTCCTTGCAGGTCCAAGACCTAGGAATAATCATGGTTAAGCCCATTCAAGTGTTGGAAACTTGTCATTTGCACTTAAGAAATCATGAAATAAGTCAATGTAAGGTCCAGTGGGACCAGTTTAACAAAGAAAGTGCAACTTGGGAAAATATCGAAGAAATGAGAATTGCTTTTCCATACTTGTTTGATCAAAATTGATTCTGAAAACTCATTAAATATGAAAAATTTATTCACGTTTGGATGTTAAATATGCCAAACTTGGGTAGTTAATGAACTATTTGACAACTATTTTAAATACTATTTTAAATACTATTTTGAAAACTTGAATTTCTCAATTATAGTTTTGTTATGAACATATGAATGGAAGGACAATAATTAATTTTTGTCCTAACCTTTAATGGTTTGATCAAGTTAATCATCAGGATGATTCTTTTAAGGAGAAAGGTATGTAACATCTTAGTAATGACTGTTACCATAAAGAATTCCACTCTTGAAATTGAAAACGTTGACATGTGATTTGTCTTAGGAAGGTGTTTTCTTTTGATGTTAAAAATCAAGTTTGCAATGGGTAAGTTATTACTATTCAAAATTCATGCTTGATGTAATTCTGTTTACTTGGAAATGAAGCTATTATGTGTTGTGAACTCTAAGTTGTAACTCTGTACTATTATTTTCATATTTACCATATGATAAAAGTACACCATGAATCAATTCCATTGATCCAAGGTATGCTTCAGTTCTTCTTTAATGTCATCTTCTTAATTCAAATTCTTAATGAAATACATTATGGAATCGAGCTATGTTTTGTTGTAAATTGTAGAGGACCTGGATATAGGTATTCTTACTTGGCATCAAAATTCAAACAGTAAGTTTGGACCTCCTTTATAAGTTGTTTGTAACCCTGAGCAACATAAGGAGATTGAGTATTTTTGTTATTGGGGTGGTAAGGAAAATACCTTATCCTTGGTCGGAATGGTTGGTGCTATTTGGATTTGACCTAAATTGAAATGTTTACCCTATTTGGATTTCTAACCTAAGGTAACAATACTTACCTAGGACCTATTAATAAACTACCGTGGGTTGTGTCCTAACCTATGTTTTAATGTCCTACCCTATATGGATTCTAATCTAAGGTTAATAACCGAACCTATGGTAATATGGTTAGTGGATATGGGGTTTTGGAAATAACCTAAGGAAATTCTAAAGACCTAAGAACTAAGATGGAAACATAACTAATGTTAAGGTGACCTAAACTATTACCAAGCCTAAAGGGGACCTAAGTTTTGCATGGAAAATGGGAAGTTGTTGGCGATGGTTTCAAAGGTATTAATGTGGATTAAATTTTTGTCCTTACATCCTAAATTATCTAAGATTGGCGGAGGCATAAAAAGATGATGGGATGCCTAGCTGACATCATTGCTAAATTTAAAATGATTGGGAATTTTTGAAATTAACTTCGCCAAATTTGGAAGGGAAATGGAATAAGGAAAGAGGAGGGAACTGGAATTCAATGAATTCAATGGCATCAATTACAGCAAAGAAATCACCTAGGAAAGATGAGAAACCAGTTTTGTGGAAAGTTGTTGGTCATTTGATCTTTCTAGTTCTTCCTCTGCATGAAATGTCAGGTTCTTTGAACCAGAAATTCTATTTTTTGATCCATTATGAGCTTGGATATCTTTGAATTGTTTTTGAACATGTGGAAATATAGAGGAAGCTGGGATATTTGCTTGTTGACGTCATTTCAGAAAGAAGATGTTTTTGAGAGGCTCGGCTGGAGATCTTCTGCAAAATAAAAGAAAACACTATCAGGCATGATAGGCTCTTCCTATTAAATATTTCTACTTATTTCTAAACATCTTCATTAAAATAACTCTTCTCTTAGAAACAAATGGTTTTGTGGAATTATTATGGTGTATTTTTCTGTATTCTTCTACTTGGATTTGTTGTTCGTAAAAGATTTGATATGGGTAATTTCTTGATGCATATTTGAGTAAATCATGTATTATCTTGTTGGAAACTAGAATGTTTCTAAAATCATGTGAACTTTTGTTTCCTGTGCAAAATAGATTAAGCGAAAAAAATTGTTTATAAATATTTGATCTCGGTTTGTTCCCTCTGTTGAAGAAAAGTAGGAAATGAGATGTCTTTTTGCTAAAACGAGTGTTGTTTCAAATATTGTTGTTCTACTATGATTATACTAGTTCGGGTGTTGGATTTAACACTTTATGGATTTATTTTTCATTTGGAAATGATAGTTGAAAGTGGTATACTCTTTTTTAGTTTGAAATAACTTGATTTTGTGAGCTTTTGTGGGTTGTTTTTAGGAAGTAGGTAAATGTCCTTACTAAGTAAGGGTTTTTTTTAGTCATTCTTCCTTACACGAAGCATGATAAAAGTTATTTATCTTCTTCTGTGAATTTTTGATGACCATGATGTTTTCACACCTACACATTATGAAACAAAGTTTTATTACTCTTACTGTTGGTACACACGGATGATTGTTGTGGAATTTGACTTTCTTATTTGTATTTAAATCTGGCCGGACACCTTTCCATCATATCTAAAATTGATTTATTTTATCCCTATGGAATGAAGAACATGTTTACTCTATTGTAATGTCATAATAATTTTCTACTCAGGATGAAATAGCTTTGTTTGTAGTGTATTAATCTATTAATGATTAGATGAAATTGGAGCTTCTGTTGTTTCTTGATACTTCTGGTATAGTTGTGAGCTGAATCTATTAAATTTTTCTGTTAGTAATAGCTGGTAAGCTACTAAGGTTGTCCCTATTTTGCATTGAGATAAATACATCTCCGATAATTGACTTGCATAATATAGTTATATATATATATATATATATATCTGATTCAGTGTAGGGAAGAAGTAATGAGAACCTCTCTCTCATCTTGATTATTGAATCCTATTTCAATCTCTCCTTTGTGAGTTAAAGTACTCATCATTGTTATCTTTGAAATCTGAAGAAAGTTGTACTTTGTTCTCCCTCTTCCTATTTATTCTTTTCTATTATTCATCCTTGCATGAGATAGACCAGTTTGATTGTGTTAAGTGAATGATTTTGTAGAGTAGATAGCTGAATGAAATACTTCCTTTCTTTTCTTCTCCTTTACAAATGCATGTTAATGAGATAATGAATTTGATGTGTGACTTCCTTCGGGTGCATGTAAATGGAATTTACATTCTTTTTTCTCTCTCTGAGTTATTGAATACATTGTTGTACTCATTAAACCTCGAAGGATGAGTAAATTTTTCTCTCTTGCCATATGTTTACTTTCTCTCTTCTGCAGTAAACCTGTTGAAATTGAATGGGTATTAAAAAGGGAATATTGTTTTAGGATATCGATGGTTCATCCTAAATACCATTCTTAAAGATCGAATGAAATTGGTCTTTATATGGTATGAAGAATTATGTTAGTGTTGTGACTTGTGATTCATTGCTTCTTTAAAATAATTCCTTTTTGAAAACTTAGGGTTAGTATCCTTCTTGAACATTTTCTTGAATCAAGAATGAACTATATACCTCTATAGTATTATTCCGATAAGTAATTGAGATGTATTATTACTTATCTATTATAATATTTCTTGTGAAATTACTGAATGAAGAGTTTTAATTTGATCGTGATTCTTACTTGATGTTATGTGGCTTCTCTTTCAGTTCTTTATTTTATGATCCTTATTCCTTTATGAGATATCTATATGAATTTCTTTAATGTTTCATAAAAGCAAGGTTCTTTTTATGAAATAGTTAGTTGAAAGCACATCATTTTAATGTTTAGTTCTTATCATGCTTTGTTCGATAGACAGACCCGTGATAGCAATTTTTGCAGATGGATTTTGTAAGTGATAAGACAAGAAAATTTCTTTTATGATGCTTCTTGTGTTTACCTAAATGCTGCATCTTTTATGAGGAATTATTATTCTTATTGAAATGTAATTGAAAAAGGGAAAAGTTTTATTCTTCCTTGAGTTTATCAATGCTGATTGGCATGAGTGAAGTCTGAAATGTTTAGAATTGTAAAATGTATATTTTGTTTTGAGGAATGGAAAAAGGATTGAGTGTTATTTTTATTTGATGTATCATTCACTTTCGGTTTACTATAAAGGAAATTTTTTAAAATTGTCATTATTCTTTCGTAAACCTATCTATTTTGAATCATTTCAGTTGAACTCAAATGAAATTGATAGGAAGGGAATTGATACTTTATTCCTTTATTACATGTAACTTATAAGTTGGCATGTATAGATGAGAATACAACTAGGTCATTATGGTTTATTAGATGACATTAAATAAAAGAGTAAATTACTTATGATTCTTGTGTAAATTAAATGGTATAAATGAACTCTAACGAATATAAGTTAAACGAAGGATAAAAAATCTAAAAGGATAATCATTCGGTTAATACCTTTGACAATCATACTCAAATGAGGTTTGGAAGGAAGAAAACATACTTCCTCTTGTTAAATGTATTAAACTTCCTTTCGAAGGTGGTCAGTTCCCCTGCTAATATGAATTAACACAAATTATTACAAAATTATAATTTAATTACCTTGTTAAAACAATAGAGGAAAGGGCTAGTTTTGGTTTTGAATCACAGTGAGCGATGCCGGTCACTGTCACCGGTACCAGTTTTTGCTAACTGATATCGGTAGGGGCAGTGGTTTAGGGGATTTTAGTGAAGGTTGACTATAAGGTGGCTATGGTGTTTATAAGGCTAGTAAATGATTGGGGATAGGTAATGGGGTGATGGAGAAGACTCAGAGAATATGGGGGTTGTTCTTGGGGCAATGTAAGGGTAGAGGAATGACAGTTAGATGTAGGGTGTTACCAGGTAGTAGATCTAGGAATAGACTTATAATTGTTGTGATTTAGAAGTTCAAGAAATGTTATCAAAAGAACATACAAGATACTACTTACTAGTTCCTGATGAAGATACAGGTCCAAAGACTATGATGACGAAGGCAGGGTTCAGGTAGGATGATCTGACAATCCAAGATGAGCTATTTTCTCTCCCAATGCTTGGATGAGTGTCACTGGGCTCTGGTTACTCAGTTGCAGTCTTGGGCTTGATGTCCTTCTCTATAAACTCCTCTCCTTCCTTCACTTGTCTCTGCTCAGCCAAGTGAATTCTAGATCCTTCCAATGACTTCTGATATTCCGATCAATGAAAATTCAGCCCCTTGCTTTTGGTTGGGGGAGGTCATTTACAGGGAACCGATGGCGGTTATGTAACCGACGGCAGTCGAGTAGGAACCAATGTCGGTTAAGTCAAAGTGGGCTATTTTTAGTAAAATAGCCAACTTTCCCTCCTTTTCTCTCGAGGAATCAGTTGTGGGCTTGGTCATGTCATTATTAGTTTGATTTTGGTGTGGGTGAGGAGTAATTAGTCATGGGTGTGGATGTAGACCAAGTTATAGGTCTTAATTAGGTTAGTTTAGGGTTAGGGCTAGGTCATGATGAGGTGGTGAAATGTGGTGGCAGGTTTGGAGATGTGGATTTATTAAATATAAGGTAATTAATAAATAATTGTGCAAGGTTTAGGTGGTGAGGCTACGTTACGAAATGGGATGCGGGGCACGGGGGGTCGTAAGACACAAATTTGGTGTCTACATTATCCCCCTGTTGTCATGTAGTTTGTCTTGTAAAGCTTCATTGACAATAATAAGAAGTGGTTACTCCTATTAAGGGTATAGGTAATCCCCCTCAAATCTATCACAGATTGAGGTAGCGTGAAATCAGGGATAGGGTTGATAAAGGGTAAATGGTGTTGAGATGATGGTAAGATGGTGGGGTAGGTCCAATGAAGCAGACACACGTTGAAATGCAATAGTGCGACCAGGGTACATGATTTGAAGAGAAAAAAAGCAATTCATAGGCAAAGGTCGATAGTTTATCCAAACAAGGGTGATATAATCCTGGTATCCAAAGCATAGGAAGTAACTCCAGGGGATATAATAGGTAAGGTACAGGAACATTTAGGCATGTTCGGTAGTACCAAATAGTTGGTTTGGTTGAGATAAACGTCACGGTCTTGGTCTAGGGAAAGTTGGTCGACTGATCAAGTCAAGTACCCTAATCATGCTAAAACATGAACAGGTGAGCTCGATTTGTCAAAAAGCTACATAATGGGTGGATAAAATTGTAAGATGTGGGTTTTGGGTGAGGTATTTAAGTGGTGCGGCCTTAGGTCGGGCCTGATTGGTTGGTTGCAGTCTTGGGTCAGGCCAAATGGTTGGTTGCGGCCTTGGGTCAGGCCTGATTGGTTGGTTACGGCCTTGGGTCGGGCCAAATGGTTGGTTGTGGCCTTGGGTCGGGCCTGATTGGTTAATTGCGACCTTGGGTCGGGCCAAATGGTTGGTTGTAGCCTTGGGTCGGGCCTGATTGGTTGGTTGCGGCCTTGGGTCGGGCCAAATGGTTGGTTGCGGCCTTGAATTGGGCCAATGAAGTGAAAAAAGTATATTTAGAAAAGGAGGGTATAGGCGATGTGGTGAGAAAGGGAGATTGGTGAATAAGGGCAGAAATTGTCGTGAAAAAGGTATTAAACCGATATTGGTTAGCTGTGACCGGTATCAGTTAGATGACCGATACCGATAGTTTAGGGCAGAAAATAACCAATATCGGTTATAGGTAAAAAAAACCTATAAAAAGAAAAATACGGCCTGTCATTGTCACATTGTCAATTTGATAACCAATACGGCTTTTCTGGGTGTTAAAAGTGATTTTGGTGAGTTTGTACGTTGAGTTGGCAGTAGTTAAGTGGAGGAGTGAGTGATTGGTAGACCCCAGCGAGTAGGAGGCAAAATTTGATTGGTGGAGGACCCAGCAGAGAAGATTTATAGCCATGGCACAGCCAGGACGAGCAGGAGGTGTTGGACTAGCTGGACCACCACCACCTATCCCACCACGACGACGTGTAGTCGTACCGGTAGGTTCTAAACCTCTAATTATGTGAATTTAATGATTTTAAGTTTAGATTTGGGTTTTGGGTAGGAATCCAAAATTTAATGAAATAATGAATAAATGGATGTAATTTGAAAAATGGAGTGGGTAGGTAGGTTAGTTAGGCTAAAACGGTAGGGTGGGTAGGTTTGTAGGGTTTTCCAGTGGGTATAAGGGTAGAAATAGGCAAAAATATGGTTTTGGGGGCCACGTCAGATTTGGCTCCAGACCTGGACAGTGACCGATGTCGGTCACTAGGCGACCGGCATCGGTCACCAAATTTTTAGGCAAATTGGGTTGTTGGTAGACCGGCGTTGGTCGTATGTCGACCGGTGCTGGTGTATATCATGTGCTGTAGGGGACCAGTGCCAATCAAGGGTGACCGGTACCGGTCATTAATTAGGTTTATTTTTGTTTTGTATCGTTATTGTTGGTGTTTTGTGTTGGTTGTTGGTGGTGTTTGGGGTGAAGAGGGAGGGGGTAGAGTTGAGGGAAGGTGATTGGGATGGGGGGAAATGGGGTGGTTGTGTGGTTGGTTTGGCTAGGATAGATTAGGTGTTGAGTATGAATTAGGAGGTGTTAAATTGGTAGGGGCATAGTTAGATGGCGAGAGTAGATCAGGGTGATTGGTAGGGTGTGAGATAAGGAAAGGGGATATTGTAGAAGTTTTAGGGTAAGATAGGTGGGTGTAGATGTGTGTTATAGAGTCGGGGTGTGGTCAGGTGGGTAAAAGGGGGTACAGAGGGTTAAGGTAGTTATTTTTGTAAAGGGTAGGTCTAATGAAGTGGGTTGTTTTTACAGGTACGTTAACAGCTTACGATGCGGGATCGGATGCCCCCGCTATTGAGACAGATGTGACCACATGTGTCCGCAGCACAGTGGGCCACTATGCGCGAGGTGGGACTTGGCGGAGTCTAGCGGTATATGGCTGTGGATAGGGAGCATAGCCTTATGGTTTCCCTCATTGAGAGATGGGATCCAGCAACCAATGTTTTCCATCTCCCTACTGGAGAGATGACAATTACCCTGGAGGATGTGTATCGCATCCTGAGACTACCGATCGTAGGGGAGGCAGTATTCTAAGTAGATGCAGAGATGGCTATGGACAGCATTATTCAGGTATTTGGAGATGCAGCCGCATTATTGACTTATCACAGTGTGAGCATTTCCTATGGGGACATGTATCGCGCCCACAGACATGAGACACGGTTTGCCATGTTGATGATGATAGGTATCACCTGCTTCGCCCTCCCGGACTCAGAGGGAGGCCGCTTCCCACGGGCTTTGATGGGATTGTTGCACAAGATGGTAGAGGAGCATGTGTGCTATGCTTGGGCACTAGTATATCTAGTGCAACTATACAGAGAGTTGTGGGGTTATCGTCGGATGAGGCGATTTGGGATTTGCTCCACATTTTTGTTACACTGCTAGGCATATGAGCACATCATATGTATACGACCAGTAGGGTTGCCCCAGCAGCCAGGGCCATAGGTTATATACAGATATGGCTTTCAGAGGTGGTTGGGGGTCATGGTCCAGCCACAAGCAGTGCTCGCAGGACAGGACGTAGCCTACTACCGACATATGTTAGAGTGCTTGACTACGCTAGACATTGTATGGAAGCCCTACAGAGGCCATCAGCCCCAAGGAGGAGCCCGAGCATAGATGCGCTGGATCTAATATACTTTCTAGACAGCTGGATGGAGGCCTAGAGAGCATGAGTAGATACCCCTAGAGAGGGTACAACGGCAGTTGGGGCTGCGACAGGATGAGCCACCTCCCTTCCCACAGTACCGGAGGGATGATGTAGAGGCCCCACTTCCTGCACCGCAGCCCGTTGACCCAGATTGGGTAGCAGAGAGGCCAGCAGATGATACAGTGGACGACGCTGGGTGCACAAGTTCATTTTTGGTGTGGTGGGCAGGGGAGAGAGTAGCTAGGAGAGAAAATCCCGCATAGCCAGATGTAGCGGCTGTTATAGCAAAGAGGGACCAGCTCTTGGGATAGGTGTAGTTGTTATAGGGGCAGCTTGTTGCTGCACAGGCACAGATCAAGGTATTACAGGGGCAGTTAGCCTAGGCACAGGTACAGGTACAGGCACAGCCACAGGCACCACCACAAGCAGTGGCACAGCCACAGGCACCACCACATATACCGGCATAGCCACAAGCACCACCACAGCCACAAGCACCACCACAAGTATAGGCACAGGGTGTACCGGCAGGACAGGGGCCACTATTACTAGGATTCGGGGGACCAGCCCCAGCAACAATGGTGGCACAGGCCCGCTATATGGAGGCGAGAGCGGAGGCCCGATATTATCAGGATGTCCTTGATGGTACCGGGGATGACTATCAGACATATGCGGCGCACAGAGCCGAGACCTCTTGGAGCTAGAGATCCCAGGGGGGTGCAGCCACAGCCGGTGGGTCGGTGACAGGGAGGAGACGAGAGCCAACACAGGGACCAGCAGGGAGAGGGGCTGAGGGTGGTCGGGAGAACTAAGACACCCCTGGAGCAGATATGGTTCTTTTTTGGCTATTGGATATAGACACCAGTCTACGAACCGGTTATGTTTATAGAGGCCTACGTGCCTACATATGATTTATTTATTCATTCTTGTTGTATATACCGGCCTGCGAGCCGAGTACAGGTTGTATAGTTGATACCGGTCTGCAAGCCGAGTATATTTTTGATATGAGAGACTGGCCTGCGAGCCGAGTCAAGATCTTGATAGTGATTGTGGCCTGTGTGTCGGCTTTGTATTATTTTGAGCTAACAGAGGCCCCCATGCAGGGGAAGTTGTATATTTAAACATTGATATATATAGATGATGATTTTGATCCACATGGTGTGTATAAAAATGTTTTTATATGTTTTGTCGATAGTTTTAAAAAAAGGAGGCATGTGATATCGGTTAGCTAACCGACGTCGGTAGATTGTAGACCGAAATTTAATGTGTATAGATGATGAGTTAGATCTAAATGGTGTATATACTGAGGGGTTTGATGTAGATATTGAAATGTCGTACATATTTTGTGTTGATGGTTGTTTTATTGTAGATAGATGATGTTGATGAAATTGTGATGATATATTGATGTGATTTTGATGACAAATATTAATAATGGTGTTGTTATGCAGGAAAAAGAGGCAGGCGCCACAAAAATTTGTAAAAAAATAAAAAAAAGGCCCAGGTTTAAGCAAAACGAGACATGTGACCGATATCGGTTAGCTAACCGACGTCGGTAGAACAAGGACCGATATCAGTTAAGCAACCGATACCAGTTATTCCAAAATGAGATTTTCTAAAAATAGAAAAGCTTGGGCGGGAACTTAAGTTCTTATTTTTAGAGTTCTTATTTTTAGAGTCATGTAACAAGTTAAATACATGAATGCAACGCTGTTTGACGACTGATACAGGTAATTACATGAAAGAATTGAGTGATAAGGAGGAAAAAGACAGGTAAAGTGAGTGTGGGCTGAGATTAAGAAGGTAGAAAGACAAGTTATATTTGAAGAGGGTGATGAACATGGCTGGACGAGGAGAAACATCCAGCAGGCAGGGATGAGAGGGAAGACAAGGTCCACCCCAAGCTGCTACATCCCAAGAGGTAAACTGTTTGATTGTATTTTAATTCTTGCATGTTTTGATGAATAGGCTAAGAGAAGGTAAGAAGGTAGAGATGAGAAAGAAAAGGTGATAGGTAAGGGTTTGGGATAGAGTGAGTGTTATGGGGTAAGTAAGCAAGGTGTTCACGTATGTTTATAGGTATAGAGAGGAGTAAACGAGTAAAATAATTGTCGTAGGTGGTGTTTTTAAGTAGGCTATATAGGATTGACAGTGACCGATATCATTTAGAGATAACCAGTATCGGTTAGTAAACCAGTATCGGTTATCTATAACCGATACCGGTTACTATAGGAATTTCTAGAATGTGAGAAAAAACACTTGGGGATTTGATTTATTGAATGGTTATGTGTCATTTTGATGTAAGCAAGTAGAGGCAGGGTTGAGGATGAATGATAGTGTGCCAGCTTTGTTGTCACGAATCCGAGCAGATATAACACCAGCTGAATGGGCATTGATAAACCATGTGGGGTTAAGTGGAATCCGCTATTATTCATGAATCACACGCAATCATGCTATGTTGCAGGCGTTGATTAAGAGGTGGAATCTGAAAAATAATACCTTCTATCTGCCAACAGGGGAGATGATAGTGACGTTGGAAGATGTGTTTAGAATTTTGAGGCTCCCAATTACAGGAAGACCAGTATATCAGGCATTTCCTAGCGCGGGGCGGGGAGTGATAACAGCAGTATTTGGTTCAGCTGCACGAGATTTGACACAGCGAGGTTTGACATTCACTTATGGTACAATGTATGCAACACACCCTGAGGAAACAAGGTTGGCAGTGGTATTAATGATAGCGGTGGGGTATTATGCATTACCGAGGGTGGAGGGGGGAAGATTTCCAAAAGCATTGATGAGTGTTATTTGGGAAATGATAGAAAGGAGCGTGACTTTTGCATGGGCACCCGCATATCTGGTGGAGTTATATAGGGGTTTATGGGCCTGCAGGTGAAAACACGGGATGACACTGGATTGTTCATACTTATTACATTGTTGGGCCTATGAGTACATTGTTTATGTGTGACCGATAGGCTGACCCATCCAGTCGGGAGAGACAGGAGTGCAGAGGTTGGGATTCAGACGATGGGTCCAGACAGAACAAGAGGCGAGATCCCAGGCCATGATAGATGACATCGAGTATTATAGGTAGGTATGGGAGATGGTGACAATTACAGATATTTGTTGGAGACCTTACGGGAACTATATGGTGACAGAGCACATAGCTGAGGAGTTGAGGGGTGTAGAGCGATTGAGGTGGATCACAGGGCACAGGCTAGGTGAGTACGAGAGGATTCCTCTAGATCGCGTGTGGCGACAATTTAGATTTGTTCAGGATATACCTATGGCTTATAGACCATACATGAGGATCGATGCCGAGGCAACATTCTCACCTCCATGGCCAACACCTCCAGAAGGGCCAGAGGAGATAGCAGCCGATCGCAGGGTAATGGATGTAGGAGCGAAAGAGGCCTATAGATTATGGTGGGTAGCAGAGCTGTGAGGTGTACATGATCGTCCTGACATAGCTATGACTACAGCGGAGAGAGATTTTCTACAGGGTTTAGTTCATCAGCTCCAAACGTGGGTGAATGAGACAATGGGATTGTTAGCGGTTGTAGAGTCACGAGTGGAGAGACTAAAGGCAAGATTCCTCCATGCAAGAGGACGTATTCGTATGTTACAGGAGATGTTGGCGGATCAGTGGGAGGAACCAATAGCAGTGGCACCTTTGAGGATGGAGAGGCCAAGTGAGTGGCATCGACGATCACGATCACCACCTGATTCAGGAGCAGGCACAAGGGTCTAAGTGAATTTCATAAGAGTATAAGAATAAATAAGGATGCCGACCTACGCGTCGATGATAGAGAAGATGTATGTGTTTAACATCTAAATAAAACTAAATATGTATGTTGATTTGAGTTATGATAATAATAAGAATGGTTGTGTTTTGAATGTTTTGTTTTGAAAAAAGATAAAGATGAATGTGAGCAAATAGAAATACTCAAATAGATTTATATATACCACACATGATAGGTTATGGTAGGGAATGGTTGAGCTAACCTTGGGAGACCCCATGTCTCCTAAGTGCTGCCCACATAGCCCATTGCACAAAGCAAGGAGGGGCCTCAGACCGATGTAGTTCTCCCTTAGGACCAAGGAGAGGTGAATTCAGGTAATTTGGTTATAGTTAGGCAATTTGTTGGCTGGTAAAAATATTGATATTGGTAGGGTAACGTTATTGGTGTTGGTAAGGGACTGGCAATGTTGG
Organism: Taxus chinensis; assembly: GCA_019776745.2. Taxonomy (NCBI): domain Eukaryota; kingdom Viridiplantae; phylum Streptophyta; class Pinopsida; order Cupressales; family Taxaceae; genus Taxus; species Taxus chinensis. The sequence continues at coordinate 74,977,870 of CM034151.1, forward strand.
TGTAGGTATAGGTGAAACGAAAGTTAGCTTACCCAAGTAGCAAGGAATCATGTCCTGATTAATGTCAACACACAATCCTAGAGTCGAGTAAAAGAGGTAAAATTGTCCTGTAGTTGAGAAGAGCTAAACAAACCACATATTAACATAGGAGGGGCTTGAATCCCTAGGTGCCTTGTATAGGCAAGAAGTCGATAGGTGAAAAGAGTCGTATTATCTCAATATATTGGATATACGTCAAGTCCCTTGAGTTTTGTTGTGTTGATGAATGGTGAGGTGAGGTGGCTGGTATAGCTGGGGTGCATAGAACTTATTATAAGGTGATTATTTTGACGAAAGAGAACCAAACCTAAATAGACAAGTCCATGACTCAAAAGTGATTTGGAATACTACTTTTATTTTTTCTGGATATAGACTGATCAATGCGGGAAGTCTACATAGGGGATATGTATTTTGTTGTTCTTGAGGTCTTCACGAAGCTGATCAATGCGAGAAGCTTCTGATAAAGGCTAACTTTGTATAGCTGTCCTTCAAGGGAGCAGTCTATTTATAGTAGCAGATGTAGTTTTTGTGTATAGTTGTCCTTCGGGGGAGCAGTCTATTTATAATAGTAGAAGTGACTTTGCACATAGCTATCCTTCGAGGGAGCAGTCTATGTATAACTTAGAGGTCTAGATGTCTGTTTGGCATGAAGCATCTAGTTTTGTAGGAAGTTTGACTCAAGAATATCCCATAAGTGTATAATTGAGAACATGTTATTTTGATACTTTTAAGTGAACTAGACTAAAAAGGGGAAGGCATCTTTAAGAGAAGGTAATGACAAAACCACGAGAGCTTGATTCTATTTTGAGATGCATGGAACAAAACTGTATGAGGTAGTAAATGAGCTCAAGGGACGAGCGCAAGGTAGATAAGAAGTGATATAACACTAAATTCAACAGTAGAATGGTCGAAGATGCAAGGCATTAAGGGGTTCAGGCTCAAGTTTACCACTAAACAAAGCTAAATAGTAAGTGCCTAATCCGTAAGTATGAGTGATAATGTAGGGCCCAATCCAATTAGGAGTAAATTTTCCACGTTTGCTCTTTTCTAGTTTGGTTACATGTTGATTCTCTTTGAGGACAAGATCACCAACCTTAAAGGTACGCTCATGGAGTCACTTATCATAAGCACGCTTGATGCGTTTTTGATAGATTTGAAGATGGTCAAGAGCTGTAAGACGACGCTCATCAAGAAGCTCCAATTGGGCTAACCGCTCTTTTCAGAAATCATCATTGGTGAGAATATCCTGAAGAGATATTCTTAGGGAGGGTATCTATATTTCGAGAGGCAAGATAGTCTCGGTACCATATACCAAAGAGAATGGGGTGGCATTAGTGGAGGTGCGAATGCTAGTCCGATAAGCCCAAAGGGCAAACGGGATGTGATCAGGCCAATTGCTTCCAGAATCATTAACAAATTTCATGAGGATTTTGGTTAGGGTTTTATTAGAAGATTCGGCTTGACCATTTGCTTGTGGATAGTAAGGTGATGAGAAGCTAAGTTTGATACCAAAGTTGTCACAAAGGTCTTGTAACAACTTATTTTTGAAAGATTTTCCATTATCTGTTATCAGGCGATGAGGAATGCCAAAACGACAGATAATGTGATGGTTAATGAATTTGATGATTTTTTCTTTTTTGGTTGAAATGAGTGGAATGGCTTCCACCCATTTAGTGTAATATTCGGTTGCTGTGATTATCCAATGGTGACGTTGCAAAGATGGTGGGTGAATCTCACCAATAAGGTCTAAACCCCATTGTGAGAAAGGCCAAAGATCTCGTGCGACCTGTAGCGGATGGCTAGGAGTATGTTGAAGGTTGGCATGTTGTTGACACATAACACAACGCTTAACATATTCGTAGCAGTCGTTATTAAGAGTAGGCCAATAATAGCCTAGGCGAAGGATTCGTTTGGCCATGACAAGGCCACTAAAATGTCCACCACAAATACCGTCGTGGACTTGTTGGATGGTATAGGTGACCTCCGCACCGGTTAGACATCGAAGGAGGATGCCATCAAAGCCATGTTTATAGAGGAGTCCCCCCATGATGACATAACGAGAAACAATTTTAAGAAAATCACGTGCATTTGCCGTTACTAGTAAGGTCAGGTGGGAGAACAAAGGTTGTAAGATAGTCATGAAATTGGTGATACCAGGTATCCTGCGAATTAGCAGACACATTATTTATCATACAAACATCTGGGGCTGGAGTAAGATGGGGCAAAGAGTTGTTGGACCAAGACGAATATGTCAGAGTCAGTTGGTGAGGCAGGAATTTGCGAGGCTAAGCAAGCCATAGTATCCACAAATTTGTTAGTGGAGCGGGGAATGGTTTGGATAGAATAATGAGTAAATAAGGTCAAAAGTGAATCCACGTAATGTTTGTACTTTTGAAGTTCCTCATTTTTACATTGGTAGATGCCCATAACTTGATTGACTACCAGTTGGGAGTCGCCAAAAATGTTAATAGACTTGACACCTAAGTGTAACGCAACCTGGAGACCCAAAAAAGGGCCTCGTATTCCGCTGTATTATTAGTACAGGGGAAATCAAGCCGGAATGAAAGAGGCATAGGCTCAGCATTAAGAGGAATGAGAAAAACGCCGGCTCCACTGCCGCGCTGGCATTTGGATCCATCGAAGAAGAGGGTCATTGGATATGACTCCTCACTGAGTGAAAGAGTGGCAATGAGTTCGTCAGGGAAATTAAAATTGGTAAATTGCTCCCCAGGTAAAGGGGCTTCCGCGAGTTGGTCTGCGATAGTTTGTCCTTTGATTGACTTCTGGTGTACAAATTCAAGGTTGAGGTCAGCGAGGAGCATAAGCCATCAGGCGATGCATTGGTTTAGATGAGGTTTGGCGTACATATAATGAATGGGGTCCTCATTGGTGATGACAAGATTTTTGTGATTTAGGATGTAGTGTTAGAGTTTGGTGGCCACGAATGAAAGGGCTAGGCACAACTTTTCTACATGTGTATACCTAGTCTCATAATCCACGAGAGTATGACTTATGTAATAAACGGCTTGTTCGCAATGCTCAGAGTCACGATGTGCGAGCATGGCTCCTACCGCATGGTCGGTGGCAGAAAGGTAAAGGTAGAAAGGGTGATCGTCCTGAGGTGGGATAAGCAAAGGTGGCTACAAGAGATAGGCTTTGAGAGCCTCACAGGCTTGGTGGCACTCTTTGATCCATTGAAAGGACAATGTCCTTTTTAAGGAGGTGATGGAAAGATTGACATCAATCCGAGAGTCGGGAGATGAAACTCCAGATAGATTGGAGTTTAACTTGCAAACTATGTAATTGTTTGAGGTTAGTAGGTGGGGGTATTTCTAGGATAGCTTTGACTTTAGATAGATCAACCTCGATGCCACGTAAAGAGATGATAAAACTAAGAAGTTTTCCCGAAAGGAAACCAAAGACACATTTCTTTGGTTGAAGACGAACACAATATTGTAACAGGCGATCGAAAATAATGGTTAAAACATCGAGATGTTCACTGTGATGTTTAGATTTTCTAAGAAGATCATCAACATAATCCTCAAGGATATAGTGTGCATAATGTCATGAAAAATGTAAGTCATAGCCCGCTGATAGGTCGCACTAACATTCTTAAGGCCAAACGGCATGACAGGATAACAGAAGGTTCCCCATGGAGTTATGAAGGTAGTTTTATGTTGATTGGTCAGGGCTACCAAAATTTGATTGTGTCCCAAGGAGCAATCCATGAGAGAAATCATCTCATGGCCCATAGTGAGATCTAACAAGTTGATCAATACTTGGGAGGGGAGGAAGTAATCCTTCAGGCAAGCGAGGTTAAGGTCCTGGAAATCCATACATATCTGAAGTCCCCCTGTCACTTTATTGATAGGTACGATGTTAGAAATCCATTGAGGATAGTTAATAGGCAAGATGAAGGAAACCGAAAGGAGTCGTTGAAGCTCTTCTTTGACCAAGAGGGCAATGAGTGGATGTATTTTTCTCAGTTTTTATTTAACTGGTTTGGACATCGGGTTTCAGGGTAATGTTATGGACAGCAATGTTAGGATCTATTCCTGGCATGTCAGCGTAGGACCAAGCAAAAGCTTGGTTGCAGGCATGGAGGAAAGGTAGTAAAGGTAGCTTGTTCTAATGCATTAAGAGATTGTCTGATCTTCACAATGTGAGGATCGTCCTCGATGTGGATGTTGATTTCTATAGTTGAATCATTCAACATGGTTTGAGTTTCAGATAGTAAGGTGCGTTGAATATAAGAGTCGTCCGCACCAAGGTAAGTGAGAATGGAGTCGTCATCATGGCACTCAACAACATTAATGGAAGGTGATTCCTCTTTGATCATAGTCTGGATATATAAGGGGAAGAGAAGATGGTTCCTCATTATCGCGTTGATAAGTGAGAGGACCCAGGAAGATAGCGTTTATTCAAAAAAAAATGTTAGGAGGGATAGATTCCGGGTCTATCGACTTTGTGGGTGATGATGGAAAAATGGGTGATGATGGTTTGGAAGGGGTGACTTTGTCATCTTCCTGGATATACAAATGACACGAGGTTTCTCTGGTGTAAGTGTTTCAGGAAATCCAAGACCACTACGATCTTTTTGTTTGCGTGTAGTCACGGGAATGATTGTATGTCGGACTTGTTCATAAAGACCAAAACTAAAACCTTTCCAAGCACAGTGAGTCAAGAAGGTGAGGGTGAAACGACAATTTGTCAGGTATTGAAAATCGGATTGGAAGGGAACCACACCAAGGGGAGGTTTAGGGGTAACAAAGGATGTGTCAACACCCCCATATGTTAGGTTGGTGCGGCAATTAGGTGGTCCATAGGAGATTACCTCCCCCACAGACGGTCGTGGTAGGATGTGAATGTAGATGTCCGTACTCCTGTGGGGTATGGAAAGGCTAACATTATATAGGTGATACTCCCACTAGGGCGTATAGGCATTGAAAAATCTTACTTAAGGTCTGAGGTTGGGATGTGTATGAGGAAAGGAAGTGGTATTTGCGAACGAGGGTCTTCCATTGGTTGAAGGTGTAGGGAGGTGAGGTCGGATGGATGAGGCTGGGAATTGACTAGGTGGTTGGTCAGAAATTACTGGGTATACGACATTTGCTAGATGTTGTATGGGTGGTGATGTCGGGGTGTATGGGGTTGGCTGGGTGGTTAATGGTGGGTGGTCTTGTTTGGGTTGGGCAGTGTGTGACCAAACCACAAAGGTTGTGTGTGTTTGGTTGAATGGTGGGGGTTTTGGGTTTTGATGGTAGTTTTGTTTTCTTGTGTTTGGGAAAAAGGGGTTTGGGGATGTAGGGGGAAGGTTTTCTTGGTTTTTCTCTCTATGTTTTGAAAAGGGAGGGTTTTTGGTTCTTTTCTTGTGTGGGGGGCTTTTTTACGTTCTTCTAGTTAGCCAAGGAAAGAAAGGGGGGTTTTGATATGGGGTTGAGGGCGTGAGAACATGAAACCGGCGGGTTCTGGGGGAAAGAACATTACATGAAGGGAAACAAGATGACCATGGGGAAGTTGGGAGGGTTCTTTCGCGAGGGGGATGACCGGCAGCACCTCAAACAAAGGCTGTCGCACGCTTCCTGTGGGCGGGTCTTACTGCGCTCCGTCCCCCTCCGAGGTGTCTTGAGATCGGAAAGAGGGAAAGAAACAAGTCAGTTTCGTGGGGCGGGGGTCTTCGGGCGCTGAACGTGGCTCGTCTCGGGGGGGGAGGGGGGGGAGGGTTGCGGTGCTAATCGGCATCGGCTCGTTTGGCTTCATCCTCATGTGGATTTTTCTCCTTTTCATGGGGGGGTAGAGGGGGGGGTGGGGGGGGCTCGTTGGGAATGCCTGGGTGTTTGGGGCCAGGAATCGGGGGCCAACCTAGCCGCCCGGGGGTGGGGCCGGCTGCCCTGTCTGAAAGAGGGGGGGGAGTGACGGGTAAACAGAACCTGGGCCTTTGATGATGGATTTGTGGGTTTGAGGGTTGATATGTTGATCGGGATCCTTTTTGGGTGACATGTTTATGATAGATAACCCCCGACCCCTTGGATCTTGTATGGTGGGGCAGCAGAAGTGAGGTCGTCGTTGTAAAGAGAATTAGAGTATGATGTATTGATTCAAGGGTGGTGAGGGATGAGGTCCCAAATATAGAATGGTCGGGTGTTACTGTGATAGGTTTTATTAGTCGTTGATGAGACAAATAGGTTGGACTTGAGGGGCGGAGATTGGGGGGTCCTGCTGTCTCCCCTAAGTTGACTTTAGGACAAAGCTTTAACCTTTTTTGTTTTAGATAATCTAACCGTTTTCGTGTGTGTGTTAGACTGGGTATTGGTGAGGAGGGTGAGGCGTGCCCAAACCGTAGGGGAATGTTTGGGTTTAGTGGGGTCAATGCGAGGTTGTGCACTTTAGGTAAATGTTTGGTTATAGGCAATGACTAGGGTGTGAAGACATGAGGAGGGGACATAGGCATTTTTAAGCTTTTGTAAACACTGTCGGTAATAGAGTGGTAGGATCGAGGCCTGTCTGCAAAAAAAAAAAAACAGAATCGGTCCACTTCTGCATTTGGAGTATAATATGGTTGTTACTCAAACCAGGTTCCCATAGGGCGGAGGGGGGAGGTAATTCCGGGACAGAGCCGCCATTTCACAGTAAAAAAACATCGAGGGGGGAAGGGGGGGGGGGGGGAGGGGGGGTGTGCCAGTCGGCGTTGCTTCCGTCTTGGGGTCTTTCTTAGGGATGAGCAATCTTCACAGGTTGGGATGTTAATGGATGGAAAATTGTTGTATGGAAGAAAGGTGGGGGGAAGGGGGGCAGGTGTGGTTTTTTAATGCTTCCTGTGCCAACCCCAGCTTTTTTTTTTTTATACCAGTTTTTACCTTAGGACAAAAGTGCGAGCAAGGGCCTCTGTGTCGCGCGTCGCCTGCCCCCCAGGCGGGTTTGACCTCCCTTTTACTTGGGGTCCGTTGGCTGTGTTACGGGGTTGGTGAGTCCGGTAGGAGGGGAGGGATTGTCGACTAAAAGGGAAAGGACTAAATGTTGCAACACAACCCCCGTTTATGCCGAAGGACACGTTAGAAATGGGAGAGGGGGGGGCTGTCGGTAACCCTTTTCTTTTTATGTTCTTTTCTTCCCGATCTGGCGATTTACTAGACTTAAGTAGATTTCATTCCGTGGGCTTTTTGAGTGGCAATGATTACGAGATAAGAGTCCCTCCGATGGCCGGGAGTCGGCTGAGTTACCGCTGGGGTTGAGAGGGTTCCGGGGGCGGTTCGGGAGAAGGCCCGATGGAATCGTAGGTATAGGTTTCAGTATGACGTATTGCCCAGAAGTAGGCGTAGGGGGTTCAACATTGGCGAGAGGTTCTTTACTCATTCAAACTTAACTCATCTTATTGCTTTCCTTCTTTTGGTTGATCTTTCTTTTTCTTTCCCTCTCGATCTGGGGTGTGTCTGGTTTTTCAATCTCCTGTCTCTCTTTATTGTGATTTTTTTCTGTGTGGTGAGGGCCTTCTCCCCCTCTCCCTTGAGAAAATTTTCTATTTCCGTCTTTCTTAGATGGTCCCACCTCCTTTTGTTACTCTTTCTATCATCGCGCTACCACGGGGCTTACTCCTTCCTTCAGGCCTGGGCGGAGAAAAATGCGCGGGAGCAGTCATACTCGCCTTTTTTTTTCCTTTGTTCGGGAGGCTTTCATCCCAGCTTTTTTTTTGTGCGGGGCGGGCTATGTTTCTACCCGTTGGTTCCATCATGCTCACTCTCTGAATGGCATTCCTGTCATACACCCTCACCCGGCGCAACCTTATGACACATCCCGCTATCTGTCCGAGGATTCGTTTCCTTGTGGACCGAACGTTCCTTTTGTTTCTGCTCTTCCTTGTAGTCGGTCGGGGTGGTGTCAGAGGGCGTCAGCTCGGTCCTCACTCTTTTTCTCTCAAAGGAGGAGAATGTTTCGTGAAAATAGATAAGTTAGATATACATCCGCGTCAACCAGTCCTTGTAAGGTGTGGTTAGCAGAATGGTCATCTGTGAGAAGAGCTACTCTGGGAGTTAATTCCTTTATTGGGTAAAGGAATGGCAAGATTTCATCTTGTCTTGATGCTTCATGGTGTAAGGGGGTTCGGGGTCCGCCGTTAGGGAAGTATTTTTTGGCTTTGATTCACATAAATTTTTCTCGTTTTCTCTTTCACGTTCGATAGATGAGTGTTTGGTGTTGGTAGTCGAAGCCCGCATGGAGAGTTTCATGAAATAGAAAATCCCCCTCGTGCTGAAGATAATCTTTGGTTTATATGTTACTAGTGTTAAGAGGGTTTGGGAAGGGTTTTGCTGAATATTTTCAAATTTCGGTTAGCATGGGTGTTAGGATTATCGAGGGTTATATCCCCTACATCAACCATTTCCTGCACTATGTTTTTCAACATCTTGCAGTTTTCATGACTGTGTCCCTTCACGTGGTGGAAGTTACAGAAGTCATTTTCTTTGTACCAGGCAGGTATAGCACAAGTGGAATCAAACTCGGAATGAGGTTTAACAGGAGGCAATGTGATGGCTCCTGCTTTGAGCAATTTTTCCAAGATGACACCATATGTTTCTCCCAAGGGTAGTGTAGTTGATGGGCTCGGCTTTGTACTTATAAGTAGTTTTTGGCAGGGCATTAGACAGTGCTTGAGATTTAACCATCACCGCGTGGACAACTCATTTTGATTTAGAAGTAGTCGACATGTGAGAAGTGGTGGTATTGGGTTTATTGGTAGAATCTTGGAGTTCGGAAATTAGGGTTTTTGTTGTGTAACCACAATTTCTCTTCTTCTAAGGCTCGAATTTCTAGTTTCCAAGCCATGGTAAAGGCTTCATCAAAGGTGCAGAAAGTTTGAATTTGAAGAGTAGGAGAAATGTGCTTTGCGTATGCTTGTGTGAAAGAGTTCAATGAGTTCAGCCTGAGGTAAGGCATATGTAAGTTGGTTGATGAAGGCCACACCATCATCCAACGAAATCTGTGATAGATTCGTCTTCGAATTGTCGGATGGCATAAAGGTTGGTGATGGATACTTTCTTAGCAATATTAATGGAGAAGTGATCCAAGAAAGATTGGGCTAGTTGGTTAAAAGAGAAGATTGAGTGCTGGGTTAAAGCACTGTACCACTCCTAGGCAGGTCCTGATAAGGACATGGGAAAATGTGCGGAGTAGCAAGGCATCATCATGGGAAATCAGGTAACAAGCATGTCTAAATGATCGCAAGTGTCTGTTGAGGATCCTATTTACTATTAAAATGAGTAAATTTCGCTAGTTCCCATTGAGGAGGATATGAGTGAAGCGGAACAGAAGGGTGAATGGGCTCCCGACAAACTTGCTCGTATGTCAAGGCGTTATGACTTCCTGACACAGAAGCCTCCAGATTTTGCATCTTGTCCATCATTTGTTTGATGAAATCTGTGGTTAGATGAGATGATGGTGCGGTTGTTGGCAACGGAGGAGGAAAATTGGGCCAAGAGCCACCATTGGAAAATGGTGGGGTTAAGTGTTGATAAGGTATGGAGGATGAATATGTTGAGGCGATACCGAATAGGGATGTCCCATATAAGGTGTTGAGGTTACTGGATACAGTGTATGGGAATGAAAAGGTAGGCGAGAGCTTGAGAAGGAAAGCTTGTGTGGATAGGTGGCAGAGAGAAAGTCATGAATGGGGTAGTCTGCAAGAGAGATGAGGTAGGAGCAGTCGGTGGTAATGATATGTGGGGCCCCAAGATTAGCCAAAGAAAAGCCAATCTGAGCCGTATGAACCTCAAAAGCTGTCGGAGCTGGGAGATGGGGCTAAAGGATGCCGGAAGGTAAGGCAGATGTTATCAGGGTGGAGTGGGGGATAAATGAGCAGCTATACTAATAGGCATGCCAACAAAGAGCTGACCATCAGGCATACGGTCAAGGGTATGCGACAAATAGTACTATACAGTGCTAGGATTAGCATCCAGAAATTTCACAAAGTCCTTGTCTCCTACAAGAATTTGGGGGATCTCACTAGTGTCTGTAGGATTCCCTATAGAATGTGAAGGGGGTGATTCAGGTAAAGAAACAGAGCAAGCATGTGAAACCATGGCGGTGCAGCTTGCTTTCCGAGTGATAAAAACCATGGACAGGTGTTCACAATAGGGTTTCAATGTATCCGGAACAGAAACAACCACTTAGAATGGTGAAATTGGCAGGTTGCTGGTTTTGTCGGGAATTGTAGAAAGACAGTAACTGATATTGGTCTAGATATCCGATGTCGGTTAGACTTTATCCGACATCGGTCAGGTAACTGATGTCAGTAGAATAGAATCCTGGGTGTAACAAGCTGTATAAAAGGCTGCTAATTTGATTTTTAACAACGTGCTTAGTATACGTGTCCAAACTGTTCTGAATTGATCACTGAAGACAGAGTATGCGAAAGAGAAATAAAACTAAAAATAAGCAAGATGCACACAGAAAATCCAGAGACTAACCCTAGGGTTAATTTTAATTATCGTGGGCTTATTCCTTTAGATGTAGAGATGATGTCAGAATCCTAAACAAATATACTTAAGGGAGATGTCAAGTTTGTTTTGGCTTATTAGGCTACCTCAATCGGGCGGAGGAATACTGTGGAAAAAAGGGGGGATGTTTGAGCTGTCGTGTTAATTGTGATGTGATTTGGTATGTGTTGTGCAGTGAATGTAAGATTATTTTCCTATCAATACCATGGATATCACCCCCATGTGTACGACCTGTTACTTAATCTAAGTTCACTAGAATTGAAAAACAACAAGCAGGAATGCAATGCACGTATTTTAAACCCAAATCGAAAATTATATTCGATGAAGCAGAAGAGATGACTTTCACTAATGCAAAGATGCAAAAACAAAGACAAGTTCTTTTACCAAAATGACACAAATATTTTTTGAATATCTTTAGCAGAAGACAAACAGCAGGTATGCTCCCTATATGAAAGCAAGTAAGAAAGAAAGAAACCTGAAATGGGTCCCACCGGGCGTGCCAAAATGTTTTGCGTTCAGAATGTTTCAGCTTCCTACGAATAGAGTTGCTTCTATCCTTTCATTCTCTTTTAGAAATAGATAAGGGTTAGGGCTAGGAGGAATACCTGTTAAATGTTGGGATGGTGTGCACGTACCGTGGAGAAAGATCAGGTCGACTGTGAAGAACTCCTTTTTGTCTAGGAAGGACTACCTGTAAATAAGAACACAAGACCACAAGATTTTAGTTAAACAATAAATGAGGAAAATGCCTTGGGCCCAGGAAATATTGGACTTCCTTTTGAAGGTGGTCAGTTTCCCTGCTTAATATGAATTAACACAAATTCTAACAAAGCAAATTATTGTGAAATTACAATTTAGATTACTTTGGTTGAAAGGCGGGTAGGAGGAAAGGCTGGTTTCTAGTTTGAGTCACAGTGACCGATGCCGGTCAATGTACAACCGATACCGGTTTCTAATAACCGATATCGGTAGGGGCAGTGATTTAGAGGATTTTTAATGAACCTTGGCTATAAGGTAGCCATGGTATTTGCAAGGCTGGTAAATTATTAGGGATAGGCAATGGGGTGATGGAGAAGACTCAGAGGGTACGGGGGCTGTTCTTGGGGAAATGTAAGGGTAAAAGAATGACACTTAGATGCAATGGCACGTTTCCAGGTAGTGGATTCTAGAAGTAGACTTATAGGATTACTGTGATTTAAAGAGCATCAATAAATGTTTTTAACAGAGGACATGCAATATACTGACTTACTGGTTTCTGATGAAGATACAGGTCCAAGGACTGTGATGACGAAGGCAGGGCTCAGGTGGGATGATCTGACAATCAAATATGAGCTATCTTCTCTCCCAATGGTTGGATGAGTGTCGCTCGTCTCTGGTTACTTAGTTACAGTCTTGGGCTCGAAGTCCTTTTCTGCAAACTCCTCTCTTCTTCACTTGTCTCTACCCTGCCAAGTGAATCTCCTGATCTTGATTCAAATGAATTCCTGGTGACCTTTGTTTTTAGTTCAGGAAGGCCATTTACAGGGAGCTGATGACGGTTACGTAACTGACGCCGGTTGAGTAGGAACCGACATCGGTTAAGGAAAAAGTAGGCTAGTTTTAGTAAGAATAGCCCACCTTCCCTGCTTTTCTCCCGAGGAGGTTAGTTGCGGGCTTGGTCAAGTGGCATTAGAAGGTTGGTTTTGGGTGCGAGTAAGGAGGCATTAGTTATGGATGTGAGATCTAGACCAAGTCATAGGTCTTAATTAGGTTAATTTAGGGTTAGGGCTAGGTCATGGTGAGGTGGCGAAATGAGGGTGGTAGGTAAGGTGATGGTGGATTTATCAATTACAAAGTAATTAATAAATAATTGTGTAGGGTTTAGGTGATGAGGTTAAGTTGTGAGATGAGATGTGGGTCACAAGGGTGTCGTAAGACATAAATTTGGTGTCTACAACCAACTTTGTAGATAAATACATACGTAATAAATAAAATTCATCTTAATGAAATCTATTAATAAGGAGCCAAAATCTAAATTTAATCATGCTTAAACTTGGTTAAGAAAAGCAATATAATCTTACTGTGGTATATTGATTCTGTTTATGAGCTTGAGTCTTATTATATGACACCATGGAATGAAACACAAACCTTTGGGAAGAGGGATTGATTACAGATTTATCTACATGGTAACTATCAATCATCGTGGTTAGAAACCTTAATGAACATAGAAATTAAGGATTCAACAGGGTTACTGAAATTAAATCTTAATTAAGAAGATAAGTAAGTGTTTAAATTCTTAACTGGATATGTACCTCCAGATGAGGTGATTCGGTAGGATGTTGGTACACGCCAACTTCAATACTGTGACATTATGAATACTAGGGTCTTCATAATGGCACAATGTTGCATCTAACATGTCATAACTCCATTCCGAAATGTATCATCTAGATATACATAAACTCAGACTTGACCTTAGTTTTACTTTAGGCCAAGTTAGGGACATGCCTTTATATAGGGGTTAACTCATGAATACTAAAGGTAACTTGACACACGCCATTGACTTGGGTTGATTGAGTATGCCTATGTACCCTTAATCACTATGAGATATTCTCTATACCTTTCCATGTTGCTAACCTAGGTTAAGGTTAAACCTTGGACAAGTGGACTGATAGGAGTCAGTGAAGACCATTTTAGAAAAAAGATGAAGTGGGGGTGAAGGACGTATTCCGTTTGATGAGTATACAATCTAGGAATATGAATATGCATAGCATGTGAAAATATTTGGCCAAATTATCTCAAGCTGCTAGTTGCGTTGTCATAAGTAACCTAGTTTAACAAGTAGGATTTCAAATGGATATTGGTAACAAATATTCATGTAGGCCTCTTAAATAGAGCACTTCAATACCCTAAAAAGGGTTAGAGAACCAAGTATACTAGGTATAGGATACTAATTGAATTAACATGATATATCAGTGAGAAACTGAGTAATGAAATGAGAGATCAATGAAACTCTGAGTCATGAAATGAGAGATTGGTAGTTCATCGAGTCATTATAGTTGCATATTGTTATCTATTATGAGATTTATTAGCATGGAATTTGCTTTCTAAATCATGATCATTTAGAATAGAGAACATTAGTTAAGAACTTGAAATGTGTGTTCTAAATTATGATAATTTAGAACAAAGAATGTTATTCAAAAAAAAAATTCCCTTGTTTCTAAATCTTTAAAATGGGAATTTTACACCCAAAACATATCCATAGTACCCTGTGTAATATGCTTGAGTGCACTTATACTCTTATGCTCAAATTCATGGATATAGAACTCTTTAAGTAAAGCATATTTTAATGCTATATATTCTACACAAGTTTGATCAGGGTCAAACTTCATATACTAACTATGTGCCCATCCCTGTAATGTAGTAACAAATTGACTTACCTTGTGCTTAGAATCTATGATCCCTTTTATGCGTCAGAGTATCTCACACATGTGCATGTGTTCAGCAACATCTTTTATGCCCCTATACTCTAGAAGATGGAGAGAAATATCCATGTAAATATTCTTCTTGTAGCTAGAAGTGGACCAAAAGATGTACTTCCTTGTTTCTTAATAATAGTATTGAACTGAACTCCTACATTCTATGTGGTGGTACTACTCCCCGAAGTGAGTCCAAAATTCTATGTTCTCAAATTATGTATTGATGATGTGCCTAAAAAGGTACCTCCAAACAATAACAAAGATGTTTTCCCTACCATGGATGTCATTTCTATGTGACTTAATCATGCTTCCCTACTTCCCAAATTAGCTTGCTGACTATTGGATGTACTAGATACTAGAAAACCAACTACAAAGGCTAGTTTTCCAAGTAGATTCAGATGTTTTCTCATGGCCTAGGGTATCTCTGCTGGCACACTCCCTGGTGAGGCCAAGGAGGTTTTGCAAATGCTGTGGCCCCATGCCTTCTGCGTGAGCTCCAATTCCTTCATGAGCCATATTTCTCATCAACACCATTCACTATGTAATATCCCATTACTTCTCCATCTCCCTTTTGTGTGCCTCATTGTACTTAAGTATCCTTTCTACCACTATGTCCACCATCCCCGCCCTCTCACATGGTGGGTTTTAGCTAGCCATCAGTTTTTCTTCCAAGTTCTGGGTCACCATTAAGATATTGATCATGAGTGGGGAATTGATTAAGATAATAAGATGGTGGGATTAATATATTCTTCCTACATATAGAAAAGTGTGTGCTACCTCCAATTCCATTTAGACACATAAGAAACCAGCCACTCGTATAGTTCTACCAGGAAGATAGAAAATAATCTCTCATACAAAAAGTCATACATATTTTGTTCCACCCACGTGCATGCATCAAAATTAAATCTAGTGATGAACCTCCATGTGTACTCTTATTCTAGATTTTTTATCCACTCCTCAACACTTACTAGGGTCAACCGATAAGTCTTCAAAGCTAACCATCCTAAAAATAACTAAAAAAAGGTCCGTACAATGGAACCAATGATGCAACCTAGAATCCACCATGAATAACTCAGGCACGCTGACACATCACTCATCCTGGGCTGATCACTCACCTGAAGCATGCAAAGTTACTAGGCCCATCTTTAGAGTTGCTTATGTCAGACGTTAATGTGTTTAAGATAGATCATACTCAAAACCATATTTCACACAAACATTCCATAGAGCATAGTCATTTAATAGTGCATAACAAGATCTAGATCTTAAGGAATCATGAATTGAACAATAAATATGAAAAGATTGATCATACAAGAACCAATTATAGTCATGTTAACACTTTATCCACCAAAATATACTCCATTATATTAAACACTACAAAACATAGAAACTTCTTACATCATATAACATTACCATAATTTTATACGCACATCACATCCAACAACATAACTCTACAATAATTCATACACAGTGTCTTGGTGACTCTCTCTAATTACATAGACTAATACATACCTGAATGGGTGGGGACTTTCCCTTCACCACTTATGCACTTCCCAAAATATGTCACATGCTGAAAAAAGCCACGTGCCTTTACAATAATATGTACACATGCAAGTGCGCTAATAATAGATCTACTACAGTTATCTGGTAGTAGTAATCCTATATTATCCTGAACTCATTCATGGCACTTAGTAGATGCTCGTACCTAAAATAGCATTTTTGTGTCATGTAATTCTCCATCCCGTTGTGTGCTCTGCATGCTATCTCAAAAAATAGCTTATAACCATGAATATGGATAAGTCCCAAACCAGCTTGTCCTGGCACACATTTCCTTTCTTATCCTTTTGTGCCTTCAATTGTGTCTTTTTCCTATGTGTGAATATTCTATGTGCCCTCTCCTTAGTGTCATAATATGTGTTCTCAACAACCATAGATCAAGTAAATATACATAAAAATAGATTATATTTTCCTAACATTTAAGAAAGATAAAAAACTACCCACACATAAGTGGGTGAGGAAAAATAAAAGAGAAGTTAAATAAATTTCCTAGGTGAACATGAGATAAGGTAAATACATACTCTAACATGAAGCTAGGATACCAAAATAAAATTTCTATATCCGAAATATGAGTCCCAATAACTAGGTCTAATTAGGTACTCATGTACAATATATCCATGAAGAAATCTCAAACCAAAAGTTCAAAAGAATCCTATTAGAAGGAAATAGAAGGAAGATTTTATCACGAACATCCCCAAAGAAAAAATTATAATACCTGACGACACCCTAAAATCTACAAAGAAAATTGCATGACTAAACAAGGGAATATAACACCATTTCCATCCATCTAGCAAAGGGTTCTAAGTCTAGGAATGTAACATTAAGATAGAAGCTTAAAATAATTCTTAACTAGTATAAAAACAATACAAAATCGAACTAAACATGCCTACTAATATGCTTGAATTACCTAAAATGGGCCTAAATAGACCTAAGAGGTAAATCGAATGGTTATGGTTGCTATTCTGACAAGATGAAATGGCCTCTCATGATGACTACTTGGTCATTTTGGATATAAATCTACTAACCCCATTGAAGGATTTAAGCAAGGATTGATATTGGCTATATATCATATTTATTATATGAGATGCAAATCAAAGCATGGTGTAAAATATAAACGAATGAGATGCACCCTTTTTATAGTTTTTATTTTGGGAGAAACTTGTATTTTGGTGCATGTGGGACTAAAATCCCCAAATTATATTAGAATTGCTAATCATGATTAGGCCTTGCTAATCATAATTAGTGAATTACCAAGTGATTAACAGGTGTGAAGCCCTAATCAACCACTTAGGGTCAACTAGGAGGCTAAGATTATATTTTGAAGCATGATGATACATTATAAAGGTGAATGGGGTGATTTTGAGTGGTTAGAAGAGGGGTTTGAGTCAATACTAGGGTATATTGATGAAAAAAGGGGAAAATAGGCTTAATTAGCTAATAAACGCTAATAGTTTATTTTGAAAAGGATTTTGACTTATGATTCGCTATAAAGTGGCAACTTGAATGTGAAAGGGGTTATGCAATCAACAAAGCATTGTTAATTGACTAAAGTGGTAAGAAATGTTAGTTAATTATAAAATATCACTAATTATAATGGAATTGGAAAAAATAAGAGTGATTTGTGTGCATTTTGCAATAAGATTGCAAAAGTGGAATTTTGGTCTCTACATTTGCCTCGGTTTGAGGTGAAGTTAGTGAATTCACTTCAAACATAGTAGAAAAACATAAATAAGTAGATTTTTTAAGAAAAATTAGCAGGATGAAGTATACCCCCTTGAGTTTCGATGGGGTGATAGAAGAAGTCAATCGACGATCAAAAATATGATCAAAATGGATAGAAGAAAATAGGTCAGAATGGGCATGAAACCCTTAGGTAATAAGAATGAATAAGGATAGGAATACATGTGGTTGTTTATTGCCCCCGGTGATTTGGAAGAAAAATTAGTAGTGGTAATAAATGATAATGGAGAAGAAATGATTAAAGGAGAAATATAGGACAAGCCAAATATTTGCATCCAATCTTTCAATAAGCAACCTATTTATATCATTTTTGCCCTAGGTCTACATCATCAAATTTTATTTAAAATAAACAAAAGTGTAAGATAACATGAAAATATAAATTAGTAGAAATTTTTTACTGCTAAAAATACGTAAATCCATGTAAAATACATGATGTAATGTAATATGAGAAAGTAAAATGATATTTAACTCCATGCCATATAAAAAATACAATGCAATATGAGAAAGTAAACCAGCTAACCTAATAGAGAAACTAGTATAATCACACATACTCAAACAAACAACGTTTAAATTAGTTGCATAAATGTTTTTTTATCAAGTTGTAATTCCCAAATGTTTGTGTTATAATGATAAGGGTTAAAATTGATGCCCCAAGCAATAACACATGCAAGGAAAAAATGGAGGACACAAGTTGTCCCATGGAAATCATTCGTGTATTATGACATAGTACCTAAAAACTCATTGTTGTACGAGAGTACCGACATAATAAGCAGAACCAAATTTTTTAATGGACGTAGATCACAATGATCTGCATGTCATTTGAGAAAACTAAAAGCAAGAACATTAAAAAGATGTTTTTGTAGGACAAATTTCAATATTTGAGGATAATGGAAGTGATACAAACTTCAGCTGTATTCGTGTTGTTTACCAATTTTTTTGGGGTTTTTGATTGTTTTACCAATTTGTTTTGGGTTTTTCTTAGACATATTTGAATAATTTTGATATTTGAAACATATTTGAATGTTTTTTTATTTTCTAGAAGTTTTCTGAAACTATGTACAGAAACCAAAGAGACGTAGATGTCCCAATGATAGATGGGATGTATAAGGGAAGAATACCACACGTATGCATGAGAAAGTGAATATGTGAAATTTCCCCTAGTGTTAGATGGGAATATTCAAAGGAAAACTCTTCACGCACAGAAGCTATACCAGGGAAAATATAGATAGGTTCAATCATGATGATGATCGTAACCCAATGACATGCTAGGAAGGAGCAAGGATGACCCCAACATAAGTTGGCCAAGAAGCACATGATAGAAAAAAGTGGAAGTTTTTTTTTAGAAAGGGTACAAAGGTTCCCAAAAACATTGCAAAAATGCAATATTATACACATGGATGTTCTAAACAAAGTAGACAAACAACATGAATGTTTTAAATGTAGCTTAGAATCCTCATGATGAAGAAGCGGTTAGCCAAAGGTATGAATTATGAGACAAGATACAGACTAGTGTAAGAGTTTGAACAAGTTCCAAAAAAAATATAGTTGGTAACATACTAATCTTGTTTGCTCATTGAGATCTAGTGTGTGCAAGTGGAAATTTATTATCTGTTAGAGGTAATATTTGATAGACAACAAGTGAAGACACCCTAGCCAATGTGTAGGAATGATTTATTTTTCAAAGTTGATTTTTATGGATGGATTGCGGAAGGTGAGCCATACATTTCTCCACTGCCAGCCAGGAATCCATAGCCCCAACATAGATGCATTTGATTATAATTGCAACATACCTCTACTACTAGTCAAGCATCCATATCCCCCATAGAGATTATTGGAAATACCCCAAGAGAGAGTTAAATATCAATTTGATTTTTCTTGTAGTGTTTTCTTTTAGCTTTGTGCTTTTTGATTTGATTGATTCTTTTGCTTTCTAAAAACTTATTTCATCTCTCTTGTTTGACAAGGGGTTAAGAACCACTGATGGATTGATGGAAGGAGGTGGACTTTATTACGATGACGACATTGGCTAGTGTCAACAACTATATCCAAAATTTCTTTGTAACAAGTCTTTTAGATGTTGATTGTGATAGGATCTCTAAGAGCTCAATCGTTCTTTAATTTACCAAGGTCAAATTAATACCATAAAAATAAATTTCACAAAATATGAGTGAATTGGCTAACCAAAATATCATTGAAGGGATGAAAATGGTAGGAAGACTTGCAGAAGAATAATAATGAAGGGAATTAAGAACATCCGTGTGTACGCAATACCTTATTGTAATGTGTGTCCGTTTACCTTTGATTTTTTGAAAAAAAATTCTTTGTTTTTTTGTATTTTTGTAATTTTTGAAAGGTAGAACCGAAAAGGTCACTTGGCATGATAACATCCAACAACAATGTTAGCAATTTCCTTGATAAGGAATACTAGGCATGTTTTCTTATCAAGATTCATACCATCCTCAATCTTAATGATCATGGTGAGCTCATACTCAATAGATGATTATGTTTTATCATGAAACATGGATGTTATGTGTGGGATCTTGAGGTCCCTATCCAGAGGTTTCTGCACTTTACGCCAAACTTGATGTGTGTATTGATGTGCATATTAAAAGTTTGTTTGATTCTGAACTTTAAGATTTTTAAAATTATGGTAAGATTTGGGAATCTTGGAATTATTTATTTGAGCCTGATGAAGGAACCTTTTTTGTTTCTTATAAGATACTACGTGACTTATCTGATCCTGAGAAGTGGGAGAAGAAAGTGGAAAAATAGAATTGATGTGAGAAATGATGGTGGGTTTGCAACAATCTTTGACAGAAGGAAAATGTGATGGACGTGAAGGGTATGGTCTAAGAATTGAAGAGGATGGGCTACAGGGAGGTGTCCCATATATAGAAGAAGATGGGCTATTAGGATGTGGCCCAAGAATCGAAGATGAGGGACTTTTAGGATGTGCCCCTAGTATAGACAAAGATGGGCTATCAGGAGGTGAGCCACATATAGAGGATGTGGGGTTACTTGGATCTAGCCCACATATAGAAGAACATGATGGGCTATCAAGTGGTGAACCAAGGTAATATTGTGATGGAGGAATACTGATAGATAAATAATGATGTGAAGAAAAGATAGGATCTTCCTCAATGGTCTTAGGATATTCCTTATTATTCTAACAAAAGGAGTCAATTTCTTCTTCCCAACAAACAATTGTATTGAAATCAAGATTAAATCATTGATTTTAATATTCTAGGGGAATGCCATCATGTGTCCCCAAGAATTTTGTGATCATTTCCTCATTTTGAGATGAATCAATCAATAGGGCCATTTGATCTTTGACCATAGGAGGTTGATTAGAAAAAATGGGTCCAACTGGTGTGGAAGATTGAGAAGATGATGACTCAAGAGATGAATTTGGATTCACTCAGATCTTCAATGAAGGAAGATTTTTTTGAGGCAATGAATAAGGGAGGTCATGCAAATCAAGGGATTACTGGGGCTCAAGAACCAAATTAGAATTTTCAGCAGATCTAGGTGAATCTAAAGAATCAAAATAATAGTTTGGATCGAAGTCAGAAGAAGAGTGGGAGGAACCCAAATAATAATTTGGATCAGATGTGTCCAAACCATACCACTGACTATGAGATGAAGGTGGGGAACATGGTACCCAAATGGGCTTTCTAGCATGAAGAATAAAATGAGGTCTAGTTGGGCTAGGCATCCTTTGATGGGAATGTTGAAACCTAGGTTCCTTACTATCATAAGTATGCAAAAATATGTGATAATCAGTCTTTGTTGGCACATGCCTAGACATAGATAGTCTAGGGGATATCACATGGGTTATTGTGTTGACATTTTTGATAGGTGTATCTATAGAACCAATGAGGACATCAAAATGATTCTCCTCATTAGACACATAATTAGCATTCTTGTATCAATTATGTTTAGGAATATTATTCATATTGGAGGATTTTTTAGGAGTGGATGAATACATCTCCACACCGCCACTTTCGATTAAGTCTTAGATGTAGTGTTGCAACTTCAAATACTTATCTATTTTTTGACCTTTAACATGGTGGAATCAACAATATTCATTATCTATAAACCATGATGGCTTAGGTGTATCATCCTCATAAGGTGTAGTTGTTGACAATAATCCTTGGAAGATGGACTGTTAGAGTCATAGGAAGCCTTAGGTTAGTGGGACATGTACCCTAAGGTGACCTCTAGATTTTAAATAAGTTGGTTGTTCTCTGCAATACAAGATAAGGGTTAGAAAAGTGAAACAAAACATAAAATGTTAATGGGGGATGATGCGTTGAACAAGCCTATTAATAAATCAATCGAGAATGCAACTGTCTAAAGAAGGGACATGGTGACTGACTGAAAAATGTGGATGAAATTGCACCATAGACCAGAGAAGATCACACAGAATACTACCTCAAACTACTTAAGCACAACTTCTAAGATAGTAATAACATTATAGAGATGCACAATATCTATGTGAAAATAAAGGTGATCAGAGACAATAAATATATGCAAAGGATTGAAAAATGCACCACAAAGCATATTATATTACTCCAAAAATTGTGTATAGTATTACAATAGAAAAAAAGCAATATTGCTATTACAAAACCTAGGAACAAGGATAGATCTCTAGGCCCCTATCTTTTACAGAAGAGGGACTGAGACAAAGAAGAAAACCAAATGACTGCTGATATATTTTTGAAGACCCTTGATTACAATATATAGGAGGAGGAGGAAGTAAGAAGCCATCCTTGAATTCCTTTCCAACTTCCTTTTAATTATGATAAATGGAGCGAAGTGATTGAAACAGATTTTTCAAGATCTTTCTCACACTTTCCCATTATCTACCCTTTCTAAAGAGTGAAATCCATGCATATTTAATCCATATTTAACTATCTTGTGATTGAATCTTTTGAGATGGACTCACCTTTTGAGGAAAATCCCTTCAACTCTTTATTACATAACTAGATCTTTCAATCTCTTGTGCATTGGTTCTCGGGATCATGATTCAAGCGGTGTATGTTTTTTTCATTCTATTAGAAAAACCCTTTGAATTAATGTGAGAAAATTGAGTATTCACATATTCGCACTCTTAACATGGGACTATGCAGTAACTCTATTACTAAATAGACAAGCCAAATGACCCTTTACTTCCGATATTTTTAAAAATATCCTGAGCATTTAAAACTTGCAGATAAGTCTCATAATTTTGCATATGTGATACATGGCTTGTCACCTTTTGTGACCTGCTTCAAACTTGGATTCCATTTTTAATATCCACATGGAAGGCCCACACATCCTTAATATTTTTGGTTTTCTTCATATTTTTTAGGAATGCGATGTGCCGACACTTGGCATCATCCATGAGCATGTCATTTTGTTCCTTTAGGAAAGTAAAGGACTCTGTTGCATATAATTTAAAAACCACCTTTCGGATCTGGGGCCCTTATAGTTGGCTCAACGTGGAAACCCTGCGAGAATATAAGACTTCATTCCCTCCTTTGACTTCTAAATTTACACTGGTTGGACACTTGGCATCATTTGTGAGTCTGTTGCTTTCTTTGTAATTTGTCTAAGTCTTTTCCATTGGTGAAGACTTGACTCCAAATGGGATTCAAAAATGTAGGAATCCTCCTAGCTGTGGAATTTAGATAATAGTATGGCAACTCACTGGGATTGTTAGCTTACTAAATGGAAAGAACCCACAATCTCCCACTATCTAGTACATCTAGAAATCTATTTAAAGATACTCTAAACCTCGGTTCATAGTAATTTTGAATGTTGCGGAGCCTCCATAGTTATTGAATGATCCTTACGCCTTCCTAATCTCATAATAAAAACTTTGTAATTTATTTTTGTGAGAGTAGAAATTTGAAAAACCAACCAACAGAATCCCCTAACTGAATTTAATTACTCTGAAGTTTTTTTAAGTAAAGCTTGCAACCGCCACAAACAACTGCAACTTCTCCTAGGATCTGGAGTCTTCTTAAGTAATTTGGTAATATAAGCGTAGGCCTATACAAAAATAAAAAACATAAATGCCTCAAATGAATAATAAAGAGTGTCCATAAGAACTTATTTTACTGAAAGCAATCTACTCCTACTCCTAACCTAATTAAATTGGTAAAATCTAAATAAAACCTAAAATAGAGTAATATAAGCGCATGCCTAATACAAAAAGACAAAACATAAATTCCTCAAATGAATCATAAAGAGTGTCCATAAGAACTTATTTTACTGAAAGCAATCGACTCCTACTCCTAACCTAATTGAATTTGTAAAATCTAAATAAAACCTAAAATAGGTAGGGAAAAATTTCTCTTTCTTATAAAGTATAGGGAAAAATAACTTCTCTTTCTTATAAAGTATGGCCATACAATTAATTTAGCTATAGGCATGGCCTGTAATAAGAGTGGAAATTTACCTTTCACTCTTCCACACACGGTATAAGAAAAAATAATGAATACCTCCTCAATATGTTCATCTTTTGGTTGGAGGTATTGTGGTTGACCCTCACATCCTTGAAAATTATCCTCATGCCCTGAAGTGAGCATGAATGGTATTGAAGCTTTACTTGGTCTTGAAGAGGACCATTCTCTAGTGGGAGTCGGTCTAACTCTCTATTCCTGCCAATTGTTTTGGATTGCATCTTTTGGAATCTAGCTTCTTTGCAGGATTCTCTGAAGGGTGGCATCCCTATCTCTTCTCTAATTTTTTTGGCAGCTTTACCGGTGAATCGAGGATCTTCGATTGAAAGAAAAAATCTTTCAATGATGCTTTTTCTAAAGCCCTTAAACTAGTCCTAGGGGAGCTGTTGTGAGCAGGAGGCTACCTTTGTTGTGGGGTTGATGAATTTGTGAAGGTTGTTATTTCCACATGACCTTCTTCATCGAGGCATCCCCCCATATCTGATAAACACTTGAGCTCATATTCTTCCTCCTCTTTTAAAGCTTCCCAATTTTGTATGATGGATTTTGAGTCTATAAATTTTCCATCATGTGTGGCTTCATCTTGCAATATGAAGCTCGTTGGCCAAAAACTTTCCAGGGGAGTTAATTTCTGGGGAGGAAAAATGGAGGCAACGTCTACAACTTCTCTAACACTTAGCTCATGATACAAACCTCCTGAGTTCATATCACTTCTCACCATATACTCCTCTTCTTTTGGATTTGTAGCCATAAATTGCTGGTGTGAGGGGTATAGCTTCTCGAAGAAAGGGGAAGGGTGGAATGGATGGTTTAGAGATGGAGAATGGGACGATCCCTTGGTGGTAATGAAGTTGTGATTACATGACTACATATGATGAAGAGAAATGGAATACGTGGAAAGAAAGATGAGTGGAAATGGATGAGATGGAGGTGTGCGAGTCTTTGTAATGATTTTTCTGGACCATGTGGAGTCATTGGATGTTCTCCACAACTATCTCCATTGAAGTTTAATAATATAAGTGCAGGCCTCTACAAAAAGAAAAAACATAAATGCCTCAAATGAATCATAAAGAGTGTCCATAAGAACTTATTTTACTGAAAGCAATCTACTCCTACTCCTAACCTAATTGAATTGGTAAGTAGGGAAAAATAACTTCTCTTTCTTATAAAGTATGGCTATACAATTAATTTAGCTATAGGCATGGCCTGTAATAAGAGTGAAAATTTACCTTTCACTCTTCTACCCACGATATAAGCAAACATAATGAATACCTCCTAAAGATGTTCATCTTTTGGTTGAAGGTATTGTGGTTGACCCTCACGTCCTTGAAAATTATCCTCATGCCCTGAAGTGAGCATGAATGGTATTGAAGCTTTACTTGGTCTTGAGGAGGACCATTCTCTGGTGGGAGTCAGTCTAACTTTCTATTCCTTCCAATTGTTTTGGATTGCATCTTTTGGAATCTAGCTTCCTTGCAGGATTCTCTGAAGGGTGGCATCCCTATCTCTTCTCTAATTTTTTTGGCAGTTTTACTGGTGAATCGAGGATCTTCGATTGAAAGAAAAAATCTTTCAATGATGCATTTTCTAGATCCCTTAGACTATTCCTAGGGGAGTTGTTGTGAGCGGGAGGCTTCCTTTGTTGTGGGGTTGATGAATTTGTTAAGGTTGTTATTTCCACAGGACCTTCTTCATCGAGGCATCCCCCCATATCTGATAAGCGCTTGAGCTCATATTATTCCTCCTCTTTTAAAGCTTCCCAATTTTGTATGATGGCTTTTGAGTCTATAAATTTTCCATCATGTGTGGCTTCATCTTGCAATATGAAGCTCGTTGGCCAAAAAAATTCCAGGGGAGTTAATTTTTGGGGAGGAATAATGGAGGCAACATCTACAACTTCTCTAACACTCAGCTCATGATACAAACCTCCTGAGTTCATATCACTTCTCACCATATACTCCTCTTCTATTGGATTTTTAGCCATTAATTGCTGGTGTAAGGGGTATAGCTTCTCGAAGAAAGGGGAAGGGTGGAATGGTTGGTTTAGAGATGGAGAAGGGGATGATCCCTTGGTGGTTATGAAGTTGTGATTGCATGACTGCATATGATGAAGAGAAATGGAATACGTGGAAAGAAAGATGAGTGGAAATGGATGATATGGAGGTGTGCAAGTCTTTGTAATGATTTTTGTGGACCATGTGGAGTCATTGGATGTGCTCCACAACTATCTCCATTGAAGTTTTAACTTTACCAAGAATAGACCGAGTTGATGAAATGATAAAATAACCCTCTGATTCATCCCACTGAGTGTGCTAGGAAAACAATTGATGATCATCCTTAGTGGATGGATTCTTAGTGTCAAAGGAAACCTTTGGTTAGTGGTACATGCACCGTAAGGTGACCTAAATATTTTAAAGATGATGGTTCTTCTCTATAGTGTGAGATGAGGGTCAGAAAATTGAAACAAAACATAAAACGTTAACAGGGGTGATGCGTCGAACAATCCTCTTAATAAATCAATCGATAATGCAACTCTTTGAACAAGGGAAATGGTGAATGACTGAAAATTGTGGATGAAATTGCACCACGTGATATAAGATCACACAGAACACTACCTTAAACTACTTAAAAACACCTTCTAATATAGTAATAACATTATAGAGATACAAAGTCTCTATGTGAATATAAAGGTTATCAGAGACAACAAAGATATGCAAAGGATGGACAAAATAGACCAAAGGGCATATTATATTACTCCAAAAATTTTGCATAGTATTAAAATAGAAAAGAGCCAAGATTATTATTACAAAACCTAAAAAGAATCCTAGAGCTCAAGGCCCCTTCCTTTTATAGAAGAGGGACTGAGATAGAGAATAAAATTGACTGATTGTTGATATATTTTTGAAGACCCTTGATTACAATATATAGGAGGAGGTAATAAGCCATCCTCGAACTCCTTTCCAACTACCTTTTGATTATGATAAATGGAAAGAAGTGACAGAAACATATTTTTTGAGATCTTTCTCACACTTTTCCACCATCTTACCTTTCTAAAAAGTGAGAGCCATGCCTATTTAATGCATCTTTAACTATCTTGCAATTAACTCTTTTGAGATGGAATTACATTTTGAGAAACATCCCTTCAACTCTTTATTACATAACTAGATCTTTCGATCTCTTGTGCATTGGTTCTCATGTTCATGATTCAAGAGGTGTGTGTTTTTTCATTCTATTGGAATGACCCTTTGAATATAGGTGAGAAAATTTAGTATTCACAGGTTCTTACTCTTCACACAAGACTACACATTAACTCTGTTACTGAAGTGACAAGCCAAATGCCCCTTTACTTCTAATCTTTTGAAAAATATCCTGAGCATTTAAAACTTATAGATAAGTCTCATAATTTCTCATACGTGATACATGGTTTGTCACCTTTTATGACCTACTTCGAACTTAGAGTCCATTTTTCACAAGATCCACGTGGAATTCCTGTGCATATTTAATAGTTCTACTTTTATTCAGGGTTTTTAGGAATGCATTGTGCTAACACTTGGCATTGTCTGTGAGCACGCCATTTTGTTCCTTTGGGAAAGTAAAGGACTCAGCTACATATAATGTGAAAACCACATTTTGGGCGAGGCCCTTATATTTGGATTTACATAGAAACCCTACAGGATTCTGAGACTTCATTCCCTCCTTTGACTTCTTAAGTTGCACTAGTTAGACACTTGGCATCATCCATGAGTTTGCTGCTTTCTTTGTGATTTGTCTAAGTATTTTCCATTGGCGAAGAATCGACTCTGAATGGGATTTGAAAATGCAATAATCCTCCTGGCTGTAGAATTTAGATAATAGTAGTTTCAGGATATCTAACCATATTAAACACATATATCTTATTTAGTATTGATGACATTAAGTCAAACAGAGGAGTGAACGTACAATGCTTGTACATCATAGGCAGATCTCCCTTTGCAAGCTTCAAAGGAGTGTAGTTTTGATCGACTTGCACTATTTTATTGTCAAATATTCCATCATTAACAATGTTTTTGTTCTTATTATGAATAAACTTTGGTTTATCGTTAAACTTAGAATCATTGTGTTTGTGGGAGAAATATTTTAGATTCCCTCGAGCTAACAATTCCTTTTCAATTTGACTACCTTTTTCTATTACCTCTTCAAACGTGTTGCCACAATGAATTTGCAATTGTAACATAATTTCTGGATGGAGGTTGGGAACAAATATATTCATTAACTATGGGTAGGGAGCAAGGGAAGCGACTAGTTAACCCTCTCCATCTTTGTAAAAATGAAGTGAATTTTTCATTGTTTTGTTGTTTGGCGTTGCAAAGATCTAACATATAACGTCATTTTTTATATTGAAAGAAAATTGTCATATAAAACTCTTTTCTAGTTCTGGCCATATTGATATAGATCCCTTAGGGATATGTGTAGACACCAAAATTGGGTCACACTCCCCTGGTCTCTTGTCAAATAACCATCTCAAGTATACTCATATAACCATAACCCCTTCCACAATACATTAATATTAATTTAATTAACTTAATTAAATTAATACCCATCCTCACAATATTCATTACTTAATTATTTTAATTAAGCTAATTTCCACATCACCTAGACACCTCACCCAGCCTCCTCGCCCTAGACCTATTCTTGGCTTGTTTCCATAACTAACAATAACTAAGTCTTACTTTCCTTAATGAGCTAAGATTTGGTCTAACCCTAAAATCAATCCCTAAAATCTCTCTAACCACATTCCCACTCATTAGAAGGGAATTTTCCGTTCTAATCTGCCAGAATAAACTAACCAGGCCTAATAAATTAGAAATATCTACCCATTTTAGTAAACCTAGGGAATCCCACCTTAACTGACGCTGGTCACCCATAAACTGAAGCCGTTCAATCCGGAACCATCGTCGGTTACCATTTATTCACCCAAACAGCCTTGTTTTTGGGTTGGCACATTCAGAGAGCAAGAAAAGGAGATCAAAGTTGTATGCAAGTGAAACCAACATCCTTTCACGTATCAAGACATCCAAATCCATCACTAGGACATATTTTGGAAGCATTGCACTCATGGAATCATTCTAAGAGCCACTGCTACAATATCCAACACCATTCTTCTGATCAACAATCACCTCCATTAAGTCATAAAAATCTACATCATAGTAAGTATATCTCTACTAGCATTGTCCATTTCAGCATACTTAACTTTTTCATTCTTGTCATTAGTTGATACTTTGCATGTTCATCCCTCCATTGCTTAATAGCTTGTAATCTCACCATTTCTCCTACCCACACCACCTAAATCATCATTCCAACCTAATATTCATTTTTGAGTATAATAGATAGAGATCTCCAACAGACTTATAATTTCACTCTCTCCTAACACGAAAATGAAAATCTTTGACCTCAGACGACGCCCCTTCTCCCTTTGAGATTTTGAGTTTTTTTAGCCGTACGACCATATTGATGTCGGTTATCCATAACCATCATCGGTTATACCTAAGCTGGAATTGGTCATACCCTACCGACATCGGTCTCTATTTTTTATACTTGGACCAATAAAATACCCAACGATTACCCTACAAGTTGACCTAAATAACCCAGAATCAGACCCTGACCAGTCCCATTACCTTAACAGAAACCTCACCTCTCAAATCCAACTATAACCTAGCCTATTATGATTAGATTTTCTTATTATACTTGAAAGAGATACTAAATCATATTAACTACAGTACGACTTTATTTATTTCTCACATTAGATTTTTAAACATGGGGGGGGGGGGAGTTGACCAGCCATCTATGAAGTATCACACTTCGGGCCAGAAACTAGGCATTACCACAAAAAAAAAAACTAGACAGGTCCCACTGTCCATATAACCAATGTTAAATTATCCTTTTATGGTCTTTCTGTCTATTACAGGTAGTTCCTCCTAGCCAAAAGGAAGCTCTCACATTCAGCTGTGGATAAATAAGTCGTAACGTGCGCAACAACAATCAACTAAACAACATTTAATAGGTATTCCTCCTTGGCCCTTACCCTTATTTGTTTCATCATTTTGAAAAGGTAACGAAAATGGTGAAAGATTTTAGCATGTCTGGTGGGACCCATTAGGGATTCTATTGCATTTATTCATTCCTAGGTGAAAGTTGTGTCTTGTTTTCCCTTTGAAAATCTTCCACATTAATTTTCTTCTTTGGAATCATTCTCCTTCTTTCTATTGTCTAAAAACAATCGTATTTTTGGTGCTTTAAAAAGAGCACATATTCCTTTCTTTTACATTGCATTAGTGAAAGAGCATCCCTCTTCTTGTTCATCTCTTGCTACATCAAATATCAAACTTCGATTTGGGTTTAAAACACTTGCATTACATTTGGATTTGGTGCATTATTAGCTCACATTAAAAATGAGGGCAACTTATATGCAGGAAGTCATTCCCAGCTGATGATTGATACAAAGAATCATAGAAAGCACATTCTCTCTCTCTCTCTCTCTCTCTCTCTCTCTCTTTCTGTGTGTGTCTTACCAAACTTGCACAAAATCAAAATATACACATATTGCTTAAACAACATCTTACCCGGGAACATCTGTCAGTGATCACATGATCCTGTTGGTAGGTACTCCCTAGCTCGTTGCCTCTATCGAGTCATCATTTATGAGGATGGCACGCCCCTACCATAACATACTTGAAACCTCTCCTTTTAGATATCCTTCTTCATAGGATGCCTTCCCAACCAAAATAATTTGTTCTAAATACACATAGTCAGTCCTAAATAGCATAAGCTAAACAAACATAAGAAAATAACTGTTAAGATCATGCTTTTTATTAGTGTTCTTCTTGGCTTGTGTTTTGAGGTGTGAGACTACGAATCTCCATTTTTCTTCTTCCTTGCACATTACACAATCGTATTTTGAGTATTTTGAATTTTTCTGAGTGTACCAGGGCTTCATCTCCTCATTCTCAGTTTTTATGAGTTTGATTCTTCACTTAATTTAATTCTCAAAACCAATTTTTTTCATTCCATTCTAATTTCGCAGTCATCGACGTCAGTCTAGTGGTCATCACTAGTTCACATCTGACCATCATCGGTTAAACCATAATAGGTGTTGGCTTTTTGCTTTCTAGTTACTTTACCTAGAATACATTTCATCACTATTTTTGTTTTGTTTCTGGCCCTCAGGGCATCATTATATTTCTCCCCTGTTGATACTTATTGTCATACACAATTTTCAAAGGTACACATCCAAAATTCTTATTTCATTCTTTGATACTTATTTCTTCCATAGTGACTGGTATCAGTTTCAGAAACCATCATTAGTGTTCCCCCAACCATCACCAGTTAGCTTGACCATCATTGATTTTCCCTCAACCATCATTGGTCAATGTGACCATCGTCGGTTTCCTATGTTTATTTTCAAAATCTATACATCGACAAAATTCACCTCTTATACCCTATTATTCTCTGTTTCTATTGTTTTCTGTGTCATCTACAGAATACAGTCTTACTAGGTCAACACTTCTTCACATGGTATTGACTCGCAGCCAGACTAATGCCCTCATATTCCACACTAGTCATAAACCACTCCCACCTAGTCCCTCACCACCTTCTGTCATGTCAGCTATGAATCCAACCTTACCTACCACCATTGTTGTAGGTGAAAAAGAGTTTGCACGACTCCTTGATTAGAATCCCGCAGTATTACAGTTCTACCTTTCTCACTCTTTCACCTAAGACTCCTTAGGTTAGTTTATATACAACATACCTATGTCCATCTCTCCTACCCTTATTTCTCCTACTATATCAGCCCCTAATAATGTGGTGTTACCCTCACCTACTTCACCCCCAGTAGTTTCACAACTAGGACCCATACCCACCATGACTGCTACATCTTTAGTTTCACTCATGTCTGTCATATCTATTGTCCCCTCATCAATCAACTGGACCATAACACAATCTACACCAATTGTCTCACAAATACCCATTGCAACACAACCATCCATGGTGTCAGTGACCCCTAATCCATTCTAGAATCTCATCCTCTCCATCCCACAAACACTTCCCCTAATCTCTACTAGAGTCACAACGACCATCCCACCTACATACACCTACTATCAACAACCCCCTATCTCATCTATCACCCATTATGGATATGTGCATTCTATGTCAGTTCCTTATTCTCAACCTCCCTATCAGGTTCATTATCCACCTCCTTATGTAACAGGAGGTATCCCTCCATCACAACCTACCAATGACCTCATCAAGTTGATGATGGAAAAGATGTAGAAAATAGAAGCATCGGTTTCTAGCTCACGTAATTCCCTCACATATGATGAAATTTGTAATGAGACTATTCACCCATCAATTCCCATTCGACCATACCCTGTACATTGGGAGATGCCAAAATTCAACCACTTCAATAGCAAAGAAGATCCGTAACAACATTTGCAGTCTGTTAAACATGGGTGTTACCTAATTTCCCATGATGATGCTTTACTTTTGAGGACTTTCCCAATGTCCCTGATAGGACCTACATTGGACTGGTATAGTGGACTAACAAGACACTCCATTTACTCATTTAATCAAGTAGCAAAAGCCTTCCTAGATAACTTCTCCATTAAAATTTTCAAGAAGGTTACCATGACAAATCTTTATTCCACACGATAGTTCGACGATGATTCTATCACTGACTTCGTCTCTCACTGGCACAACCTCATTAACTAGCTCACATTCCAATTTCCTCAAACTAAGCTTATAGAACTATTTACTCGGGCATGTTCTAGACACATCTCACCAACCCTATAGGTGAAAACTTTTCACACTTTTGACGAGGAATTCAATATGGCATGAAAATTGGAAATTCGTGCTATCAAAGAAAAGAAGATTCAACTTCATAACAAGAACATCGTATTCAAATCAAATGATTATTATTCATCTTCAAAACCTCAAAAAAACTATTCAAATCCCAAAGGGTCTGCTAATACTATAGTTCTAAAATCCAATCCCCCTCATCAATCAAACCCAGCCAAACCCCCTTCTAATCTCTCTCCTGTCCAAGCTTTCCAGTTCAGACGAGAACAACGAAATTACACTTCCCTAAGAGAATCTTATTCTTCCATTTTGGAAAAGCTTGTTAAAGCTAGTGTCATTACCCTTCCACCTATAGAACCACATACCAGTTTCGACCCTGAGTGACCCATGCCTTCATGGTATAAAGAAAATGAAGTTTGTAACTATCATCGTGTCAAAGGTCATAGTGACAATAACTACATCACATTCAAGAATATCATCCAAGAAATGATAGACAACAAAAATCTAGTATTAGATAGCCTAAATGTACCTGCTAACCAAAACCTGCATATCTTCAAGAAGCCATTCCCTAAACATGCCCTAACTTCCAACCAAGTGGGTGATACCTCAAACAATGACAACACTATCCGCGAGGTTCACACTATTTTCAATGACACACCAGTTGCTTCCCAATTGCCTCATGTTCCTTCCATAGATTAAATCCTAGCCTGTGCTCCCCTACTTGCACCAGTATCTATTTCATCTACTCCTCTACCCACAGAGGAAACCCCTATGTTCCCCTTCACCCATTGAAGAGCCTATATTTAGCACGCCACCTTTGACCCCTCAAAATTATGAGTAGTTGTAAATGGCACCTCTCCTACTCATAGAAGATATAGGTCCACCCCCTATGCTAATGCAAGGAGATCCCACTTTGGCTAGCCCATCCTCTCCTATACCCATGGAGGATACTATAGAGGTACCACCACTTGTAGACGACCATTCACCATTAGACCTTCAAGATCCTGTTGATCTGCTTTTAGCTCTCTAATCCACAGAGTCCAAGGCTAGCCATTTCCCAGTATCTCAAAGTCATTTTATGGGGATTTCCACTTTGTCCACATCGGCCCCGCTTACAACAAAACCATCCCCACACTTGGATAATTTCCTAGACTATGTCAATAGAGCCCTCCTTTGGGAGTGTCTTCTACTTCCTGTTTCAACACAAATGTATCTGTCCTTCACTGAAACCTCCACCATCTATCCAAAAGTGTTTCAAGCAACCAAACCAAACACAACCACAACTATTGCAATACCTTCCATGACACCACTCATGGCCAAACTCACACCTCTTCACATAGCCCAACATGCATCTACACTAAAACCCATGCCTATATCATCTTCCTTACCTAAACCTAACACTGCCTTAGTGGTCATACCAATAGCTAGCCTTACTCACCCACCCATTAAATTAGATATAGCTACATCTTCCACAACTAACACCAAACTTAACCCGGACCCTACACGAAAGATCCAATCTCATAAATCTCATACCCCAACCTCACCAACCACACCCTTACCACCTTCACCCCTTCCATCCATCCTAGGACCTCACCCCTCAACCCTGGCCAAGAAACCCCCATCCACCAGTAAACCAAGAATGAAGCAACCCATTTCCCCATCATATGCCTCTAATATACCCAAGCGATCCACACAACCTCCACCCTCACCCATAACCTTCTTACCACCAATACCTCTAATACCATCAATAAATTATTCATAACCCATGATGCTTCCTTCTCTTTCACTCACGCCTCCTACCTGACCCACACCACTTACCTCCACAGCACCTTGGTTACCACCGTGGGTAACCTGACCTCTTCCACCATCTACTTTTCCCTCCGCATCTTATGTGCCTGTATCACCTTTACCCAAAAATATGTAACCTAAAGATAAAAATATGCTACCCTCCAATAAGGTAGTTAAACCCACCAAAACTTCCATTTCCAACCCATCTACCATGCCCATACCCAAGAAGATGTGACCAACACCTAATACCATGCTACACATGAAACTAGTAGCCCAACCTACTCCCCCTCTTGTAAAGACTCTTCCTACATAGTCACCTGCACCTGTACCCAAACCCAATTTCACCTCCCATTGTGATCCATTAGTAGGATCCTACACCAAGATCCTAACCAACCTCCTCGAAACTTCTATCATCACATTACCACCTATTAGACCTTACGACCCACTCAAACCCAAACAAAAAGGGTTTGACGAAAAAAAAAATTGTGCCTACCATCATGTGCTAAGACATGATGTAAAGAATTGTAAGGATTTGGAAACCACTCTTGTCCAATTGTGTCCTCCTCAAGAAAACTTTGATGATGATGATCTTCTTGATGAGGACCCCATTTCACCTTCACCAATTTCCATAGATCTTCTACAATTACCTACTAAGTGACAAAGATATCCACCCCCACAACTCTTTGATCCATCCCCAAGATTTGAAATTAACATGGTTTGCATAAGATATTTGGCCAAACCACCACCCAAATGCTAATTTTCCCTACTCATCTCACAAGGCTTGTATCCACCACTAGGGTTTTTTCCCTCTTACCGCTATACCTTCCATGACACAGCCTCTTCATCTACCTCCCCTCAGATTAACATGATCAACATTGTCACCTATGCTCAGAAAGATAAGGGAAAAGAGAAAGAAAGTGTACCATCAAATAACCCTATACCCAATATATCATCCACACCCACACCAAAATTCATCATTCGAGGTCCTACATATCCCATTTCCGACCAGGCCACACATCGCACAATGTTAAAAAAAATACACTAATTCCCCCACAAAATGTCTTTATATGACCTCGTCCAGACCTCAAAGTCACATCATCAAGACCTCATGGAGGTCCTTAAATCTATTGAAGTCTTACCAAATGACCCCACACCCATAGCCTCCATCATTACCCCTCACCACGTAGCCTCTCTCACTAGGTATTCACCTTCCTCTATACCTCCACCCACTCGCCAAGTGGCTTCCCTTAGCTTTACAGATGAAGAGATCACTCCCTTCCAATCTAATGACCTCGACCCCTCTCTTTCATCTCTATCTTTATCGATAATATATGCATATGACGCATTATCATCGATGGTGGTGATAGCATTAGCATCATCTCCTCCCATGTGTATGACCAAATGCAAATACCTACCCATTATATGCATGATAACCCCATTATGTTACATTCCTTCAATGATGCCATGACCTCTACACTAGGTACCATTGTTCTCCATGTCTGTGTAGGCCCCCGTACCATCCCAAAACTTTTCTATGACCTAGAAGAGGAGTTCCAGTATAACTTACTACTTGGCTGACCTTGGATCTATACTATGGGTTGTGTCCCTTCAATGTTACATCGATGCCTCAAATTTGAACACAAGAGACATAATTACACCATCCCTACTGACTCCTCACATTTCAAGACCTATAACATGCTATATCGAACCAATGATGTGCTTGTACCAGTCAAGGCATCCACCACCACAACCATTTCACCTCCACCCATGAGCCCATCCACCAAAATTGCCACTACTTCTATTGCGTCTAATCTCACTATCCCTACTATAGTTGTATCCTCTACCACTAGCGCCCCTATCTCCCCTTCATCTAGCAAGCCATCTATACTCGCTACCCACATACCAACTGCTAATCCCTTAGAAGGTGTTTTTCAACACCTCACTCTGGGGGAATACTACCTATACAATATTGATACCTTCCCCACCCCACGAGAGTATGGGAATCTACATCAACACCCTAGTTATGATAATCACATCGATGATGTTTTCCCTTATGGCCCTCCCCACCTTCACACCAACCAAATGTATGAAGGACTTGATATGGCCACTTATAAACTTGAACCTCCATCCCAAACCCAACGATTTTCATCCAACCTACACTCCCTCACTAACCATCATTTTTTCTCACACTTTCCTCCACCGGTGCACGTGGAAAGGATTTGGCTTCATTTTTTCTGAACAAGTCCACCACACTGTCATCTCTTGTACCTCTTGTAAACAAAATGACCGTAGTGGCATTAGTTTTGATGCTCCATCTTTTAATAATATTACCATCGACCTTATGTAGGATGTTAAATATTCCCCATCTCATTCACCCACAATACCATCCTCACCCACGGATTCCATAGATCCTAAATCTATTCCTAGTAACTTTTTTTTTCATAAACATCATTTCCTTGTGACCGTTGACCTATTAATGTGATGGTGAGGCTCCCTCTTCTCTCCCATTCCTATATCCTGACATGAATGATGACGATACACCCTTAATTAACATCGTTTAATGTCAGGATGATGATTCCATCCTCACCTACCTTGGTGTAGAAGACTCTTATATTCACCGGTAGTTAGCCTCTGAGACACAAACCATGTTGAATGAATCAAACATCAAAATCAACATTAATAATTAGGACGACCCGCACATTCTAAAGATCGGCCAATCCTTAGACGCTACTAAATAAGAAGCCTTCACCTCTTTCCTTCGGGACCATAGAAACATATTTGCTTGGTCCTATGCCGATATGCCTAGTATCGACCTAAAAATCATGGTTCACAATATCGTAATTATTCCTGATACCAAACCCATCAAACAAAAGCTGTAGAAAATGCATCCTCACATTACTCTTCTAGTCAAAGAAGAGATTCAATGCCTTCTCTTAGTTTCCTTCATTGTACCCATTGATTCCCCAATGGATTTATAACATCATTCCTATCATCAAAGCAATAGGGGGGCTCCGTATTTACATGGATTTCCATGACCTCAACCTTGCCTATCCCAAAGATGATTTCCCTCTACCAGGAATTGACTAACTAGTTGATCTCACCACTGGCCATGAAATGTTATCACTCATGGACAGTTTCTCAGGCTATAATCAAATATTACTAGCTCCTGAGGATTAACACAAGACTACCTTCATCACCCCTTGGGGGACTTTCTACTATCGAGTCATGCCCTTTGGTCTCAAAAATGCTAGTGCTACATATCAATGGGCCATGACTTACATTTTCCATGAAATTATGCATCGCATATTGGAGGATTACATAGATGATCTACTTTTAAAATCAAAGCATCGAACTAAACACCTACCCATTATTAAATTCATCTTGGACTGCCTCATTAAATATTATGTTCATCTTCAACCGAAAAAGTATGTCTTTATGGTACTTTCTAGGAAAGTCATAGGTTTCATCGTTTCTTTGCATGGCATAGAAGTAAATCCTACTAAAGTCAAGGATATCCTTGAAATTCCACCACCCACTAATCTCTATCAACTTCGCAGCCTATAAGGAAAGTTGTAATCAATTCTTCATTTTATCTCCTAGCTTTCCGACCATTGTCAACCATTCCATCATCTTCTCAAGAAAGGCGTTTCATTCAAATGGGATGATGAATGCCATAAAGCCTTCAAAGCCTTGAAAAAATACCTCCTTCAACCACCAGTTCTCATTCCTCCTAAGGATGACCAACCCTTCTACCTATATATTTCTACCACTGACCATTCTCTAGGTGCCATGCTCGCTCATCACGACGACCAACACCGAGAGAAAATGGTTTATTACATAATCTATACCCTTCTTGATTATGAAACTAGATATACCCATGCCAAAAAAAATTTCCTAACCTTAGTTTTTTGTCACCACAAAACCTTCATCATTACTAATACTGACCCATTACACTACATGTATGGAAAACCTTATCAAAATCAATGTGTTGCATGTTGGCTTATGCTTCTGGCTGACCTTGACCTCAAATTCATCCAGCAAAAGTCCATCAAGGGCCAAAATATCACCAAATAATTTTTTGATGCACCTACTTTTGGGAATCAACCCTCTAACTTTGACTTTCTAGATGAGTTTATAGCTACCCTTTCCCTAGATGAACCCGCTTACCAAATGACACTCTTCTTCGATGGCTCCAAGTTTTAGTGTGGGGGTGGGGCTCGTGTTATCCTCATTCCGCTTGATGTTGAACTATGCCTTTTTATTTCAAACTTGATTTTGATTGTATAAAAAATATTTTTGAATACGAAGCACTCGTATTGGGCCTCTAGGCTACTTATGACCTAGATGTTAAGTCAATCAAAATCTTTGGTGATTCATAGTTTGTCATTAACCAAGTAAATGGTATATACTAGTGTCGCAATGAGATACTTCAAATGTATAAGCATCATGTGGAAATAATTTTGACCACCTTTGACCATTACGCACTTCAAACCACCCCACATTCTACTAATAAATTTGTAGATACGATGGCTTTCTCAGCTTCTCAGATACCTGCTTCACCCGCTGACTCTAAAATCTTTGTCACCATACAAATACTACAATCACCCTCTTATTTTCCTTATGAAGTCTACTCTATTAGAACCCCTGCTCCTGACCCAAGTGACCTTTGGTATAAGCAATATACAGACTATCTTTCTCTTTCCATTTTACCTGCTAATCTCACTCGTAATGGACAACATGCCTTTCTTAAAAGTGTCTCCCATTATGTCATCATGGGTGGTCTTCTTTACAAATGTGGTTTCGACAAAATTCTATTGCAATGCCTTACATGTTTTGTAATTACTTACATGATTAAGGAAGTCCATGATGGAATTTGTGGATGCCACTCTAGTGGTCTCGTTTTCACAAAATGCATTCTTCGCCTAGGCTATTACTAGCCAACCCTAAAACGTGATTGTTGAGATTATGTCAAATGCTGAATAAAATGATAACAACATGCTAATCTCCATCACACCCCTAATCATGCCTTATAGGTCACGCAAGACCTTTGGCCTTTCTCTCAATGGGGTTTGGATCTTGTGGGTGAGATCAACCCCCATTCTTGACAATGCCATTAATGGATCATAACGGCAACTGAATATTACAATAAATGGGTAGAAGACATTCCCCTCATTTCCACCAAAGTATAGAATTTTTTTGAATTCATCAACCATCACATCATCTATCATTTTGGTATCTCTCAGCATTATCACGGATAATGGAAAACAATTCAAAAAAAAAAAACCTACGCAAATTATGTGATGCTTTTTACATCCAACTTAGTTTCTCATCACCTTATTACCCACAAACAAATAGTCAAGCCGAATCAACCAATAAAACCTTGAAAAAAATCCTTCTGAAGGTAGTCAAAAATACTGGAAAGGATTGGCACACACACATTCCTTTCACCTTGTGGGCTTATTACACTAGTATTCAAACTTTGACTGTTGCCACCCCCTTTTCTCTAGTCTACATTACTGAGGTTGTCTTACCTCTTGAAGTTCAGATTCCATCCCTCTGCATCTCACTCCAAGACATGCTCAATGATGATGAATTTTACCAGGATCGTTTGACGCAACTTGAATTATTAGATGAACTTCATCTAAACGCTATTGACCATCTCCAAATCTACGAAAAATGTATCAAATGTTCCTATGACAAACGTGTTCATGAAAAAGCCTTTTAAGTCGGTGACATCATCCTAAAAGAAAATCAACATGTAACCAAAGAGGAGAAAAGTAAACAGGGAAAATTTTCTCCTAATTAGCTTGGACCCTATATCATCACCCATGCCTATGGATCAGGTGCTTATCATTTGTCTTCACTCGAAGCTAAACCTGAACGTAAGCCCCTCAATGCCTTGCATCTTTGACCATTTTATTGTTGATATCAAGTCCTATATCACTTTCTATCTATTGATCACTCATCCCTTGAGTGTTGTTCACCTTCCATAATTACCCATTTTGAGGATCCATGACTAAACAAGACTCATGGGATTACCAGTCACCTTTTAGCCTTTTCTTCAATATGAGTACCCCATGGAATCCCATGGTCATTCATCACTCAAAACCACCTCTTTCATAGTTAATCTTTGTGTACTACGATCTTGTCTTCTAAAACAAGAACCTAATCGTCCTCTATAGTCTTGTCCATGACTTAAACATCTAAAAAGAAAAAGGGATAAAAATCCTTAAGTCAAACTTCCAACAAAAGATGACTCCGTAAAAAGGGACATATCTTCTTTGTAGCCTACCACTATCAATAGACTACTCCCTTGAATGATAGCTATATATAGTCATTAAAAAAATATAATAAATATTTAGAAGCTTCCCGCAATGATTAGCTTCATAAAGACCTCAGAGAGATAATATATTCATCCCATATAGACTTCATGCATCGATCAGTCTATTAAAAATAAAAAAATAAAGAAAAATATGAAAATTTCATCATGGACTTGCCTATTTTGGATTATCGGTTTCTTGTTTCGAAATACATGTCATCATACACTAAGTTATGCGAAACCTCTCGTTCTCACCACCTTGTATTTTTTCCTTGTTACTCAAGGGACTTGCCATAAACATGACATTTCGTGATCATGTGAATTTTCTTTACCCTTAAAACAATCCATTATGCAAGGCCTGTAAGGTCTTACGTTCATAAGCCCATCTAGGGTATGGTAGACTCATTAGGATTCTTATCAATTAAGCAGCTCTTTTACCACCTCTTACCATTCACCTTCCTCATTACTTATTGATTATTCTATACATGACTGGATCCTTGGCACCTATATTTAAAAATCACTCAACCATTCCTACCACCTAAACTCAATCATGCATATGAGCTACATCACCCATGCCTGGCACCTATCATACCATTCCACTATTTCACCCTAATCTTCCCTAGCTTATGGGATAACTACATCGGCATGAGGTCCCTTTTCGCTGGGACTATGTAGGCAGCACTCCGAGGGCATGAGGCCCTTTGAGGTTAGCTTATCCACTCTCTACACTAACCAATTCACTCTGCCCCTTTTTCCACCCTAGTTATTTTCCTTTTATATTAATCATTGCAAATTAAACCAAACAAACAACAATTGCTTAACATATTTACCATCATCGCTCATACATTCATTTCATCTTGTCTACCATTTCTTTACCATTATCATACATTTTATTACAAAAAATCTTAACATGATCCACATCATCATTAATTGCACAAATTAATGAATTAGAAACTCAACCATGCCTAAACCAACCTAAAATCAATCATGCCTAAGTCAACTTGACTCCATCCATGCTTATGACCTAACTCAATCCATGCCTATGACCTGAATCCATCATCCCTAAAC
Organism: Taxus chinensis; assembly: GCA_019776745.2. NCBI lineage: Eukaryota > Viridiplantae > Streptophyta > Pinopsida > Cupressales > Taxaceae > Taxus > Taxus chinensis. The sequence goes on from CM034151.1 coordinate 75,019,601, forward strand.
TAACCTGAACCCACAATGCCTACACGACCCTGACTCTAACATGCCTAATCCACCTCATTTCCACATATATATATATATATATATATATATATATATAAATGAAAATTAAAACATGTACACCATTCAAACTATAAACACCATCAACTATAAATCGGAAAGTCTGTATCAAAATACATGTTAACATATATCCCAATAATAATCATCAAAATCTCAAAAATCTCATATAAATCCTCACCATCTTCGGCATGTAGGCTATTATATCATCAAAATCTCAAATATCTCATGTACATCCTCACCATCTTCAGCATGCAGACCGATATATCATCAAAATATCAAAACTGTCATGTACATCCTCACTCTCTTCGACACGCAGGCCGGTAGATATAAAAAATAAATAACTATAAAAAATAGGAGGTGCATATGGTTATCAGATATCACCCTGCTAGATATCCTTCATATTTGTCTCACCTATCTCCTCCTCCTCCTCTACCCTCATATGACGTCTAGCTAGAATCTCACCACCCATTATCAAGGCTAGCCTCTGTGAAATGGTGGCCTCACCTTGACCCTGTCTTGGGGCTTGATGGCCCCCTATGCTCTCCATATTGTGGGTGTGTGACCTCGTCCTATCACTCGAGGCATGTTGTGCTCTTTACTTCCCATAAGATATAAAATCTATCCCTGCGGCCATCAAAATATCCTGATAATATTGGAACTTGCCTAAGGCATCTCTCAACCGGCCTATCAGTACTGTCTGTGGTGGTTCCATCGGCCTTGGCCCCTGTACCTATCTCTCAGGACCCTGTCCCACTAATATCTGTAAAGAGGGATCCTTTCCCTATACATGTGCCTATCTTGAGGGACCCTGTCTTACTCCTTCTGTATCTAGGCCCGAAGGGCCGCAACCTATGCCTATGTAGTGGCCTACCCATGTGCTACCTATCCCAATGCGGGTACCTATCCTTGTGCTACCTGGGCCTATAGAGTGGCCACCTACACCTGTAACATAGCCACATCTACCTCTGATCCTATCAATTTCCCCTGCACTATAACCAACTATGTAATTAGAGTCACCACCCACCCCTGTAGGGTGTCCCTCTCCATGGTGATGGTAGCTAAATCTGGATGTCCTAGTCTCAATGGTACTTCTCGTAAGTGTCTAGCCCACCACTGTTGGTATCTATCTATGACCCCGGAATCATCAATCCACTGGTCTCTCACCTACTCCTCCTACCTTATTGGAATAGTTGGCTATGGTAGAGGTAGAGGCCTCTCCATGTCATCCCTCATGTACTTTGGAAAAAGTGGAATTATATCCTGAACCATCCTGAACTACTGTCTAACCCTATCCATGGGTATCATCCCGTGCTCTCCTGCATGATGCCCCTCTATCAATATAAGTAGTTGTAATCCATATAATTCAACAACCATCTATCTGTATGAGGGAAAACCCACATACAGTCTCTAAATGATGTCCATGCTGGAAAACCCCTCCAATAAATGCTTGTAGTGGGTGACATCATGCATCGCCTTGGTCACTCAATGCTCTCCAATAATAGGAACCAATCACTTATAACCCACCCAAACCAAACCTAGCTCGAATTCATCATCCCAAGGCATGCCAACTGGGCACACACACAAAATATGCTCATATTACCAACAATGAAGTAAGAAAGTGCAGCATAAGCTGAACCTCCATAGCCACCCATATGCCTATAAATCCCTATATAGATACACCAAGAATGATGGCGCCCATGAAAAATGGGTCTGGTCTATCACCATATCATGCATGACCCCCATGAATGATAGCAGGAATCTCCCACCCTCTACATCTGGTAGTGTAAAGCAACATACTGCCTCCATCAACAACATAACTAGCCTAGTCTCCTCCGGATGAGCCAAGTACATCTCCCCATAGCTCATGTTGGCATTATGAAACCTCATCTCTACCAACCTCTCGCAAAATACTGTCAGCATCAACTCCTCAGATGCCTCTGAAAAGATCGAATATATTTGCGTCCCCGCTATCAGAAACTACAGGATCCTGTACACATCCTCTAGGGTGACCGTGATCTCACCCATCAGTAGATGGAATGTGCTGGTAATCGAATCCCATCTTTCGAAGAGTGAAACCATCAAAATTGGCTTCCAGACTACATTCCAGTAGCGTCTAATCCCAATCAGGCCAACCTATACAACATGCCGCCAATCCTTGGATGTCGAACCTCCTCAAACCGTCATGAGCAGGGGCAGCACCCTATCTCACATCTGCAGCTGGTCTCTCACCTACATCTAAAAAAATGTCACATTAATACACCTTGATCATACCCATAATCAATCTTGACACTTCACCTACACCTATTACCCTACCTTTGTTTTTCCCTCATAACTTACCTTCTTATCACATATTCTATCTGCCCACCACAACCCTCACCCACTATCGATCATACCATACCTCTTTCAACCTCTTACACATGCTATGTTTTTCATCACCAACATCTTTTTTCCCACTATCCATCTCATCCACCAACCCTAGGGATCTTTTTGCCGATTTTTCTCCACATGATGACCAGTACCGGTTACTCCTAACCAACCACGGTCTCTCCCAAACTAGCATCAGTCACCTTATCTGTGATCGGTACCAGCTCAGCACCACCGACATCATCCATCCATTGACTGATGCGGGTCACTATCGTACTGAAATCTATGACACCCAAACCCCTTTTGTCCTAAAAACTCCCTTCTTCTACCTTTCTCCCCACCTATTCCTACCTAAATCTACCCTCAACTCCTCCCCACCCCTCGTTCACCTAACCACACCTCTCCCCATTCCTATTTTATCCAATTTTCCTTCCCAAATTCAAAATCCCCTTTCCCCCCCAAAACCCGTATTCCTTCCCTGACCTATATACCCAATCTACCTCCCAAACCAATGCAAGGGATTTAATATTACCTCATCATGCTACCATCTTTGTGGTGGCACATCAGGCCACTACACTAGTGGTCCACCGGATCCCTCTCCCACCTCTGTGATGTCCAATCACCAAATCCAATCCTCCTGACCTCCACCTAATCACAATTGATCCTCATGTGCTCATGAACCCATCTAACTAGCTCCTCTAACAAACCAGATATCTCCACCTTAGCAAGATATCATCCCTCTTCTTTTCATCCTGATAACGCACAACTATTTCAGTGCTTTTTCATTTTCACAAAAGCCAAACCGTACAAATGAATCTGTATTATACGGATTTTTTATTTTTATATACCCATGTCGACCTAACCGATGTTGGTTATACCTTAACTAACATCGGTCATGTGCCCTAGTGCACCATGGTCAGCTATACCCAAACCAACATCTGTCATTTTCCCTAATAAACCATGTTCGGCTTACCTCAACCTGTCATACTCTTGCTCCCATACTTTCCCCATTTTTGACCCAACTTAACCAACCCAACCACCATTTGGCCTTACCCACCCTGATCGCAATCTACCTCCAAACCTACATTACCTATACATGTCTTTATTTGCATTTAGGGACTTGTTATTTTACCCATACCTCATCCCTACACATGCCGTGACCTAGCTACTTGGACCTGGAACATTATTAGTGACATGTGTGTTAGGATAAAATATTATCCTAATTAATTTTACATTGCATATTAATAATATTATTTATTGTTTTATGGTTATATTTGTTTATGACCATCCTTTTTTTTGTATTTGAATATTATGGGAGCTATTATATTGTTTTAACAATATATTTGTTTTTATTTAATTGTTGCTTCCCGGATGTTATTGGAAGCTTGTGTATTTCAGAATTTGGTTGCACCTGTGCAATATCTATAAATATTGTAGCCCGTTCTCTGTAATTTTGGTTGATTGAGTTTAAAAAAATTTAATCAGGCTTCCGCCCCTGTTGCTGAATCAACATTTGGTACCATAGCGAATCAAGCTCCTGGCAAGGTTGGAGAAGGTTGCAGAGGAAGAAGGATTCGTGGAGAAGAAATTTGCAACATTGGAGAGCCAGTGCTGCCTCTAACAACTACCCACAACCTCCTGTGTTAATTCCAGGTAAACATAAAGCAATTTTTTTTTTCCTTGGTGCCTTCTACACCACGCAAATTTGCTATCTGGAAGTTCATTTTCAAAATCTATATAAAAAAAATTATTTTTCCCCATCCAAGGGTTTTACCTCTAATTTAGAGGAGAATTTCAGCCTCTGATATTGTTTATCAGACCTCTACATTTAGAGGACTATGCTAAAAAAAAAGTGGAGATTATTTTGTGTGGAAAGGCAAACGAGCTATCATTGTGGACATTGGATTAGATGACTACCAAATAGAGGCATTGAGCTGAGTTTTGCAATATTTTAGACTGACCCGAGCCACGATTTTGGTATATTATCAATCGGTGGATCATCCACATCAAAGAGTGATATGTTTTTTCAAACCTGTAATCTATAATATTCAATGACAAATACCCTGTGACCTGCACATAATAGTGGACATCTTCATTACAACCACTACATCCTCCACGCCATTTCTATCCTCCACGAGCATCGTGGTCTCTCCTACTAGTGACACAGACCTACACAGAGCAATAAACGGTGAAGAAATCATATATACATAGTGACCTGCTTCAAAAATCAATGAGGAGATAACAAAGGGGTTTCAATAAAAATTACGGCCTACACAAAAACAAAAAAAGTGGCTGCCAAAGTAATAGAGATAAATATAAAACAATAAAAAGGTGTGGAGATATTAAAAAAATGTCTTAGATCCATTTTCTATGCATAAAGAAACCCTAAAGTTCCATCTACTCATTCAAAGACACATGGAGTCTCTATCAGGTCATTTTTTACAAAGGTAAGTCATTTTTTCATATACTTCAAATACAAGTTTGTTCATTCCTATATCAAGCACCCTTGAGTGGCCAAGTTGGATAGAGGGACAGCCTTTGAAGTGGGAGGTGCATGGTTCAAAACACACCCCCAACTTGCTTTTCGAATTTGGCAGAATATTTGGTGGAACCACCAAATTTAGCAGAAATTTTGAATTTAGTTATAACTAACTAAATTTAGCGGAGAAATCCCTAATTTAGGGTAAAAAAAATTCTCCCATTCGGCCTAGTTCTTCATTTCAGACATTTTTTGCAAAAGGATACCCATCTAAAAATTGATTTTTCAGCTGGTTTTCTGCAATTATTTGCATTTTGGGTCGCTTTGGGCTCCGGAGGCCACCAGGGCCCGCAAAACAATTTTTTTTACCTGCCATTCAAATTTTCTAGATTTTTGAATGTACTAATTTGCAAGTTGCCATAGTCAATTGCAAAATTTGTAACTTCTCAGACACTGGCAGAACTGTAATAAAAAACAATTAAAAAAATTGGTTCTGTAACACTCACGAGATCATAGATCTCATTCTCAACGTTCAATATATACGGTGCCTCTGGGAAGCGCTTATGGGTAAAGTCATCATGACTACTACTACACTTAATGCCTAATATAGTTGCAACAACATCATCTGTGCGTAGTCCTTATAAATAGATGGGGAGTAATAAGGTCACAGTGCAAACACTATGAGCCATCCCATCCATCTGTGAATGATTGCATGACATAAATCCAGACTGAGAAATTATCCAAGTATATAGAGAAGTTACGCACACGTATGAGGATATTTCTTTGAGTTGGTGTCAATAATCACACAGACCCCACCAGTATTGTCTTGGTACCACGTATTGAATTCTTTCACGTACCACTGGGAATATAGAAAGGGCAAGCTTCTTCCACGTATTAACGTGTATATCGGAAGGGCACGTATATAGAAAGGTTCAGTATATCAGACTGACAGTATATAGATTGGGATACCTAATACCTGGAGTGATAAGAGCCAAACCCTGTCAGTGATCTCTGCAAAATGGGCACCAATGCCACCAAATTTTTTCTTTTGGATTCACAACTACTCAGAGGAAACAACTATGCTACATGGAAGACTAAAATCAAGACACAACTTGAGTTTGAAGAAATCTAGCCTGCTATGAATGGTACTTTGACCAGATTAGCCACTGATACAACATAATAGTGGTAGTTTGATAAAGTAGATTAGAAGGCCAAACTCATCATCTTGTTTGGAGTGTCCGATGATGTGCAACCCCACATTCGAGATGCCAAAACAACAAAAGAAGCGTGGGATAAATTAAGAATAGTGTACGAGGCCAAGAACAAGAATGTTATGCTCAATTTTTAGAGTCAGTTAAATACATTGAAGTTCAAGTAGAATGAGAGAATTGAAGCATTCTTAAGAAGAGTTGCAGAATTGAGGGCTTCACTTTTAGCCCTGGGAGAACAAGTCACAGATGATACTCTCATTCCTATTGTTCTGAGAGCACCCCCCTTTTCTTACCACATTTTTTTCACAACACTAAATGTGTCAGATACGATAGTTGGTTTTGAAAAACTGGTAAACCTACTACAACAAGAGGAAACATTACACAATAAGGATGATGAAGAGGAGCAAGCACTATCTTCACATCAAAAATGGAAAGGAAAAGGTAAAGTAAAACCTAATTCCTATAAGAAGTCCCAACATCATAATTAATATCACGGGGACAATCAACATAAGAAGTAATGTCCTATTTGTAAAAGAGGACATGACTTAAAATATTATTGGTATAACACTTACAAGAAAGGTTCATCCAGCAAATCTGGACAAAAATAACAACAATCTTACAAAGGACAATCTACCAACAATCACAGGTAGAAAAAGGGGAAAAGAAGACCCTACCAGCAAGGTAATATTGTTGAGCAACAAGAACAGTCAGACAATGAAGACTTCTTGTTCATTACTTGATCAAGATAGCCATCCACATCATCTAGTGATGTCTGGTATGTTGATTTAGGAGCCACTTGGCACATGACTAGCCACAGAGACTGGTTTATTTCAATGAGGGATATGCCATCGAAAAATCATGTTTCATTGGGAGATGATTCTTCATATACATTTCAGGGGATTGGAAACATTTCTCTACCCCTTGGTTCATGCAAATGCAGACTTTCAAATGTCCTATATGTCCCTGGGTTGACAAAAAATCTTCTTTCAGTTAGTCAACTCCTAGATCACAACCTGAAAATTGACTTTGATAGTCAATCCAGCAAGAAAACATGTTTGATTCGAGATAAATCAAGAGGCTTGAAAATAATTACAAAATCCTCTAATGTGGGATGCATGTTCCAACTTGATTTCATTCACAGAGATGATCAAGAACTTGTGGATAAAAACTCCACCTCAGCATAGTTGTGGCATTAGAGATTTGGTCATGTAAGTTTCAAATATCTTGAAACACTTCACCAGTGTAATATGGTACATGGGCTACCATCTCTTCAGAAGGATATAGACAAGTGTCCTCACTGCCTAGTAGGAAAACAACACAGAGCTTCATTCTAGAAGAGTACATTTTGATCTCATGGTAAAATTGACCTGGTTCATACCGATCTTTAAAGTCTGATGTAGCCAAGTCATTCTGGGTTCCAGTACTTCATGCTTTGTGTTGATGACTATTCATGGAAGATGTGGATTTTCTATCTTCGCAAGAAAAGTGAAGCATTTGAAACCTTTAAAAAGTTTGAAATATCAGTTGAGAAAGAAACTAGTCCTCACATCAAAACTCTCTGCTTAGATCGAGGGGGGAATTCACTAGTGATGAGTTCAGAGACTACCTACATACTCACGGGATTCATCGACAAATGCCTCCTCCACACACACCACAGAAAAATGGTGTTGTTGAGAGAAGAAATCATACTATCATGGAAATGGTGTGATGCATGATTGATGATTCCAGACTTGCAAAGACATTTTGGGAAGAAGTAGCAAAGACAATAGTGTATTTGTTGAATAGAGCACCCATAACTACTCTTGATGGAATAACACCACAAGAAGCATGGTCAAAAAGGAAACCATATATTTCACACCTCAAAGTAATCAAGTACAAAGCAAGCATGCACATACCCAAACAAAACAGAAAGAAATTGGACATGAATTCATAGAAATTCATCTTCATTGGGTACAGTGAAGAGACTCTTGGGTATATATTGATGGATCCTAAGACCAAAAAAAGTCTACACCAGCAGATATGTTGAGTTTTTCAAGAAGAAGAAAGCAGATAATCCTCCTCCAAACTCACAAGATGTAGATTTTTCACCTATTGTAAAAATTGAAGCTAATGTTCCCTTAGAAGATGAAAGTGATGATGGAGATGATGGTGTTGATCAGATAGAACCACAACCCATGGGAACATTTCATTGTATGCCTAAATGGTGTATAAGTACATTACGAGATGTAAGATTGGATGCTCCACCGGATACATCCACCCCTAGACCACAGACTTATAGTAAATCAAGAGAAGAAGTTAACTTTGCTTTGATGAGTAGAGTTATTAAAACAGATGAGCCCTCTATAATCCAGGAAGCCCTATAGTCAAAAGCTTGGAAAGATGCCAAGGATTTTGAATATCAATCAGTGATGAAGAATAACACTTGGCAGCTTGTCGATCTTCCACCAGGGAAGAAACCCATTAGATGCAGATGGATATTTAAAACAAAGTACAAAGCAGATGGGATAGTGGACAAGTATAAAGTGAGACTTGTAGCAACGGGGTATGCACAAAAAGATGACATTGAATATGAGGAGACATTTTCTCCCATAGCTAAGATCAAAACAATCAGGATGATCTTTTCTCTAGCTATACAGTTTGGATGGAAAGTCCACCAAATTGATGTAAAAAGTGCCTTCCTAAATGGATATTTACAAGAAGAAGTCTACATGACTCAACCTGAGGGATATGTAGTACCTAGTCAAGAATCAAAGGTATGTAGACTCGAGAAATCTCTGTATGGTCTCAAACAGGCACCCCGGGCATGGTACATCAAGATTGATGAGCATCGCGTACAACATGGATTTGTTAGAAATCCATACGATCCCAATCTCTACCTCAAAAAGAAAGGGAGGGAGATGGTGATTTTTGTTGTCTATGGTGATGATCTAGTCATCACTGGTAGTTCAGTGAGGATGATCGATGCAACGAAGAAAGATCTTAATCGATCGTTCGACATGACTGATCTCAGGCTGATGCACTATTGTCTTGGATTGGAAGTGTGGCATAAAGATAATCATATTTTTGTTTCTCAGATGAAATATACCAAGGCTACACTTGATAAGTTTAGGATGATGGATTGCACACCAATTGCTACACCCATGGAGAATAGATTACAGTTATCTCATTTAGATCCATCTCATGAGGTAAGTGCCACTCTCTATCGGCAACTGATCAGGAGTCTCATTTACCTGACCTACACTAGACTAGATATCAGCTTTGTAGTGAGCTATCTATCTAGGTTCATAAAGGAACCAAAATTTTGTCATTGGAAAGTAGCAAAGCACATTTTGAGATATCTCAAAGGATCAGTGGATCTTGGTCTAGAATACAAGAAGAATGAAAACTTCTTCTTGAATGGATATTCAGATTCAGATAATGCCGGTAACATTGATGATAGAAAATCCACTTCTGGATTTGTATTCTTTATGGGATTTGGACCAATATCATGGGGAAGCAAGAAACAAAACTTTTTTTCTCGTTCTTCCATAGAAGTCAAGTATCGTTCTGCAGGAGATGCTTTCTGTGAAGTGATTTGGCTACATCGCATACTGTAAGGCCTTGGAATACCACAGGAAAAACTAACCACCATGTATGTTGACAATGAAGGTATTCTCAAACTTGTTCGTAATCCATTTTTTCATGAGAAAACAAAGCACATTGAGGTACAGGTTCATTTCATACACAAACATGTGTTGAAGCACAACATCCAGCTTCAAGTTTTTCCAACTGCTGAACAATAAGCAGATATTTTCACAAAATCACTTGCACGTGACATGTTCAAGTTGTTCAGAGAGTTCCTCTCCTCATCTCTTCAAACAATGCACAATTAAGGGGGGGAATGTTAGGATAAAATATTATCCTAATTAATTTTGCATTACATATTAATAATAATATTTATTGTTTTATGGTTATATTTGTTTATAACCATCCTTTTGTTTGTATTTGAATATTATGGGAGCTGTTATATTGTTTTAACAATATATTTGTTTTTATTTAATTGTTGCTTCCCGGATGTTATTGGAAGCTTGTGTATTTTAGAATTTGGTTGCACCTATGCAACTTAGTCTCTTTTTTATATTTGGATGTGCAATATCTATAAATATTGCAGCCCATTCTCTAAAATGTTGGTTGATTGAGTTTAATAAAATTTAATCAAGCTTCCGCCCCTGTTGCTGAATCAACAATGTGAACTCATGTGCTTGCTATACCTTACGATATTGTTACCCATGTTGTTTTACCTAATGACCTTACCTTTCCTCTTACCATGACCATTTTGTTTCACCTAATTCTTAAACATTTCTTAGAAAATGATGAAACAAATAGGGTAACAGGCATAGGAGGAATACCTGTTGAAGATGCTGGTTGTAGGTTGTTACACGTGTATGACTTTTGAATCCATAGCTGATCGTGAGAGCTTCATTTTTACTTAGAGGAACTACCTGAAATGGAACACAAGACCACCAAATAAAATTTAAACAATATGTGTAGTGGAATACCTAGCGTGTACTAGATCCGGGAAGTGTGATACTTCCTAGATGACTGTTAATCCATTGTTTGAAAAAAATTAATGCTAGTAATAAAATAAATCCTATTGTACTTAAAATGATTTAGGTATCTCATTCATCTACAATAAGTGAATTCATTCATAATGGGCTAGGATATGATTGAATCTGAACGTCAAGGTCACTGTCAGGATACTGTTATGGGTCAGGGTCAGATTCTGGTCAGTTTAGGGTATTTGGTGGTGTTTTTAGGCTCTGATCTGGTTTTCTGGAAAATACATATAGACCGACGTCAGTTTAGGTTAACTGACGATGGTTATGGATGACCAGCGTCGGTATGGTCTGGGTACAAGAAACTCAATAAAGCTTGGGTGGGTGATAGATCTGGGATTATACTATGGGTGTAGGGGCAATGGCAAGATTTGTATAGATCCTAAATATGCACAAGACTGATAGAGGTCTAGGTATAGGAAATGTAAGGGTGTGCAAAAAAGGATGGTTTAAGTTTGCATGGAGGTAAAAAGGGGTGGGGAATGGAAATGAGAGTAGAAAAAAATACAAATGTAAACGGATCTACTTAAAATGACAAGGAACAAATACAGGTTAACAAACTTACTATTTGTATGAACTTGATGCCTGGTTCGTAATGGTGGGCTATCAAATGAACTTGGTGTAGTGCTGGTGCTTCCTTACATGCTCCTGTGAATTTAGGTGGCTATGTGATTGCTTTGGGTACTGACTATGGGTATTCTGATGCTAGTACAGATGCTAGTTCTGCTTGCATGCAGCTCTGGTTTCATTACTTGCTCTCAGAAGATGTCTGTCTCTCTCAGAAATGTGCCAACCTCCAAAACAATGTGCCAACCCTGAAATAAGGTTTTTTTCAGAGTTAAAAGGTAACCGACGGTGGTTCCGGCTTAACCAGTGGAGGTTAAGGGTAATCGGTGTCAGTTAGGGTGGGATTTCCTATGTTTACTAAACTAGGCAGGTCCCCTTGATTTTTTGGGATCTCGTTTCATTTTACCCCATGGATCAGACTGGAAGCTTCCTTCTAACATGTGGTAATGTGGTTAGAGGGAATGTAGGCATTGATTTTTAGGGTTTGGGTATGTCTTAGTTAGTTATAGCAACTTACTACGAATAGGTCTTAGGGTGAGGTGGCTAGATGAGGTGGATATGTGGGCATTATCCCAATTAAGATATTTAAATAATAAATATTGTGAGGATAATGACTTAAATTAATATTATAGTAGGGTGAAGGGGACCATGGCTAGGAGGATGTGTTCAAGGTATTTATCTGACGATGGAGAAAGGGGAATGTGACCTAATTTTAGTGTCTACATTTTGCCCCTTTTTTATGCATGGCTTGTATTGGTAAGAAACATTGACAAAAATAAGATGTGGTTGCCCTATGTGTGGCTGAAGGTGATCCCCCTCAAACCAAGAATGTAAAAGGAAAAAGGCCAAAGTAGTGAGTGGCTTGATAAAAGGGGAATGTGATGAAAAGGAAGATAGGTAATGGGTAAAAAGGAAAAAGGTATACTCAGGTAATCTAGGTAATGGGTTAGGGTCAAAGGTAGTAATAGTCAAACACACACACACACACGTATAAACTACAACATGATACCAAGTTCAAGAGAAGGAAAACTCTACATTGTCTAAGGTTGATAGGTTTATCCAAACAAGGTTAAAGTGATTCCGGTATCCAAGGTATAGGATATAGTTAGGAAACATGACATAGGTTACGTGCAGGAACGTTTAGGTATGTTCCGGTACACCGAGGGTTGGGTTAGGATAAATGGTCATGAAAATAGGTAAGGTAAGGTCAGCAGGTCAATCAACACAAGTAACAGTACCACAAGGTATAGTGAACACATGAGTTCAAAGGTCACTAGCGATGTTCCAGGTCTAAAAATCTAGGTCACAACATAGGTAGGGCCAAGGTATGGGTAAAATAATGAGTCCCGAAATGAGGACAAGGTTAGGTAGCAAAGGATGAGGTCAAGAGGGTGAGGTGAATGGTTAAGGTAAGTGTTGGGTGAGGGTAAAAGAGTGATGGGCAAGGTAATAGGGCAAAATTGTGGGCAATGTGGAAGAGAGGGTGACAAATGTCGGTCAAGGATAACCAATGCTGGTCTAGGGTAACCAACCATGGTAAGGTAGGGCACATGAACGATGTCAGTAAAGGGAAAACCATCGCTGTTTAGGTCAGGGATCTTATAAAAAAGAAAAATCCATGTGTTTTGCAAATCATTTGTCTTCTTACGAATTGGAAAAATGACACAAGAGAGAGAGAGAGAAAAGGGAAAAGTATCCAGACAGAACAGAGAGTTGAGTTAGTGAGCTGAATGGTGGGTGATTAGTAGTTGAGAGGTGGGTCCATGGGATCATATTGTGTGATTTGATTGGTTGGAGGCGCAGTTAGAGATTGGTGATGTTGGAGGCAGGACTGGGATCGGGCAAGCCACTGATGTAGTGGCCAGATGTGCCACCATGATGACAACAACATGCTGAGGTAAGAATCAACCCTTTGTTGTGTTTTAGTAGATAGATTAGGTGAATAAGTTGAGGTTTGACAAATTTGGTTTTTTGTTTTAGGTAGGGGGGAAAAAATAAAATTAAAATGTGGGTGTGTAAATTGGGTAGAATAGGAATAGGGAGAGAAGTGGATGGGTGAAGGAGGGGTGGAGGGGGCTGAGGGGAGGTTTAGGTGGGAATGGGTGGGTATAAGAGAGGGAAAGGGGGATTTTTTAGAGAAGGGAGGGTTTGGGCGTCACGGTATTCACTGCGATAGTGACCAGCATTGGTCACGCTTCAGCCAATGTCGATAGGGTCAAACTAGAATCAGTCATGAAACAGGTGACCAATGTCGATTTAAGGGTGACTGGGGTCAGTTAGAGATAACTAGCACCGGTCAGGTTTTAGAGAACAAGGGGCTGAAAGGGGCCTAGGTCGAGTGGGGGAGATAAGGAAGGTTAGAATAGGGTGCGTTATTGAAAAACCTAGAGTAGGCGGGGGGGAAAATGGGTTTTGGGAAATGATAGTGGGTGAGTATGGGTATGATGAATGTGGATTAATTTGTTGTTTGTATTGGATGCATGGGAGAGATTAGTTGTAGATGAGAGATAGGGTGCTACCTCTATTCTTTAGAGTGTGAGGTGCGACGACCGCTGAGGAGTGGCAACATGTGGAGGAGGTGGGCCTGAGTGGTGTCTGGTGCTATTGGCATGCGGTCTAGTAGCCAAGCCTGATGGTCACTCTCATCAATAGATGGGATTTAGTGACCAATACATTCCACCTACTAACAGGTGAGATGAAAATCACCCTAGAGGATGTGTTTAGGATCCTGTGGCTACCGATACTAAGGACACAACTATATTCGATCTCCTCTGAGGCCTTGAAGGAGTTGATCCTGACAGTGTTTGGAGAGGGACTAGCAAACATGACATTCCATAGTGCTAGTCTGAGTTACAGAGGGATGTATCAGGATCGTCTAGAGGAGACGATGCTCATTGTTCTATTGATGGAGGTAGTGTGTTGTTTCACACTGCCAGATGCAGAGGGTGGGAGGTTTCCCCACTTGTTAATGGGGGTACTACATAACATGATGATAAATAAGACCCACTTTGCCTGGGCATCAGCATTCTTAGTGTAGCTATACAGAGAGATGTGAGCGTATGGGCGTCTATGTAGGTTTAACTTGTGTTGCACATTTTTACTACACTACTAGGCTTATGAGCACATAGTTTGTGTGTGACCAATAGGTATGCCCTGAGAAGATGCATTTCTGTTGAGATTGGTGTGGGTGGGGCATAGGCGGTGGGTACCTATGATTGGAGTGTGGCGATCAGATAGGGTTACACATGATGTAGCCCATTATAGGTGTTTATTGGAGGGGTTATCTGGAGTGGACATCGTATGGAGACCATATGTGGGTTATCCATCATTCAGGTGGATGCATGATGAGTTAGATGGTCTATAGTTATTGAGATGGATAGTGGGGCACCGTGCTGGGGAGAATGAGATGATCCTAGTAGATAGGTTTAGATGGCATTTTAGACTACCATAGGACATACCTCCACCCTTCCCATAGTATAGGAGAGTTGACATAGAGAGACCATTATCTCTGCCACAGCGAATAATGCCCATGGGATAGGAGGAGTAGGTGGTAGATTGGTATATTGATGATATTGGGGTTACAGATAGATACAGATAGTGGTGGGTGGCTCATTTATGAGTAGTACCACCCATGTCGGGGCAACTGGATTTAGCCACCATCACGGTGTAGAGGGACGCCCTATAGGGGCAGGTGGAGACCTTGATTACCTAGTTGGGTATGGTGCAGGGATAACTAGCCAGTTGAAAGGGGGAGGTGGCCAGTCTTCAGGCCCAGATGGCCCAGTGTGGGGATGGAGATGGAGATGGGGATGATGGCTAGGTGGCTGCCATATAGGCACAAGTGATAGGGTTGCAGGGCCAGCTGGCCACAACACAGGCACAAATTGGGGCTTTACAGGCCCAGATATAGGCACAGTTTGCCAATATTCAAGCCCAGATGGCCCCACCACAGGCACTAGGATAGAGTCCCAATTCACAGGTAGGGGTGGGACAGGGTTCCATAGGACAGGCATAGGGTAAGAGGCTGATGGGGCCACCGCAGACAGTGCCCATATCCAGGTTGCGGGAGGCGAGAGAGGAGGCCATGTACTATCATGACTAGATGATAGTGGTAAGGATATATTATTTATCATATGTCAAGTAAAGGGAACAATAGGCCTTAAGTGAGAGGGCCAGATCACACACCCATAGCGTGGAGAGCACATGGGGCCATTGAACCCTAAGACACGGTCAGGGTGAGGCAACCAGTTCCCAGACGCCAGTTCTAATTGATGCACTAGCAGGGACCCAGCCACCACCTATGATGGGTGGGAAGATGTTAGCAGGTTGCTAGATAGGGGCTAAGGAGGTAGAGGGTACAAGCGATACATATATGGAGGATTTCTGCCAAGAGGATGCCTGATATATGGCTCCTGATTCTAACATAGTTTTGATTTTTGATATATACCAGCCTGCATGCCGAGAGTTGTTATATTTTTTATCACATAACGGCATGCATGCTAACGAAAGTTAGGATGTACGAGCGTTTTGTATTATTGAGTTTTTACTGGCCTGGGTGCCAAAGAGATTTTGTATTGTGTTATTATTTTATTGTATATGATACCCTCTTGTGTGCTAAAGACATTTTGTATTGAGTATCGGCCTGCGTACCAACGATTTTGAGAGATGTACATGATTGGATATTTGTGTATATTGTATTGAGACACATATTTATTTATATGATGAGATGGTTGAGATTCTGAAGATTTGTTGGTGTTTCATGAGAATTTTAATTTTTGTTGTGATATGGATGGAAACTTAGGTGAGTAGGCTGACGGAGTAGGGGGGGTTTAGGCATGGATCGAGTCAGGTCTTAGGCATGGATCGAGTTAGATCTTAGGCATGTATTGAGTCAGATCTTAGTCATGGATTGAGTCAGGTTGGTGGTCTAGGCATGGATCGAGTCAGGTCTTAGGCATGGATTGAGTCAGGTTGGTGGTCTAGGCATGGTGGAGTTTAAATTGGTTAAAGTTGTGATTTATTAATTTGTACAATGAATAATGGGATGGGTCATGTTTAAGATTGCTCTTAATACATGCATGATTTATGTATGATGATGATAAAAATGTTAAGCAACGTGTGTTTTTTGGATTACTTGTCCAATTTTGGACATAACAGGGAAACCTATGTGGGGGTAGAAGGTAAAGGGAGAAAGATGAAATATAATTGGTTGGGGTAGAGAGGGAAGAGATAACCTCCCAAGGGCCCCAGGCACTCGAAAGTGATGCCTTACACGTCCGGTGATGAAAAGGAGACCTTAGGCTAATGTAGTTCTCCCATATGCCTAGGGAAGAATATGCGGAGGTATGAAAATGAGTTGGTAGGTTTTAGGCAAGATTTCAGTTAGGTTGTTAGATGTGGTGAGTGTGGGGACACTTGGTATAGGTGATTTTGATTGTTGGGAAATAATAAAATTACCCCAAAAGTACGTGTCGGGACGTTCTATATAAGGTAATCAATACATAATAAAGAAGGTTAATAGATAGAGGAGGTAAGAATCGCCTCATTTGTTCGGATCATACCAGTAGGTCAACCTTGGCGGGTGATGAACAGGAGACCGTAAAGACATTGCCTGATTAATTGATAAAGGGTGAAAATTAATCACTCATCACCAAATGGTATGGTTTCCAAGAGGTACCTGAGGCGTAGGAAATGAAAATTGTGAATGGGAGAGGGTGAAAGGGGTTAATTTTGATATGGTATGAGGTAGCATGCGTTTTGGTAGAGATCCAAGGTCAAACGGGCAAGGCCATGACAACCAAATTCTTTAATGTTTTTTTATTTGACTTGTATTTGAGATAGACTGATTGATATGGGAAGTCTTTATGGATGAGGAATAACTCGTTGGAGTTTTTGTGAAGCTGATCAAGTGGGAAGCTTCAGATTTTCTTGCCCTCTCTTTGTTTTTCAATGAGAATTTTTTAATTTTTGTTGTGATATGGAGGTGAAACTAGGTAGTGAGGCGTGACGGAGTCATTTGGTTTAGGCATGGATCGAGTCAGTCTGTAGGCATGGGATGATAACTTAGCATGAGTTGGAGTCCAGATCTTAGTCATTTTGAGTCATTTGGTGGTCTAGGCCATGGATAGAGTCAGGTCTTAGGCATGGATGAGTCCAGGTTTGGTGGTCTAGGCATGTGGATTTAAATTGGTTTAAAGTTGTGATTTATTAATTTGTACAATGAATAATGGGATGGGTCATGTTTAAGATGCTCTTTAATACATGCATGATTTATGTCATGATGATGATAAAAATGTTAAGCAACTTGTTGTTTTTTTGGATTAATTTCCAATTTTGGACATAAAAGGGAAACTATGTGGGGTAGAAGTAATTTATAAAGAGAAATATGAATTGGTTGGGTTAGGAGTGACTCCTGAGATAAACTCCAAGGCCCCATGCCTCGAATTGATTCTCCATAGCCCGTGAAAAGGGACCTTAGGCTAAATGTCGTTCTCCTCCATATCTATGGAAGAATATGAGGATTTGAAAATGAGTTGGTAAGGTTTTTAGTCAAAATTTCAGTTAAGGTTTGTTAGATGTGGGTGAGTTGTGGTCCACCTTGGTATAGGTGATTTGATTGGTGGTGGAATAATAAGATACAATTCCCCCAAAAGGTAGTGTCGAGGACCAATTCCTATAAAGTACTCAATAATAATAAGAATGTTAATAGATAGAGGATGTAAGAATAGGTCGCCTAATTTGGTTTAGGAATCCTACCAAGTAGGTCTACCTTGGAGGAGGTGATACATGAGACCCGTACAAGACATTGCTGATTAAATTGATATAAGGGGAAAATTAATCACATATCACCAATTGTATGTTTCCAAGAGGTCCTTGAGAGGCGGTAGGAAATGAAAAATGGGAATGGTGAGAGGGGTGAAAGGTGTTATTGTTGAGTATGGTATGAGGTAGCATCTTTTTGTTAGAGCTGTCCAAGTCCCACGGGCAAGTCCATGAAAAAATTCCTTTAATTGTTTGACTGTATTTGAGATAGGCCTGATTGATATGGGAAAGCGTATGGGATGAGGAAATTACTCGGTGAGGTTTTTGTGAAGCTGATCACTGTGGGAAGCTTCAAGATTTTTTGCCCTCTCTTTTTTTTGAAAGACTTTACATAGTTTGTCCTTGAGGAGTAGTCTATTTATAACAGTGATTGCCAAGAGGAAGATTTCCTTTTGAGGGAGTCATCTTTTTATTAGAAGTTTGACTCAAGGAGTTGGATCCCATGTGAAGGCTTTTGAATTCATGGACAAGCCCAAGGTGACGAACATGATTCTTGTTCAGAAGGCAGGGTGAAACAACCATGGGATCTCATCTAAAGGTAGACAAAAAGTATCCATGAGAATCATGCTATGTGCAGCGCCATGGTACACATATTTAAAAGAAGATAAAGAGTGACGGATACACACATGATTTTTGTTTAATCATTAGTGAGGTGTAAGAAGTGGATATCACTCAAGGGAAAAGCATGAAAATAGGAAAAAGGTATGGTAGGACTAAAATTCAATAGTAGAATGGTCAAAGATGCAAGGCATTAAGGGGCTCAGGTTCGGGTTTACTATCGAGTGAAGATAAATGATAAGAACCTAATCCGTAAGTATGGGTCACAATGTATAGTCCAAACCAATTAGGAGAAATTTTTCCCCGTTTACTTTTTTCTACTTTAGTTACATGTTGATTTTCTTTCAGAACAAGGTCACCAACTTGGAAGGTTCGTTCATGGACACGTTTTTCATAGGCACATTTGATATGTTTTTGGTAAACTTGGAGATGGTCAAGAGTGTTAAGATGACATTCGTCTAATAACTCAAGTTTTGATAAATGGTCCTCATGAAATTAGTCATCATTTAACATGTCATGGAGAGAAATGTGGAGTGAGGGAATCTAGACCTCAAGAGGTAGAACAGCCTATGTACCGTAGACCAGAGAAAAGGGCATGGTAGCAGTGGAAGTATGGATACTAGTGTGGTATGCCCATAGGGAAAAAGAATGTGTGTATGCCAATCCTTCCCATTATCGTTAAATACTTTCATGAGAATTTTTTTCAAGGTTTTGTTAGTAGATTCGGCTTGGCCATTGATTTTTGGGTAATAAGGTGACGAAAAACTTAGCTAAATGCCAAAGGCGTCACAAATTTTTCGTAATGTTTTGTTTTTAAATTGTTTTCCATTATCAGTGATGAGGTGATGAGGAACACCAAAGTGGAAAATGATGTTGATGATTGATGAACTCACATATTTTCTTGGCTTTCATGGAGATAAGTGGTATGGCTTCAACCCATTTTGTGTAGTATTTGGTAGCGGTGATGATCCATTGATGGCATTGGGAAGAATGGGGGTTGATCTCTCCGACAAGATCCAAACCCCATTGAGAGAAGGGCCAAAGGTCGCGGGTGACCCATAAGGCGTGAGTGGGTGTATGATGAAGGTTGGCATGTTGTTGGAATTTTACAGAATGTTTGACGTAGTCACAACAATCATGGTTAAGGTTCGACCAGTAATAGCCTAGGTGAAGAATACGGTTAGAAACAACAAGGCCATTGAAGTGACCTCCACATATACCATCATGAAATTCTTTAATTGTATAAGGAATTTCAGAACTCATGAGGCATTGTAAGAGAATACCATCAAATCTGCACTTATAGAGGAGGCCTCCCATGATGACGTAATAAGAGATATTTTTAGGGAAGGTGCATTATCCATTATGGCTGAGATCAGGAGCTAAGATGGAGAAAGAAAGATAATCGGGGTATATTTTATACCAAAGGTCGCTCAGGTCTAGGGAAACGGTTCTGATGGAGTAAATGTGGTAAGGTAAATATGAGGGTGATTGGAGTCATTGTATGGTGACAAAAAATTTAGAATCGACAGGTGAAGTGGGTATTTGAGAAGCCAAGCAGGCCATGGTATCTATAAATTTGTTGGCTGAACAAGGGACAGTTTGAAGGGCGTAATGGTCAAAGGTGGCCAAAAGTATTTAGTGGTGTTTTTAGGCTCTAATCTAGGTTTCTGGTAAAAACATATAGACCGACGTTAGTTTAGGTTAACTAGAAATGGTTATGGATGACCGGTGTTAGTATGGTAAGGGTACATGAAACTCAATAAATCTTGGTTAGGTGATAGATCTGGGATTAGACTATGGGTGTAGGTGCAATGGCGAGATTCGTATGGATCCTAAATATGCACAAGAATGATAGAGGTCCAAGATAGGAAATGAAAGGGTGTGGAAAAAAGGATGGTCAAGTTTTCATGGAGGTACAAAGGGGTGGGTAATGGAAATGAGAGTAGAAACCAATAACAAATGTAAAAGGATCTGCTTAAAATGACAAGGAACCAATGCAGGTTAACAAACTTACTGTTTGTACAATCTTGATGCTTGGTTGGTAATATGGGAAATTAAATAAACTTGGTGTAGTGATGGCACTTCCCTAGATGCTCTCGTGAACGTAGGTGGCTATGTGATTGCTTTGGGTACTGACTATGGGTGTTCTGATGTTGTTACAAATGTTGGTTCTACTTGCATGTAGCTCTGGTTTCATTACTTGTTCTCAGAAGATGTCTCTCTCTCTCTCTCAAAAATGTGCCCACCTCTAAAACAATGTGCCAACCTCGAAATAAGGTTGTTTTAGGAGTTAAAAGGTAACAAATGGCAGTTCTGGCTTAACCGATGGTGCTTAAGGATAACCGGTGTCGGTTAGGGAGGGATTTCCTAGGTTTACTAAATGGGGCAGATCACCTTGATTTTCTGGGATCTCGTTTTGATTTACCCCGTGGATCAGACTGGAAGCTTCTTTCTAACATATGGGAATGTGGTTAGAGGGAATGTAGGCATGGATTTTTAGGGTTTGTGTAGGTCTTAGTTAGTTATAGCAACTTACTTAGAATAGGTCTTAGGGTGAGGTGGATAGATGAGGTGGATATGTGGGCATTATCCCAATTAAGATATTTAAATAATAAATAATGTGAGGATAATGAATTAATTGAATTAAATTAATTAAATTAATATTATATTAGGATGAAGGAGGCCATGGCTAGGTGGATGTGTTCAAGGTATTTATTTGATGGGGGACCAAGGGGAGTGTGACCTAATTTTAGTGTCTACATGTTTATCCTGACCCATCCTTTGGTGTACAAGAACATACCTAAACATTCTTGCACCTAACCTGTAAAGTGCTTCCACACCATATCCTATACCTTTGATACTAGAATCACCTCAACCTATCGACCTTAGACAATGTAGAGTTTGCATGCTCTTCAACCTAGTACCATGCTGCAGTTTATACTTGTGCATGCATTTGACTGTTACTACCTTTGACCCTAGTCCATGACCTAGATTATCTGATTGGAACTTTACCCCATTACCTAGATTACCTAATTGGAACTTTACCCCATTACCTCCTTTTTCCACATTCCTCTTCATCACATTCACCTTTTATCAAACCAATCACTGATTTTGTCTTCTGCCACATCAAATCCTAGTTTAAGACGGATCACCTTCACCCACACATGGGGAAACCACATCTTATTTTTGTTAGCGTCACTTACTAATACAAAATACGCAACAAAAAGGGGAAAAATTTAGACACCAAAAATGGGTCACACTCCCCTTGTTCCCTTGTCAAATAACCAGCTCAAGCATACTCATCTAGCCATGACCCTTTCCACACCACATTAATATTAATTTAACTAACTTAATTAAATTAATACCCATCCTCACAATATTCATTACTTAATTATTTTAATCAAGCTAATTTCCACCTCACCTAGACACCTCACCCAACCACCTCACCCTAGACCTATTCTTGGCATGTTTACATAACTAACAATAACTAAGTCTTACTTTCCTTAATGAGCTAAGATTTTCTCTAACCCTAAAATCAATCCCTAAAATATCTCTAATCATATTCCTGCTCATTAGAAGGGAAGTATCCATTCTAACCCGCGAGAATAAACTAATCGGGCCCAAGAAATTAGAAATATCTTCCTATTTTAGTAAACCTAGGGAATCCCACCTTAACCAATGTTGGTCACCCATAAACCGATGCCGGTCAACCCGTAACCGTCATTGGTTACCATTTATTCACCCAAACAACCTTGTTTTTGGGTTGGCACATTATGAGAGTAAGAAAAGGAGATCATAGTTGCATGAAAGTGAAACCAGCATCCTTTCACATATCCAGACATCCAGAGCCATCACTAGGATAGATTTTGGAAGCATTGCACTCACAAAATCAATCTTGGAGACATTGATACAATATCCAACACCATTCTTCTGATCAAGATTTACCTCCATTCAGCCATCAAAATCTGCATCACAGTAAGTATATCTCTACCAACATTTTTCATTTCAACATAATTAATTTTTGCATTCCTGTCATTAGTTGATACTTTGCATGTTCATCCCTCCATTTCTTAATAGCTTGTAATCTCACCATTTCTCCTACCCACACCACCAAATCGTCATTCCGATCTAATATCCATTTCTAAGTGTACTTGATATATCTAAAGACCTTCTCATTCACTCTCCCAACCTCATTTGACCTCAGATCAGCCCTTACCATTTGATCTATTTGATTTTCTTTTACCTCAACCGTACTGACATCAGTTATCCATAACTGCCATCGGTTCTACCTAAACTAACATCAGTCATACCCCACTGACATCGGTCTCTGTGTTTTATACCTGGACCAAGAATAGACCCAACAATCACCCTACCAGTTGACCTAAATAACCCAGAATCTGACCCTGACGAGTCCCAGTACCTTGACAGACCCCTCACCTCTCAAATCCAACTATAGCCTAGCCTATTGTGATTGAATTTGCTTATTGTACTTGAATGAGATACCTAAATCATATCAACTACAATAGGACTTTGTTTATTTCTCACATTAACTAGTTTTAAACACTGGATTGACAGCCATCTAGGAAGTATCACACTTAGACTACCTAGCATATGCTAGGTAGTCTAGTGTCATATACCATTTAATTATCCTCTTGTGGTTTTTTTGTCTATTACAGGTAGTTCCTCCTATCCAAAAGGAATCTCTCACATTTAGCTATGGATCAAAAATTTAGAATGCATGTAACAAGCATCAACCAACCAGCATTTAATAGGTATTCCTCCTTGGCCCTTACCCTTATCTGTTTCGTCATTTCGAAAAGGTAAAGAAAATGGTGAAACAATATGCACAAACCAATCTAGCATCATTTCCCCTAAATGTCATGGAAAAAGTGCATAAGATAATTTTCATTGAATTCCATCTCTTGACATGCCATATAAAAGTCGTTTATATGATCACGATGATCACCTTTTCCCTTATATTTATCAAATTTTGAAAAATCAAAATTTATTGGGAAAGGTTCCTGCAGCATGGTTTTTTCAAATGGGTAAGGACATAACTCATCAAACTGATACTTCTTTTTATTTCTATGGGTTTGGCACTCTTGTAATGCTTGAAGGGAGTTCTTCATTATTGAACACTCTTCATTAAAAAGTGGATCTTGCATGGGTGGTGGTGTAGGTCTATATAAATGGTTAAGCTTAGGTGTATGTCCACCCTAATTTGTTGCGAGAATCTCTTCATAAGGATATCTTTGTGCCTCCCTTCGAGAAGTGTTTATTGGGAATTCATAAAATGAAGATTTAGGTTTTTCCTTTGGTATAGTTTGTTCCACAACTTTTGGTTGTTCCTTTTATATATGCAGAGCCAAACTTGCTAATTGATGAGTGACGGCTCAAACCTATTGTTCTAAAAAAACCTATTTAATAGGTATTTCATGATGATCTTCATTAGGAGAAGGTTGTGCATGATGAACACGTTCTTTATGGTCTTCACAAATAATTTTAATAGGAGGAAAATGATAGTCTCCATTGTTTTCAAATG
This sequence comes from Taxus chinensis, assembly GCA_019776745.2. NCBI lineage: Eukaryota > Viridiplantae > Streptophyta > Pinopsida > Cupressales > Taxaceae > Taxus > Taxus chinensis. Next base: position 75,043,796 of record CM034151.1, read on the forward strand.
GTATTGTTGTTGCAAATCAGCAGCACCCTTGGATGCAAATCAAGGTTCTAAGTTGATGTTTAGGGCATCCAGTGTGATTACACAACATTGAAACCTCTTCAAGTGTGGGGCTTGCAAGATGAGAGAGGAATCTCCAGATTACAGGCTGGTTCCTCAAACTCCTCTGATTAGATCTATTATTTTCACAACTGCAGAGGTTCAGATCCTAATTTTATCCTAATTTGCAAGGAGACAGGGATAAGAGATGTAAAAATTGAAACTAAACTAATAAGTGTGATACACCAAAGGAGTGGCGAACATTTTTACTCATGCAAATAGACACAAATCAGAAATTGCAACATAAAACATCATGCACAGGATGATAAGTTGTAATCAAAGGTTTGAAATGAAATAAACAACACATACAAAGGACTGAAAGCATTCACAGAGCTTGTATTGTGATTTTCAACATGAAAATCCTTGCATTCCAACACCAAAGAGGTAGAAAACTATTACAATCCCTGAAAAGGTTTGATCCTTGCAAAAAATCACTTGCTAAAGGTGAAAACAGAAGCTTGCTGTGCAAAAAAGTGTTCCACCCTTTGAAAAATGAGCCAAATCTGGCTTTTACAGTGCATGGGTCGAGCCCAAGAGAGAGAAAACGTGAAAAAATGTGGGAGCCATTCCCCATTGACCAAAATGCATTAAAAATAGCATGGAGGTCACCTTACAAACCCATGCCCTGACATTTTTGACCATGCTGGAGAAGAATGCGACTCATTTTACATTAAAATTGGTTGTTGAAACGTCAGTTCTGTCCATGGGTGCGTACCAGAAGCATTTTTTGATTTTCTCCCTCCAAACTAGACCAAAATTCAAAATTGACCATGGAATCTTGTAGATAATTTCACCAGATTTTCATTGATATAAATAACGTGAAAAACTGAGCTCTAGATCGAAAGATATGGCGATTTGAAGTTTTAGGGCAAAATACAGGCCAAAATCGGATCAGTGGGCAAAAAGTTTGAATTTTTACCCATTTGGTCTTTGGAACATTTTTCAAATTTTCACCATGCTCCACCACTCCAGGTGCCACATGGCACATTCTGATTGGGCGGGGGCCCTTCCTGACCATTTTTTCCTTCGGGTCGCTTGGTGTTTTTTTGCCCTTGGACACATGGTAGCTCCTGATTGGCTGCGGGCCTTGCAAGGGAAAATTTCCCATAAAAACTCTTGCCGAGTCATAAATTTAAAAATATGTGGAGTTAGGAGGAAAACTTTACCTTTCTGGAAAGCTGAGAAAGAGCTCTATCCAACGGTGTCATTTCCAAAAGGTTTTGAGTGCCTAAATAGTAAAAATTTATGATTGAGGCACAATAAAAGGAAAGAATGAAAGGGAGTTAGCCACAAAATGAGTAGGGGGCACATTTGGATAACAATTTTGGTGACTCAGAGGGGTCATCTACCTGTACTGGATGAATGATCAGTAGCTTGAAGCAATCCATTGGGCATGGAGTCATGAGTAGTAGCCTGAAAACTGATCTGAACTTTGAAAACTTCCCTCTGAACCGCTTGAATCCCACTGGACATAAAGTTGTTCCCACCAAAATGCCATCAAAATGAATTGTGCAAGAGTGAAACCAGCAGCACCAAAACTATGTACAAACTGAAAATCATACATGCTCCAAATGGAACATGCAGAGTGTGCACAAGCACTTCTTCTACTCAAAGAAAACCTACCTACTCTACTCTAACTAGAAGCAAAGGTGAGCTAAATGAACCTTGCAACTGGTTGTGCAAAATAGCTTCCTTTCTTCAAAATTGGCAGCCATGTAAATGATTTGGAGCTGAGTATGGCTGATTGGATGAGTGGAAAATCAACAAGAAGCTAGTCTTCTACCCAAATTAGCAAGGTGTCAACTAAAAAAAAATCCAATACCTCTTTTAGTTGCTCTGCATTTGGATTGGAGAGGTATGACAGCTGATCCTTGGAACTTTGCAGCTCATCCTCATGCTTAGAAGTAAGCATGACTCTTTGTGGCTTCTCTTTTGGCTCCAATGAAGCCAAATACCTGATTGGGAAAGGTCTGATCCATTGAGTATGCCCATAATTCTGATTTTCAACTCCAAGAATGGAGTTCTCTTGTAGACCTTGAATGGATGGTGTGGAAGCAATGGTAGAACCCTTGTGCCCTTTCTCTTCCTCCAATGAAGGACATGAAAGATTAAAATCTTCCAATCTTGGTTCCAAAGAGCTTTTATAAGATGCAGGATACTGCAAATGAGTACTCTCCTCCATGACAGTAGGCTCTTGTGTTTGGAAGATGGATGATGAAAGAGAGAATGGTGGAAACTCAACTGGATCTTCTTCATCAAAATAGTCCTCCAAATCAGACAGGTAAACTGCCTCATTGCTGTCCTGCTGCAAATTTTCAACCTCTCCCATGGAATTCTCTTGATCTGCAACTTGATCACCATGGTTTATTTCATCCTCCAGCATTGAGTTTGAGGGATCAAACTCTTCTTCAGTACTAGAACTTGAGAGAGATGAAGTAGAGAGAAGAACTGAAGGTTCTTCTATAACCTACTTTGTGCTCAAAGCCTTTGGATTTTACCCTTTCCACACCACATTAATATAATTTAACTAACTTACTTAATTATACCCATCCCTTCACATATTTATTACTTAATTATTTTAATCAACTAATTTCCACCTCACCTAGACACCTCACCCAACCACCTCACCCTAGAACTCTATCTTGCATGTTTCCATACTAACAATAACTAAGTCATACTTTCCTTATGAGCGAAATTTGGTCTAACCCGAATTAATCCCTAAATATCTCTATCATATTCCTGCTCATTAGAAGGGAAGTTTTTCATTCTAATCCCAAGAATAACCTAACTGGGCCCAGAAATTAGAAATATCTACCCAATTTTAGTAAAACCTAGGGAATCCACCTAATTAATGTTGGTCACCCATCAACCTGATGCAGTCAATCTGAACTGTCGTCATTACCATTTATTCACCCAACCAACCATTGTTTTTTGGGTTGGCATATTATGAGGTCAGAAAAGGATCAAGTTGCAAGAAAGTGGAAACAGCATCCTTGCACAGATCCGACATCCAGAGCCATCACTCTAGGAAGATTTTTGGAAGCATTGCACTCACAATCAATCTTGGAGACTTTGATCCAATATCCAACACCATTCTTCTGATCAAGATTTAACCCTTCCCCCATTCAGCCATCAAAATCTGCATCACCGTAAGTATACTCTAACCAACATTTTTATTTCAACATAATTAATTTTTGCATTCCTGTCATTATTTATAACTTTGCTGTTCATCCCTCCATTTCTTAATACTTGTAATCTCACACCATTTCTCTACCACACCACCAAAGCGTCATTCCGATCTAATATCCAATTTCTAATGTACTGATATATCTAAAGAACTTCTCTTCACTCTCCCAACCTCAGTGACCTTAGATCGACCCTTACATTTGATCTATTGAGTTTCTGTTACCTCGACCATAACCGACACATTATCCATAATGCCATACGGTTCTCCTAACTAACATCAGTCATACCCACTGCCCTCGTCCTGGGTTTTATACCTGGACCAGATAGACCCAACAATCCACCTACAGTTGACTAAAATACCCAGATCTGACCCTCGACTATCCCAGTACCTTGACAAACCCTCACCTCTGAAATCTAACTATAAGCCTATCCTGTTGTGATTGAATTGTTTGATGTACTTGAATGAGATACCTAAATCATATCAACTACATAGGACTTGGTTTATTTCTCACATTAACTTGTTTTAAACACTGGATTTGACAGTCACCTGTGGGGTTAGGAGTATCACACTTCCCGGAACTATCACTGCTCGGTAGCCTAGTGTCATATACCAATTTTTATCCTCTTGTGGTTTTTTTGTCTATTACAGGTAGTTCCTCCTATCCAAAAGGAATCTCTCACATTTAGCTATGGATCAAAAATTTAGAATGCATGTAACAAGCATCAACCAACCAGCATTTAATAGGTATTCCTCCTTGGCCCTTACCCTTATCTGTTCGTCATTTCTAAAGGTAAGAAAATGGTGAAACCAATATGCAACAACACCACTCTAGCATCATTTCCCCTAATTTCATGGAAAGTGCAATAAATAATTTTCATCATAATTCCTTCTTGACATGCCAGATAAAGTCGTTTATATGATCACGATGATCACCTTTTCCCCTTATCTTTATCAATTTTGAAAAATCAAATTTTATGGAAAGGTTTCCTTCTGCAGCATGGTTTTTTTTTTTCAAATGGCGGTACGACAAACTCATCAAACTGATACTTCTCTTTTTATTTCTATGGTTTTGGCACTTTGTAATGCTTGAAGGTGATTTTCTTCTTATTGAACACTCTCATTAAAAAGTGGATCTTGCATGGGTGGTGGTCGTGGTCATATAATGGTAAGCTTAGGGTGTAATTTCCACCCTAAATTTGTTGCGAGAATTCTTCATAAGGAATATCTTTGTGCCTCCCTTCGAGAAGTGTTTTTGGATTCATAAAATGAAGATTTAGGTTTCCTTTGGTAGTGTTGTTCACAACTTTGTTTCCTTTTATAATGCAGAGCCAAACTTGCTAATGATGAGTGAACGGCCAACCTAATATTCTGAACAAATTGATTGCTGATCTGTAACTCCTTTTTGCTCTTCTTCTGCTGCAACAAAATCATTCCTGACCACCATTTGTTCTTTAACTCCAACCTCTTCTAAAGGTTTCATCAACAAAGGGATCTTCTTCATCCCAAATTTAAGATCCCAACTCTTCAAAATTTGAATTTCTTCATCCTTGTTTGGCTTCTCTTTTTGCTATCCTTCATGACTGATTTTTGCAATTTTTTGTGGTGGTGGAGGAGGTAAAACCTCTTGTTTCTTTGGAGGAGAGGGTGTTTCATTTAGCTCTTGTGGAGGAGATGACTGTTTGGAAGGGAAAAGGAAAAAATAATTGAGATGAGGTGGAAGAATAGGGGGTGGAGAAATGGATTCAACACTTGGGACAACAGATGGAGAGTTTAAAAATTGACACTGCTGAGATAAAATAGATTGTATCCAATTTTGCACACCTGGCAAGATTGGACAACGGGGTCCTATCACGTTCAAAATAAAATAATAGTCCCAGGAACCCACCTTCGGTTATTATCGAGATGCAATAATTAAAAATAATTCCTAAATTGCATATGAAGAGCTCACCTAGCATCGAAAGGCACCTAGTTGATCTCAACTCAGTGAAGAGTTCAAGGTCGAGTTGATAAAGAACCCCGTGTCAAATTGATAGTCATCTCGGAAATCATCTCAGTAGAGACTCTCAGTTGTAAGAGCTCGACGATGGTCTTGTTAATGCAAAATATAGCTCGTTGAAAATTGACGAATGAAAGGAACTGTACAAGGATCCCGGTGGAGATCGATGCAAAAAGATCTGAAGGCCAAGTCGGGGAGAGTCAAAGTTTGAGCTATCAATAAAGTCTCAATGAATTGGAAAGGTTCAAGCCACAAGCGGAAGCGAAGGCATAGATAAGGAGTTCGACTCATCTTCGTGGCTCATTCATTTTGGAGATCATGTGGTGAGCTTCTTTTAGGACACATTCTGCAGAGCTAGGGTGATTCAAACGCAAGCCAAGGCATCAAGAGTGCCATAAAATGAATGGAGATCATTGCATAAACAAAGATACGTGATGGAGCCTTATCAATGGGACTCATCAAGCATGATGGATAATTCAAGGCAACTCGTTTCGCGTGGATGCATTAAAGATGGTTTCTAGGATACAATTCCAGGGCCCATTGATTAATGCAAAACTGGGAGGCCTACTCGAGGTAATTTTTCAACGGTAAGCTCGCAAAGAGAGCAAGAATGTCGGGCCAGGGTATTAGTGAATACAGTATATATATTTTCGCTGGCGTTGTTCAAACCTTCCTCGGCCGAGCATTCGGTGCACAGGCAGCAAGCATTTTGCGGTATAATAAGAGTTCGTTTGAGAACTTCCAACAAGCAGGTTGTCCAACTATGTGTTTATCTGATCAGCATCGTATGCATCCTCAAATTCAGGATTTTCCTTCAAGATATTTTTATGAAAATCAATTAAGTGACAGTGAGAGTGTTACCAACAGACCTGAGGAAATTTATTACAAAGACTCTCTATCAAGACTTGATTAAATTTATTTTACAATGCAATTCATGAAAGCGGATCTCATAGAGGTGGAACTGTTTCATATCAGAGTATTCATGAGGCACAATTTGCTTTGCAATTAAATGAGCACATTCAGTATGGGAACTCAGTGTTGTATCATAGGGCGTGATACAAGGAATTCAGTCTGTGAGAAGAATTTGAGTGAACCATAACCATAGCTTGTCATGCAGTTGGAGACAATCAAACTTTGGGCTGAGCTCGGTCATGGGAAGGAAAACTCGGCAGGAGAAAAATCATGGGAATCCGAGAAGCCTAATGCCAAGCGGGTTTTCGTGGATGGAAAGCCATGGTCAGACTTCCGTGGAGTGGAGAAATCGGGTCTAATTGCCAGGTTTGCGCGGCAAAGCTGAGGCCGGGGCCCGTGGATTGGTGTGGCCAACCCGTTATGCGGGGATTCGGAGCTGGAATGCCAAGTGGGTTTTTGTGGATGGCAGGCCAAGCTGAAAATCCCGCGCGCTGGTGGGAACTGGGGAGAAATCGGATCAAACTGCCAAGGGAAATATTAAGATGGCAATCCGTCATGAAAACCCCGCGCAGTTTGGAGCAGTCCGAGTCTTTTTGCGAGTTACCAGGAGAATTAAAGTGGCAGTTGCAAATTGAGCGTTGATTAATCTTCCGATCGATAAGGGAGGATGATGGCGAGATGGTTGAAGATGGGTCGACGTTTCAGGCTCACAAAAAAGAAAACGCCTTCTCATGGAATACCGTAATTGCAGCTTAGAGAAGACACAAGTTTCCAGCATGCAACGAATGGATGTCTGATCTGATCAGTTCGCCTTTGCCAGCATACTTCTTCCAACTCCGATTCAGGCTCTGAGCATTTGTTGGTCGCGAGAAGCCGTTTTTAAAACTCTCACGCACAGGCAGCAGGCGTGTGCAATACAGTCGAAGCCTTCTTAGCGCTTCCAGCAAGCAGCTGCATGAAACAAATATTCACTGCCGTGCACGATGGATTGGAGTCACGACCTTCAAGGCTTCATGAAATTTGCTCGGGTCAGGAGATGAAGGTTTATTACGGTGCAGAATGAAACGATTCGCATTGCTCAACATTTCCTTTCCTAGAAACGAATTGAATGCGAAGGTCAACTCTGAAAATACCCGGTCAGCCGTTTTGCCCTGCTACATCCTTGTTACTCGTAAATGGTCTCTTCGAGAAAACTCCGAGAGCAGAGGCAATATTTATACCCTTCCATTATGTACGTCCAATCAGACAATAAAAGTATTCTTTTACCAGATTCAGAGAAGCTTGTTTTTAAACAATGGACGATTATACTGCAGTTTCAAGCTAGTTTTATCTAGCTTTATTTCTATTAGCTTTGATCCACGACTAAGGAAGAATTCATATGGTTGTTACCTGTACATTTTTCCAAGGTCCTCTTGGCTGCCCCAGTTGTTCAATGTATTTTTTGAAGGGCTTCTTTTATGTGTTGCAAATTGTAACATAAAGGATCTTTTTAGTTTCTGAAAAAATGAGTATATTGTGTAGCTCACGGCTACCTATGCCATAATCCCAATAGTGGCATAATTGTGATTGGAGCCGAGATTTGCAGGGTGCACTGCCAAAATACCGAAGGGCTCTTTGGCCAAAAAATCAGTCTTCAAGGGTGTCTATCGACATGTTATGGGCATGAGCCTGTGTCATCATCATGGCAGCATTAGGTCTTTATTGGTAATGGCATTTTCTCATCGTTTGGAAGGTACAATTGTGCTTATTATGGCAAAGCTAAACATTCTTACTACAAGTGTTATATGATAAGGAAGAACCGTGAGCATTGTGGTAAAACCATTCTTAGAGGCGGAAAATGTGAAAATGAACAAATCTTAATATTTCCCGCAGATACAAAGCCAGGTGAATCAGTTGAAAGCTCGTGGTGTTGTTTCATGGAGTTTGAACGTGGAATCATGTGAATATGTTGATAACTTTCTGTCCTAGAGTTATCACAGAAATCAATCAAACACACGTAAGATCCCTAACAAATAGCTTGCTGGCGCAACATGCAGGAGAAATAATTTAAATCATTAAATTGTTTAACCTCTGTGAGTACAAGCAATGTATCATGGGTCAAATCCACTAAGTATGATTTAGAGTCAAACTTTTCATATTGTGGAAACGTTGGTAGTCAAGATAAAGAATAAGCTCACGGGTGTCGAAGTTTAATGTATTTGTAGAGGCTTTCAATTTCGAGCTTAAAGCTTCATGTTCACGGAATTCAGAATGGCCTCGAGTTAACAGAGCAAAACGGTAAGAATCAAGTTTGATAGCCCACCATTCGGAGGACTCAATGCAAAAGAGCGCGATTACCAAAGCAAGGAAAGAGTTAGTGCAGGGTCAAAAATCGATTGCAACACCGAGTTAGCGGATTCGAAGCTCACCAAGTTGAGATTTGTGCAGACTCTATCCACATGGACCCCCCTCCTCTTCAAGTCAAACGGGTCAACGGGGGGGTCCCAACATTATGTTAATTAAATTAATATTTTTATTTAAATATTTTAATAATAATATTTATTATTATTATTTAAATATTTTATTTAAATATTCTTTTAATTAATTGAGAAGACTAGGTCATCAGGCAATTAATGACCCATGATGGAACCTTCTCAGGTAGTTCAACTAACTGCAATAAATACATCATGGGCCTTCATTTTAGGAATGTAATTATGACCATTTCCTCTTCTTTCTCACATATTCTTCTATAAATGTAAGTTGGAAGCTCATTTCAAAGGGTTCCAACAGTTCAGACAAGTTGGACAGTTAGATATCTCAGGCGAGTGTATACTTTTCAAAAATCCTCTCTCTTCTGCAAGTTGTTCTTGTGTGTTGAGAGAACTTTCAAGCCTCCTCTTCAAGACTGTAATGGCAACTATTGCCTCTTCTGAATGTATGATGCATTGTGCATGTTATTGAAGCAATAAAAGTGTGTGTTTTGTGACTAATCTCGGTCCTTTCATCCTTCTATGCTTCTTTGTGCCTTTCTCATACTTGCAGGTACACTGTGCAAGTTTAAGTTCTATTGCAGGTTCTTGGAGTTCTGTGCTTATCGAGTGGTGGAGTATTGCATGCAGTTGAGTTGTGGTGTCTATTCACCCTTCTTGAGTTCATCCTTCTTCACTGGGAAACTGGTATATTTCTCAGTCTGATACAGTTTAACCAAGGGAACGCGTGTCTCTTAGTCTGTGGTATCATGTACCCTCTCTAAGTTGCAGTAGGTGAAGTTGACCTGTGGTGCACACACCCTCTTCAAATTAACCCTTCCTGAATCTGAAGACACCCTTTATTCGGTGCATCACCATCCCTAGTATAGTTTCATTTCTGTAAATCTCTTTCCCTAAAACCCCATGAAAATGTTAGCATAGGACTAGATAATCATTTTTGTTACACTAGGAGTAGTACAGCACTTAGTTTAGGAAGAGGAAGCCGGCCTTCTCCGGAGGTTCACCTCGAGCCCAAGTCCCACAGCTTGAGAGGTGATCCCATGTGTCCCAATCACACCGAACGTCCTATTCACATCCTGGCCATTCGGGGGGTGCAGTGATTTGGCGACAACAGTTTTTGGCACGCCCGGTGGGCCACCGTGCGACCACACACAACACACGCCCGGTGGGAGACTAAGGTTAGATCTTCCATCTTTTCAAGGTGTCTCATTACAACAACAAATCATAAGCCACCGTGCGACCACACACAACAGTTTTTGGCACGCCCGGTGGGACAGAGTTGGTACTTCTCTTCTCACTTACACAAGTCAAAGTACCTGGCGACTCCATATCTCTGGATTCCGAATCTCAGTGCAGTAACTTATGCGAAGAATTCAAACAAGAGCTTCTTCAAAGAAAGGAAATTATCAGCATATCGAACTTTCCTTGTCTCCTCCAAAGAGAAGAAGAAGAGGCATTTCCACATCCCCAGTTGCAGATTTACCTAGTAGGGGTCATTCAACTCCTCCTTACGGAAGATTTCCTCCACCCAGGAACAATCAACCTTTCGTTGCTATGGCGAGGAACCAAGTTTTTCCCCCTTTCAATGCAAGCAGTCCTCTCGTGTTGGCTCAACGTGACCCGATACCTGTTGCGGCACTCAAAAGTTTACCCTTCTACACGGGGGAAACTCACGTTACTCCAGTGGAGCATATCTTTGATGTAGCCAGCATCTGCGCAGTACATAATATCACCGAAGACAACGTTGCAGTTAGACTTCTTGCTACCTCTTTCAAGGGAAAAGCGCTTCAATGGTTTCGCGGGTTAGGTGTTGGCACTATAACCACTTGGGACGTGTTGGGAGAAAAGCTATGTAAACAATTTGAAGACAAAAGTGATCACCTATCACTTTTGGAACAACTTACTACCATAAAGAGAGCTCCCCAAGAATACATGAGTGATTTCAACTTCCGATTCCACAGGACTTGGAATAGGATTCCGGCGCTCATAAAGCCTTCTGCACATAATGCATTCTTGTACTATTTGCGAGCCTTGAATAGCGATGTAGCAGTTATGATCCAGTCTATGGGAGGGACTACACTTCCTGATGCTTACGAAGTTGCCATAAGTGCAGAGAATTCTTTGATTCAGGCTGGAAAGATAGCTCCACGACCACCAATGCCCTTTTCTCCAGATCTTACGAATCATCAGCCTATCATTGCTCCTCTTCCAGTGGACTCCAAGCAACCATCTCAATCTTCCCCTGCCTCTTCAAATGACCTATTTGAAGTCAAGTCACTACTGCAAAATTTTGGAAATGAGCTCGTTGCACTCAAAAGGCAACAATTTCAATACAATCGTCCGTATCAGCCACAAAATCAGCAGTATCAGGCTAGCCGTCCTCCCTTTCAAGGAAACAATCAGCCTCAAAATCAAACTACGAGTCAAGTTGCAAATGTCAGGCCCTTGAACTTCCGGAACCCTCTTGCAGCTAGCTCATCTAGAGCTATAGTACCTGTTCAGAATAATCTAGTTCAAGACTACGAATGGTGCTATCCTTGCTCTCAACCTCACAATCAAAATCTTTGTCCCAATGGGGTTCTTAGCCAGGCCCTTATGGTTCAAAGTGTATCTGCCCCTTCAGAGTTAACAAACAATTCATCTACGCAAGAAGCAGCAGATCAACCGCAGGCACCTGAAGAATCCACGTTACTAAACTGGCAAGAAGAAGATTTTTGCGGATTGAATATAGATTCTTCATCAGTGGCAGCAAACACTCGTTCCAAAAAGAGAGCAATGGAGCCTCAACCTCTCGAAGCTGATCTAGCATCCACTTCTCAACATGGGTTACAAATAGCGGTTGATAGAAATGTGGGAAAGAAATCACCAGAAACATCGGCTAGCCACGCCGCAGGGAAAGATGGTTCTCCAGGCATCACGATACCCAACAAACATTTTCCAAAGGAGGACCCCAATGCCCAAAAAAGTGTCAATAAAGTTGGAGCGATTCCCTTTAGCATAGTAGAACAAATGAAGAAAACCAATCTGAGCGTTACCATGTGGGATGCACTCTCGATTCCTTCTCAAAGAAACCTGCTGCGAGAAGCTCTGAACAGTTTTAGCACAACCAGCGCATCACCAAGCCATGGAGTGACAAATGCTACAAATTTGTGTCAACCGGAAGGGAAGATCATTCCTACGGCAAACAAACCACCACCATTCTACATTTCCCTGATCATTGGCGACCACCTGGTACATAATTGCATGATCGATTCTGGTGCCAGTAGCTCTGTCATGCCGAAACAAATCGCAGATGTACTAGGCATACAATATGCGCCAGTTGCAAGAGGGGTTGTTCAACTGGATGGCACAGCTGTTAAGACTGTTGGGGTTATCAAAGGACTTCAACTTACCATCCACGCATGCCCAAGCTTGTCATTCACCCAAGATATATCAGTCATTGATCTCCCTCCCCTCTTTGCCATCTGCCTATCACGGGATTTCACCGCCAAGATGGGTGGTTACCTATCAGCCGATTGGTCGCATATGATTCTCAGGACTCGATATGGAACCAAAGTAACTATAAGGGCAGAACCAATCTGCCATAATCATGTAGAACCCTACACTTCTAATCCCATAAATGGAAATTATACCATTGGTGATCTAGAAGAGGAAGATGCCGATCATGAACCAACCACCCTTGTTGAGGAATTCCCTGATACTTTGCTAGATGAAGTAAGTAGAGATCATCAGTACGATCCCTACGCTGATGTATTGGCAGAAGAAGAAGCTGGTTTGCTGGTCTTGGAAGAAACAGGATTAGGTACCTACTGTATCCATGAAGAAGATACGATCATACCACAACTTGTCAAAACACCAAGTGATTCTAAAGGACTATGGCAATTGTTCTTCGATGGCTCAAGAAGTAAGAATGGATCCGGTGCTGGTGTTATGTTAATTTCTCCAGAGGGAGATAAGTACTTCTCATCTTTCCGGTTGCAGTTCAGTTGCACTAACAATGTTGCAGAATACGAGGCTCTTGTGCAAGGAATTCAGCTAGCCCAAAGGAAGGGAATCAAGGCCCTAACTGTTTTTGGAGACAGTGAGTTAGTTGTTCATCAAGTTTCAGCACGTAGTGCATCCAAAAATGATCTTTTAAGATCATACAAGAACCGAGTCTGGGACCTGATTGAAGATTTCGAAGCTTTTGGGATCCATGCAATCCCTAGAGATCAAAATCAAGATGCAGACAGGCTTGCTACAATTGGTTCACAATACAACATACCAGTTGATATCATGAAAGAAGGGCAGCAATTTGTTAAAATGGTGGTTCGACCAGCAGTCCCTGATAATGTGAGTAGTTGGCAAGTGTTCGATAGTGACAACCAAATTGTCCTCTTCCTACAAGAAGAGGCGGAGTTTGCTGCAAGAAATCAAGATAAGTTACAAGAGTCATATGGTGAACAAATTATCCAATTGAAAAGCAACAAGTTACCAAAAGGTTTAGTCACTTTGGAATCCATTTTCAATTCAGATGACCAAGCCAAAAGACAAAGCCCTAACATGGTGGTCAAAGAAGAATATTTTGAGGAAGTCGAAGTATCAAATGAAAAATTTCTTAAGATCGGAAAAGTGTGTACTTCTGAGGAGAAAGAAGCTTTCATCAAACTTTGTCAAGAGTATCATGACATCTTTGCATGGAGCTATAAAGATCTGCGTGGTTTTGATCCAGGTCTTGCGCAACATACCATCGAACTGGATCCTAATGCTAAGCCAGTTCGTCAGAAACAAAGACCAATTAATCCCAAAATTGAGCCACTAATGAGAAAGGAGCTAACCAAGCTCATCGAGGCTTGTATAATTTTTCCCATCAAGCATTCCTCATGGGTAGCCAATTTGGTGCCCGTGAGGAAGAAGAACGGAGAGATCCGGTTATGCGTAGATTTCAGGGATTTGAATCGTGCGTCATTGAAAGACCATTATCCTCTTCCATCGATGGAGCAGATCCTTCAAACGGTGGCAGGAGCTCAAAGATTTTCTTTGCTCGATGGATATTCAGGTTACAATCAAATCCTAGTCCAAGAATCTGACCAATTCAAAACGGCTTTCACTACCAAGTGGGGCACATATGCCTACAATAAAATGCCATTCGGATTGTCCAATGCCGGGGCTACTTTCCAAAGAGCCATGGACATGGCATTTAAGGGACTGATCAACGATATTATTTTGGTTTACCTTGATGATATAACTGTATACTCTAAGCATGCAGAAGATCACATCACACATCTAAGGAAAGTTTTCCAAAGGTGTAGGGAATTTGGGGTTTCACTTAACCCCAAGAAATGTATTTTCGCAGTGCACGAGGGAAAATTGCTGGGGCATGTTGTTTCAGCGGAAGGATTATCAATCGATCCAGCCAGGATTCATTCAATTATGTCCTTATCTCTCCCGAGTCACAAGAAGGGCCTCCAGAGCTTTTTGGGAACCATAAATTTTGTGCGGAGATTCATCCCTCAATTCGCGACATTGGCTAAACCACTGACAGCCATGCTAAAGAAAAACATGCCATTCTCATGGACAAAGGAAGGACGAGAAAGCTTCGAAGCCATCAAAACAGCCATTTCCCAAGCTCCCACGCTTGTGAACCCCAGGTTTGACAAAGATTTTATCCTTTATGCTTTTGCAGGTCAAGAGAGCATTTCAGGGATCCTCACCCAACAAAACGACAACCTGATGGAGCAACCAATCGCTTTCTTCAGTCAATCCCTCAAAGACTACGAGTTCAAATACTCATTCATTGAAAAGCAAGTCTTTGCGGTTATTCGAGCTTTGAAGAAATTCAAGCACATGTTGTCCAACAACAAGATTCATCTGATGGTGTCTCATCCAGGTGTCAAGGAGTTTTTGCTGAACAAAGAAATGAACGAAAAGCGTGCTGGATGGATCACGAAGGTAATGGAGTATGACGTGCATATCAAAGTCACTAAACTTGTCAGAGGTAAGGGTTTATGTGAGCAACTTGCTGCAGACATGGAATCAAAAGGTAATGAGGACGTGACACTCCTAAATACTGATGAGGATGTTGATCAAGCTGACTGGTTATCCAAAATGAAGAATTTCATCTTCTCAGGAGCATACCCGGCAAACATGGATAAAAACCAAAGACGAACTTTCCGTCTTCAATCTATCCCATATGTTTTGGTAGATAGCATTCTCTTTCGAAAAGATTTGAACGGTGTTCTCCTTCGGTGCATAGGACCGGAACAGGTAAGTAAGATACTAGAAGAATTTCATAATGGCCTATCTGGAGGACATTATTCCGCACGGACAACAGCTACTAAGATCATGCGAGCCGGCTACTATTGGCCGGATTTATTCAAGGATGCCCATCTCTGGGTAAGGAAATGCAAGGAATGTGCCTTTTTCACAGGTAAGCAGAAGCTGGCAGCTCTTCCACTGCATCCAGTTCAAGTGGATCAACCCTTTGTTCAATGGGGGTTGGACTTCATCGGAATGATTAATCCTCCATCCAGTGACGGACATAAGTGGGTCCTTACCGCAACAGACTATTTTACTCGATGGACAGAGGCGGTAGCATTAAAAGAGAGCAATGAAAAGGCAGTTCTAGATTTTTTGGAGGGTATAATGACGAGGTTTGGTGTTCCATTTACAATCATTTCAGACAACGCGCTAGCTTTTCTTGGTATGAAACTGAGTGAATGGGCTGTTAAAAATGGGGTATACCTCAAAACTTCATCCAATTACTATCCGCAAGGAAACGGATTGGCTGAGTCTAGCAACAAAAACCTCATAAGGATTATTAAGCGCACAATGGAGACTAACAAGAGGACTTGGCATACACAGCTTAAGACCGCCTTATGGGCAGATCGAATCACACCTAAAAGGGCCATTGGAAATTCTCCTTTCGTTCTTGTATATGGAAGAGAGGCAAAACTCCCGCTCTCATTGGAGTTACCTTCTTTGGAGTTAGCTCATCAACTTGAAGTTATAGAGAGTGATCCTCTGACAGTAAGGTTTGCTGAACTCATGGAGTTAGAGGAAGTACGAGATAAGGCTATGAAAACTTTGGAGCAGCATCAGGCTCAAGTTAAGAAATCTTTTGACAAGAAGGCGTCCGACAGACATTTTCAAGAGGGAGATTTAGTTCTCAAATGGGATGAAGACAGGGCCAAACCAGGCAAGCATGCCAAGTTTGACGCTCTCTGGAGTGGACCATACATCATCACAAGTTGCAAAGAGGCAAATTCATTTCGTCTATCTAGGCTCAATGGAGAAGAACTGCCCATTCATGTGAATGGGATACATCTCAAAGCTTGTTTTTGAGAAGCGTTCCACCCCCTGTACAGTTAAATTAGGTGTTTTCCTCCAAGTGCTTATGCACATTGTTGTCTGTTGTTGTTTTGCTTTCCTCGTTGTTGTGTTTTGTGTTGTTCTGCACATTGTTTCATCATTGGAAGGTGTCAAGGAGAAGAAAGGTTCAAGGTTTCCATAATAGTTCAAAATCTGCTTCATTCAAATTTTTGCAGTGTTCCATGGATGTCAAGCATTCAACAGATTCAATATACTTCATGCTTAGCATTCCAGGGAGGTCCAGGATATCAGAAATGTTCAAGGAGATTTCGGGATGTGTCAAAGAAAATCATACTACTTTCAGGATTCCAACATAGACTCCATGCCCAATGGATGACTTAAGGCTACTGGAATCATGCTTAGCAGGCAATCATCCCCGAGAGGTCGCCAAAAATGTTATCCAATTTTGCACACCTGGCAAGATTGGACAACGGGGTCCTATCACGTTCAAAATAAAATAATAGTCCCAGGAACCCACCTTCGGTTATTATCGAGATGCAATAATTAAAAATAATTCCTAAATTGCATATGAAGAGATCACCTAGCATCGAAAGGCACCCAGTTGATCTCAACTCAGTGGAGAGTTCAGGGTCGAGTTGATAAAGAACCCGGTGTCAAATTGATAGTCATCTCAGAAATCATCTCAGTAGAGACTCTCAGTTGTAAGAGCTCGACGATGGTCTTGTTAATGCAAAATATAGCTCGTTGAAAATTGACGAATGAAGGGAACTCTATAAGGATCTCGGTAGAGATCGATGCAAAAAGATGAAGGCCAAGTCGGGGAGAGTCAAAGTTTGAGCTATCAATAAAGTCTCAATGAATTGGAAAGGTTCAAGCCACAAGCGGAAGCGAAGGCATAGATAAGGAGTTCGACTCATCTTCGTGGCTCATTCATTTTGGAGATCATGTGGTGAGCTTCTTTTAGGACACATTCTGCAGAGCTAGGGTGATTCAAACGCAAGCCAAGGCATCAAGAGTGCCATAAAATGAATGGAGATCATTGCATAAACAAAGATACGTGATGGAGCCTTATCAATGGGACTCATCAAGCATGATGGATAATTCAAGGCAACTCGTTTCGCGTGGATGCATTAAAGATGGTTTCTAGGATACAATTCCAGGGCCCATTGATTAATGCAAAACTGGGAGGCCTACTCGAGGTAATTTTTCAACGGTAAGCTCGCAAAGAGAGCAAGAATGTCGGGCCAGGGTATTAGTGAATACAGTATATATATTTTCGCTGGCGTTGTTCAAACCTTCCTCGGCCGAGCATTCGGTGCACAGGCAGCAAGCATTTTGCGGTATAATAAGAGTTCGTTTGAGAACTTCCAACAAGCAGGTTGTCCAACTATGTGTTTATCTGATCAGCATCGAATGCATCCTCAAATTCAGGATTTTCCTTCAAGATATTTTTATGAAAATCAATTAAGTGACAGTGAGAGTGTTACCAACAGACCTGAGGAAATTTATTACAAAGACTCTCTATCAAGACTTGATTAAATTTATTTTACAATGCAATTCATGAAAGCGGATCTCATAGAGGTGGAACTGTTTCATATCAGAGTATTCATGAGGCACAATTTGCTTTGCAATTAAATGAGCACATTCAGTATGGGAACTCAGTGTTGTATCATAGGGCGTGATACAAGGAATTCAGTCTGTGAGAAGAATTTGAGTGAACCATAACCATAGCTTGTCATGCAGTTGGAGACAATCAAACTTTGGGCTGAGCTCGGTCATGGGAAGGAAAACTCGGCAGGAGAAAAATCATGGGAATCCGAGAAGCCTAATGCCAAGCGGGTTTTCGTGGATGGAAAGCCATGGTCAGACTTCCGTGGAGTGGAGAAATCGGGTCTAATTGCCAGGTTTGCGCGGCAAAGCTGAGGCCGGGGCCCGTGGATTGGTGTGGCCAACCCGTTATGCGGGGATTCGGAGCTGGAATGCCAAGTGGGTTTTTGTGGATGGCAGGCCAAGCTGAAAATCCCGCGCGCTGGTGGGAACTGGGGAGAAATCGGATCAAACTTGCCAAGGGAAATATTAAGATGGCAATCCGTCATGAAAACCCCGCGCAGTTTGGAGCAGTCCGAGTCTTTTTGCGAGTTACCAGGAGAATTAAAGTGGCAGTTGCAAATTGAGCGTTGATTAATCTTCCGATCGATAAGGGAGGATGATGGCGAGATGGTTGAAGATGGGTCGACGTTTCAGGCTCACAAAAAAGAAAACGCCTTCTCATGGAATACCGTAATTGCAGCTTAGAGAAGACAAAAGTTTCCAGCATGCAACGAATGGATGTCTGATCTGATCAGTTCGCCTTTGCCAGCATACTTCTTCCAACTCCGATTCAGGCTCTGAGCATTTGTTGGTCGCGAGAAGCCGTTTTTAAAACTCTCACGCACAGGCAGCAGGCGTGTGCAATACAGTCGAAGCCTTCTTAGCGCTTCCAGCAAGCAGCTGCATGAAACAAATATTCACTGCCGTGCACGATGGATTGGAGTCACGACCTTCAAGGCTTCATGAAATTTGCTCGGGTCAGGAGATGAAGGTTTATTACGGTGCAGAATGAAACGATTCGCATTGCTCAACATTTCCTTTCCTAGAAACGAATTGAATGCGAAGGTCAACTCTGAAAATACCCGGTCAGCCGTTTTGCCCTGCTACATCCTTGTTACTCGTAAATGGTCTCTTTGAGAAACTCTGAGGGCAGAGGAAATATTTATACCCTTCCATTATGTACGTCCAATCAGACAATAAAAATATTCTTTTACCAGGTTCAGAGAAGCTTGTTTTTAAACAATGGATGATTATATTGTAGTTTCAAGCTGATTTTATCTAGCTTTATTTCTATTAGCTTTGATCCACGACTAAGGAAGAATTCATATGGTTGTTACCTGTACATTTTTCCAAGGTCCTCTTGGCTGCCCCAGTTGTTCAATGTATTTTTTGAAGGGCTTCTTTTATGTGTTGCAAATTGTAACATAAAGGATCTTTTTAGTTTCTGGAAAAATGAGTATATTGTGTAGCTCACGGCTACCTATGCCATAGATCCCAATAGTGGCATAATTGTTGATTGGAGCCGAGATTGCAGAGTGCACTGCCAAAATACCGAAGGGCTTTTTGGCCAAAATCAGTCTCAAGGGTGTCTATCGACATGTTATGGGCATGAGCCTGGGTCATCATCATGGCAGCATTAGATCTTTATTGGTAATGGCATTTTCTCATCGTTTGGAAGGTACAAATTGTGCTTATTATGGCAAAGCTAAACATTCTTACTACAAGTGTTATATGATAAGGAAGAACCGTGAGCATTGTGGTAAAACCATTCTTAGAGGCGTGAAAATGTGAACATGATCGAACAAATCTTAATATTTCCCGCAGATACAAAGCTCAGTTTGAACGTGGAATGCATGTGAATAGCTCAAGAGAGAGAAATCAACCGTGATCCCTAACAATTTTCAGAAAATCATTTTGGGCAACAGCAGGAGTGGTGAGCAATGTATCATGGGTCAAATCTAAGTATGATTTAGAGTATTGTGGAAACGTTGGTACCAGGTCAAGAGAATAAGCTCACGGGAATTCGAAGAATATTTGTAGAGGCTTTCAATTTCGAGCTTAAAGCTTCATGTTCACGATGCATATTGGCTTGGTAATTCAGAATGGCCTCGAGTTAACAGAGCAAAACGGTAAGAATCAAGTTTGATAGCCCACCATTCGGAGGACTCAATGCAAAAGAGCGCGATTACCAAAGCAAGGAAAGAGTTAGTGCAGGGTCAAAAATCGATTGCAACACCGAGTTAGCGGATTCGAAGCTCACCAAGTTGAGATTTGTGCAGACTCTATCCACATGGACCCCCCTCCTCTTCAAGTCAAACGGGTCAACGGGGGGGTCCCAACATTATGTTAATTAAATTAATATTTTTATTTAAATATTTTAATAATAATATTTATTATTATTATTTAAATATTTTATTTAAATATTCTTTTAATTAATTGAGAAGACTTGGTCATCAGGCAATTAATGACCCATGATGGAACCTTCTCAGGTAGTTCAACTAACTGTAATAAATACATCATGGGCCTTCATTTTAGGAATGTAATTATGACCATTTCCTCTTCTTTCTCACATATTCTTCTATAAATGTAAGTTGGAAGCTCATTTCAAAGGGTTCCAACAGTTCAGACAAGTTGGACAGTTAGATATCTCAGGCGAGTGTATACTTTTCAAAAATCCTCTCTCTTCTGCAAGTTGTTCTTGTGTGTTGAGAGAACTTTCAAGCCTCCTCTTCAAGACTGTAATGGCAACTATTGCCTCTTCTGAATGTATGATGCATTGTGCATGTTATTGAAGCAATAAAAGTGTGTGTTTTGTGACTAATCTCGGTCCTTTCATCCTTCTATGCTTCTTTGTGCCTTTCTCATACTTGCAGGTACACTGTGCAAGTTTAAGTTCTATTGCAGGTTCTTGGAGTTCTGTGCTTATCGAGTGGTGGAGTATTGCATGCAGTTGAGTTGTGGTGTCTATTCACCCTTCTTGAGTTCATCCTTCTTCGCTGGGAAACTGGTATATTTCTCAGTCTGATACAGTTTAACCAAGGGAACGCGTGTCTCTTAGTCTGTGGTATCATGTACCCTCTCTAAGTTGCAGTAGGTGAAGTTGACCTGTGGTGCACACACCCTCTTCAAATTAACCCTTCCTGAATCTGAAGACACCCTTTATTCGGTGCATCACCATCCCTAGTATAGTTTCATTTCTGTAAATCTCTTTCCCTAAAACCCCATGAAAATGTTAGCATAGGACTAGATAATCATTTTTGTTACACTAGGAGTAGTACAGCACTTAGTTTAGGAAGAGGAAGCCGGCCTTCTCCGGAGGTTCACCTCGAGCCCAAGTCCCACAGCTTGAGAGGTGATCCCATGTGTCCCAATCGCACCGAACGTCCTATTCACATCCTGGCCATTCGGGGGGTGCAGTGATTTGGCGACAACAGCTTTTGGAAAGCTCCATAGCCAAACTGATTTTGTCATTGCTGCTCATATGGGTATGTATGCTGATTTGGAGGATTTAAAAAACATGTTGGAGGTGGGAAACATTGTTGCTGTTGTAAATGTGAGTTCCATGATGGAAATGAAGTCTTGATTGCACAACTTCATGGAATGGAAAAGAATGAAAGAGATGGAAAGAATAATGGATGGAAATGGATGAAAACAGGTCTGCAACTTCAGAAATGGGTTGCTGATTAGATGGAGTCGCCAGATGTGTTTGTAAGTGCCTCCAAAGGCTGAAATCTTCACAGGAACACACCAACCTACAAAAGATGAAGTGGAAGACCTCTAAGGTCCCACCCGGCATGCCAAAACTGTTGTTACAAATCAGTATCACCCCTGGATGCAAATCAAGGTTCTAAGTTGATGTTTAGGGCATCTAGTGTGATTGCACAACATTGAAACCTCTCTCCAAGTGTGGGACTTGCAAGATGAGAGAGGAATCTCCAGATTACAGGCTGGTTCCTCAAAATCCTCTAATTAGATCTATTATTTGCACAACTGCAGAGGTTCAGATCCTAATTTTATCCTAATTTGCAAGGAGATAGGGATAAGAAATGCAAAAATTAAAACTAAACTGATAAGGGCGATACACCAAAGGAGTGGTGAGCACTTCTTACTCATGAAAATTGACACAAATAAGAAATTGCAACATAAAACATCATGCACAGGTTGATAAGCTATAATCAAGGGTTTGAAATGAAGCAAACAACACATACAAAGGACTGAAAGCATTCAAAGAGCCTGCATTGTGATTTTCAACATCAAAATCCTTGTATTCCAACACCAAAGAGGCAGAAAAACCTGTTATAATCCCTAGAAGCTTGATGTGCAAAAAAGGTGTTCCCCCTTGAAAAATGAACCAAATCTGACTTTTACAGTGTATGGGTCGAACCTAGGAGAGAGAAAACATGAAAAAACATGGGAGCCATTCCTCATTGACCAAAATGCATTAAAAACAGCATGGGTGACCTGACAGACCCATCCCCTAACATTTTTGACCATGCTAGAGAAGAATGCCACCCATTTTGCATTAAAATTGGTTGTTAAAACATCAGTTTTGTCCATGGGCGAGTACCAGAAGCATTTTCTGATTTTCTCCCTCCAAACTGAACCAAAATTCAAAATTGAAATGTAATCTTGTAGAGAATTTCACCATCTTTCCATTGATATAAAGAACACGAAAATCTGAGCTCTGGATTGAAAGTTATGGCCATTTGAAGATTTAGGGAAAAAACAAGCCAAAATCGGATCGGCGGGCAAAAAGTTTGAATTTTTACCTGTTTGGTCTTTGGAACATTTTTCAAATTTTCCCTACGCTCCGCCACTCCATTTTCCACATGGCACATTCTGATTGGGCGCGGGCCCTTCCTGACCATTTTTTCCTTTGGGTCGCTTGGTGTTTTTTTGCCCTTGGACATGTGGCAGCTCCTGATTGGCTGCGGGCCTTGCAAGGGAAAATTTCCCACAAAAACTCCACCAAGCCATAACTTGAAAAATACGTGGAGTTAGGAGGAAAACTTTACCTTTCTGGAAATTTTAGAAAAAGCTCTATCCAATGGTGTCATTTCCAGAAGGTTTTGAGTGCCTAAAAATTAAAAATTAATGACTGAGGCACAATAGAAGGAAAGAATGAAAGGGAGTTAGCCACAAAATGAGCAGGGGGCACATTTGGATAACAATTTTGGTGACTCATAGGGGTCATCTGCCTACTGGATGAATGAAAAATCAAAATTAGGATCCTAGTTCCACAACCTGCATAATAACTTCATGTTTTTTATGAAAAATGTAGTCATCAAAATGGGTGGAATGAAGCTCTGTATCCACACAAGGAGACTCCTCCTCTCTATGACTATGGTCAATCATGATATTATCCTCCACAAGAGGTTTTACACCTCCCAATATATTGGCTTAAAAATTTTGTGACCCCATTATCATAGTAGGAAGTACTTAGAATATAAGGTATAACATGAAGGATTTCCATTAAGGTTTATTAACAAAGGACCCTAGCCAAATGTATGCAACGTAAAGACCCTAAGTTGTCTAAAACAATGTGACTATAGAATAGCCTCAAAAGTGATAGGTCAAAGTGAACGTATGAACTAAAGAATAATGAACAAGCTACCCTAGCAAGGTAGTATATGACATAAGTTTTCCGTAGAATAATATAATGATGTACAATGCTCAAAATCTAGTTTACACCAAATTGTTTATTCTCTAAGATTCCCTTTAGATATGTTTGTAACTAAATAGTGACAACACAACATCACTAGTTAGGTCAAGTTTGTAACAAATGAGGCATAAATGATAAGAGAATTTTGATGTGATCTTCTAACAAGATATAATAAAAACCAATTTCTAAACACTAACAAATTCTAAGTATCGTAAAATGGATGATAACAATGTGAGAAGTGTGATGACACTATTTGGACACATGAACCAAGCTTTCAGGAAAGAAAGATTTATAGTGTCAAAACGATGTTATCACAATGCTAACAATGTATCCTCAAAACTCACAAAACTAAATCTAAAGCTAGGATGTAAAAAATATATCTAAGTATAACAATAAATTTCTATGCATGCGAACAATGTAACTCTAAAATATAGAGATTTAGGCCTAATATCACAATGGAAACAAGACGTAAATATCTCAATTGTATGGTAACAATGTGGGAAACGAAACAAATCAAAATAAGACAATGATGAAAACACCTAACTATGATGATAATAAGTCTCAAATATGGGTTTTTGAGAAAAGGGGACGTCCTAGATCGTGAGAACATACCATGCACACTTTCAAAACTTGCGCTCCGGCATTACAACATAGTCATGCAAGTAGAATACAAAAGTGGTGGACATGGGATATCTAGCGGTATCCATATATGTTGTTTCCTTTTCTCCAAAAATGGGAAATAAGACAAAAAGGGTGTAGACCAAGTGGTGTTGAAATAAACTTGGTGTTATTTTGGCATAGGCATTGTCTTAAGACAATTGAAAAACTAGGACAAAATTACACTAAGTAGATTTCATGATGAAATGTCATGCGGTTTCAACTTTAAGATATTATTTCCTTTATTAGAAAAATAAGAGTTTGAATATAACAAATTTTTCCCTTTGTGAGAGTTCTCAAGTATACTATCTAAGACAAAAACAATGGCTCTAAGCCAGAAATCTTCCTAGGTGGTTCTCTCTCTTGGTGTCACAAGATATCTCAGAGCAAGCTTGATCTACCCAAAACATTGCACTACCTAATTTGGGAGTATCTTGGCTTTAATTTACCCCCTTCAGTATAATGAGCATTGAAATGCGTTCAGTTATAGTTTCACTGGGGTCACAATACAGATATATTTGATGCTAATCTCACCAAGGCATATTAGACAAGTTAGTAGTGTGGAGCACTTTCCTATTTTTTTCACAAGGTTCCCTCTTGTGTGAACTACTTTAGGGTTCCTAGGACCACCCCCATTATTGTAGCTTACGAATTATCCCAAAAGGGTTATGTACTAGTTAAGCGGATGATCTATAGCTCTTAACTGAAACCTACAAATATAATGCGATGATTGTGGTGTATTTTTTATCTTTTTGACTTAATGTGTCGTATTCCTTTTGGAAACCTACAATCACACATGTAGCTAGAAATTTTTTTGAGGTCCTCCTTTCTTTTACTAGCATTAGGTCCTTCACAAAATGGTTAGTAGTTTCACAATATCATAAGAAAATAAACATGAAAAATGCTTGTAAATCAACTAATTACCATCAAATTTTGTAAAAACAAGGTTTATTCCTTATTTATCTGAGTGTTTTTTAATGAAAACAATAAAATTTCTTTTGATTCCCAAGATCACACTAGGTGCAAGGGAAGAGCATACACAAATTTTAGCCTTGGTTATTTAGTAAGTGAAAAATCATTTAAACTAAAAGATGATTAACAAGGTTTCCTACTTACTCTAATGATAGAAAAAGAAGGTTTAAGAGTGCTTTTGATTCTCTAGATCACATGAAGTGTGAGAGAAGAGCATACACACCTTAGCCCAAACTCATACAAAGCATGAAACAAGATTAATTCTTTCAATCCCTAACTGATTTTATGATAAAAATTACTCTAAATCTATGACATTGAAAAAAACGGCCTCTAAAAACCTCTGAAAAAGTGCCAAAAATCCTAAAAATCAAAACTTGAAATTTTGAGTTTACTATAAAAATTTATACATAAACACTTGCATGCCCCTATTGACATGTGTACTCCTATTTTGACACCTACGCTCCCCTGCCGATGTGTATGCTCCTCTTTATAAAAATGATAGACAGTTGAAAAATACAAGTTGGCATGTGCGCTTCCAGAGTGACGTGTGCGCTCACAGTTCGACACCTATTCTCATAGTTCAATGCATGTTCTCCCCTTTATAAAAATGACAGAGTTGAAAAATATAACCTGACGTGTGCGCTCCTTTGATGCCTGCACTCACAGTTCGACTCCTATGCTCATAGTTCAATGCCTGCACTCCCCTTTGTAAAAATGACAGATAAATTAAAAATATAAGTTGACATGTGTAATTCTAGAGCAACGTGTGCTCTCACATTTTGAGGACTTCACTCACAGTTCAACGCATGTGCTCACATTTTAACGCCCATGCTCCTGGTTCAATGCCTGTGCGACCCTTTGCAAGAAGTGGATAAAATTTGAATTTTGACAATAATTTCTTCAAAAAGGTCAAATCTTTGGTATTTTTTGGAAACTTTGACAGGGCTTTGCCTCCTTGAATCCTATAAAAAGAAAGAAAAAACAACTTCTACCACTAATCTATTTTAAACAACTTTGAAAATGAAAATTAATATAGAAAAAATTGAAAATTACTCTAAAACTTTGAAATTAATCTAAAAGGATTGAAAAACTAATCTAAAAATCTTGAAAGTGCTCTAGAAATCTTGAAATTTAAACTAGAAAACTTGAAATTAATCTATGAAACTTGAAAATAATCTATAAAGTTGAAATGAAAAACTTCCAAAATTACTCTAAAACTTTGAAATTCATCCAAAAATCTTGTGAAACTAATCTAAAAAGCTTGGAAATAATCTAGAAAGATTGAAATTTAAACTAGAAAATTTGAAATTAATCTAGAAAACTTAAAATTAATCTATAATGCACTAACAAACCTAGAATATTGAGATTCACACACACTTCATTTGTCAACAGATTCAAGATGGATTTATTTTCTTGGAGTACAATCTAACTAAGTAGTAGGGTGTTGACATCTTTACAAATCATTTTTCATCACCTCACTAACTTAGCTTCCATTACGTCATCCCACTCCTACATCCCATGATCCTATGCAAAAGATAGTGGATCTTCAAAATCTTCCTGACACAAAATTCCAAAACTTGTAGAATGTGCATGATCATGCCCAGTGGGTGGAAGATCTTGTATGAAATGTGTTACCTCAAAAATTGTAGTACGATACCACTTAGGCATAATGAAAACATTAGTGGGAATAAGACCCTCATTATAATCTATAACCTCCTCAAAAACCTCCTCAAAGATGGGATCCTTAAGATGAAAGAAAGAATAAGTAGGCATGGAAGAGGATGAAGAATCATGAGGAGATAAATGCTCATAATATGAAGATTTTTTGAAAAAAATAACCTCATGAGTATTATGATATAAAATTCACTAAGGTATCATCTCCTCAAAATACACTACAAATATAAAGGTTTTTCACTTATTATCCAAGGATTTCCTTTTCTTATTTGGCACAAAGACCCAAACATGACTCCCAAAGACAAAAAAATGAAACATTGGGCTTAGTTTTTTGTAGAAAGATTCCTCTTGAGTCAAATGCTCAAATGTTGAGTGTGTTGTGTGATTCTAAATGTAGTTAGCATAATTAAATACTTCTAAGTATATAAGAGGTAAATCTCTACAATACATCATGTAGTTATACATTCTCTTTGAGATTTATCTAACAAAGTTCATACTTCTTGCCTATGTGGTGTAAAATTCACTATTTTTCCTTGACTAGAATAAAAAAATTGAGATACATAAAGAAAATATGTAGTGATCTTAGGAACATACAATGCATCTTGGATATTTCAACCATCAAGGTGTATTTAACCTTTTCCCTTAACCTGAATAAAGGTAGAATCTCCAACATCAATTTTGGAAGTATAACTCAAACCTAGAGATACAAAAGAATCCTTACAAAAATCCATATGATGAGAAGCACAAAACTCTATAACCAAACTATTTGGAAGTGGTGACTTTTATCTCCCAACAACATTAAGTACTTTGTCATGTTTATTATAAGGATTTGAAGTGGCTATATATATATTATTTAATTCTTGAATTCATCCTCTAAGCCTTGAATTTGCTTTTAACACCTATGTTCTTCATTACCATTACCCCCAAAAAAGAGCATGAAAGGTTAGAATCTTGGATATAGAATACTCCTTTTGTTTATAGGTGTTTTCTTTGGGTTTAGGAGCATTTCAAGATGGATAAGGGGTAAAATTTGATTTACCTTTTTGTTTTCTATTACCCTTAGGATTAGATTATACTAATGCCTTTTGAGTTATGGTAGACTCAAGGCCAGATAATTTGGATTCTTCCCAAATAAGTCTTTCACAAAAATGTTTAAAGTTAGGCATTGGGAATGTGTCACCTAAGGAATCCATGCCAGAGAAAAATGTAGAAGAAAATATTTGGAATGGACATCTCAACTTGGACAGAATTAAGTAAACAAACTCTTCATCTTTCTTATCTCTTTCACTCCCCTACAATTGTATCAACACATTCTTTGACTTGGTAAGATATTCTATAATTGATGGAAAATATTCATGATTAAGAGTGGTGGTCTCAATTTCAAGTTATGTTTCTCTCATTAGATCCACCTTACTAAATAAACCCTTTAATTTATTACATATTTGAAAAGGATAGGAACATTTTTCCAAATCAAATCAAATACTATCACTTACCTAAGCTCCAATCAAACCCATGTACTCATCAAATTTTCATTGGTACTGAAATTTCTCATATTCTCTTGTGAACACTAGTTAATCTGAAGAATTTAAAACCCATAATATTTTATGTTAATGATTTTTTCCATTCTTGGTTTTTATGTGTGGCAGTTATGGGTTGTTAATGGCTCAATTTGATCTAGTATAGAAGTAGATAAAGACACCATTCTCAAAATCACCAAAAATTGTAAGAATAAAGAAATGTAACAAGACCCCCTAAATTTGGCACTTTTTAATTGAGTCTGTGTTAAATATCGAAATTTATAATTTTAGTTATTTTCTAAAAATAAATAGTTCAATTGGAACAAGAATGAAAAAATAAGCACTTTATAAACATTCGGAACTAAAATACGAGTTACCAATCAAAAGATACAAGTTTTTTAAGTTACTACTCAAATATTTATTTCATTTCAAACTATTGAAAAAACTAAATTTATTTCTCTTTCACAACACAAATTAACTCAAAGGGGGCTGGAGTTAAGCACCTAGAAGTAGGAATCACAAACTTAAGCCCTTATATGACTATATAATATGACCGATGGCTACTACTTTTTATCACATCAAATTACCTTTTCTATATAACCTTAGTACTTTTGGACTATGTATAAAATGGTCTACCGTGCCAAAAATAGTAGTGTACATATTTCCAAAAATACATATAACTAACAGAGGAATCTGTGTATACACCCAAATAAGGAAAAATTGGACTGCTAGAAAAACTATGCTCCATGCTAACTAAAATAAAAAATCCAATTCAGATCTCAAGAAACCCATAAATCATTTTTCTAGGTAGTTTTCCATAAATACATGGATTTCAAAGTAGATATATATGCATCCACCTCTACAAAACCAAAAAAATAAAAATATATTTATATCCATTACTCATCGAGTTAACAGTCTTAATATATGACTGTAAAAATCATTTCTTGTCAAATGAAACATAGAGACACATGTCAAAAACACTATCTCACTCTGATATCACAAAATGATGAAAAATATATCATTCCAAGCCACAAAAAACTTAGATGCTAATAAAACACCACAATTAGTAAGATGAAATCAATTCACTGGAAATACTTTACAACCTTTACAAATAAATGAGCAAAAATATCATATATTATTCTGGAACTCTATGAAGTGCAATGAGAAGGGGCTTCGCTTATATAGGAAAGGAAGAAAAATATAAGAACCAATCAAGGTGATAGATCAAGCCATAAATTAGGGGAAGAACTAGTCATCAAATAACTAGTCAATACCATATATTAACAAAAGAAATATACCTAACAAATAGATAATATCTTCCTAATATATAAATAATATAAAATAAATACCCACACATAAGTGGGTGAGGATAAACGAAAGATAAGGTAAGTAAATTACCCAGGTGAACATGACTTGAGATAAATACCTACTCTAACAAAGTGTGAGGTTTTTTCATGACTGTAAAAACTAAAAGGTTACAAGTCTGTAGTTTAGTCTTAAGAGGAATATGGAGTCTTAAGATTTCTTACAAGGCTATAAATCCCTAGAACATATATTTTAACCTAGATGGAGATCTATGAAAAATTTTCAAGTGCATCAAGACAAAGTATTTTTTTGAGTCTCATTACTTGAAGGGGTAATAGATGAGTAAAGAGGAGAATTCCATGTTTTTTATTTTGCATGAAGGTTTATGATGTTTTTTTATTAGTGCATGATTTGAAGGGATATTGAGTATCTATTACACTTGAGATCTTAAGTTAAGAGTGTTACAGGACTAACATGGTTGGATAAATACATTATAGTAGGTTTTCATATACTATGACATATTACTTTAGATTTTTAAAACACTACAATAGTGATCTACAAATGTATGAAGTACGTTTAGGTCATGAAGATACAATATCAATCCTCAAAACAAGTACATAAGGTGTAAAAGCAGAGATTAAGGCAGAATGATGGTTATTTAAAAGAATATTTATAGGGTGAATCATTCATATGATCAATCAAGATGAGAAGACATGAAAATAATGCAATAAGCACTAAAGATATACTTTAGGACTATTGTGATATTATTGACCCATCTCTATGGAAAGTATGCAAGGTATGAACTCTTGAATTTGTATAGGTAGTTAAAGGATGATGATATATTAATAGGGGGATCTATAAATTATAAGGTGATGTATCATGAGTCTAGTGTTCTACTGTATCTTTGAGAAGTTTAGCATTTATGGTATGAGGATATGTTTTAGGTCTCTGTATGCTAAAGTTTATATGAAATCTGCATATAGTATGATCACGTTGGTTTGATGATTCCTTTCGTTGAGATAGGTCCAAGATGGAGTCAAGAATGATGGCTTATGATGTTTTATGTTAATAATGATTGTTAGCATATGTATGTACTATGATATGCCTATGCCTAGGGGGATACAATGACATGATGAAGCCAAAAATAAAGTCAAGAAGAGAATAACAGGTCTGTGATCTAGTTTAATGTTTCTAACCAAGAAGTGATCCTATTATTTTAATGAAGATGAATAATATGTTCTACAGATATGTTCTTTGTGATTAAAGTAAATGGGGGTGAGTAACTAGTCTATTTTACATCAATGACAAACACAGAGATTATTGTCATGTGATTTCTTGTGTATTTTTATTGATGTAAAAGGTACGTTAATGATGAAGGAAGATGTCAAATGGTTTCATGATGATTTTCCATATGCGTGAGAAAGGTTTTGTTGATGTGATACAGTTAGCATGGTATGTAAAAGTGCTCATGAGTGATAATAGTGCAATTTTCTTAGTTTAGAATGCCTAATAATAAGCTATGGTCATCTTAGATGATGGAATGAAGACATGAGGTAGATGGATGAGTATAGTTAAGGCATGCAGAGAGTGTGTTAGAGCACTCACAATGGTTCAGATGTTGACTTCATGGTGAGATAAATTTTTACAGGTGCTCATCTAAACCTATTTTAGGTCCTTGGAGGCATAATGGAGCATGAAAGCGAGTTCCAAATAAATGTGAACACACGAGGGCATACAAAGATGTGATACATGTTGTTTCAATGGTTTTAGGTCATTTGAAATATCTTGGAGGAAAAGGTATGGTGTTTTATTCATTATCTGCATCTAAACTAGACTTAATTCCTTGGACCTAGCTATGTAATTCATGGTGTTTGAGTAGATGTAAGGATATTCATGATTAAGTGATCATTAAGTATGTTGGTAAAGGTTTTTCTAGTGTTGTGGGAAGTAATTTAGGTTGGTATGATGAATTTGTTTTAGGCTATGAGGTTTTTGGATATATCGAGGTGAAGAGAGTGCATTTTCAAGATCAAAGTGAGAGAAATCAATTTGGTCGGCACGTGTTTTTTTTACATGGGACCCAAATTTTAAAAATGTTGGGGCATGGAGTTTAGAAGATATTAGAATTGGAATGAAGATAAATGATTTTTTATTATTTATAAATGAATGTTTAGAAGGTAAGCTGGTGAAAAACACTCCCTAAACCCTAGTTCACTATGGATGGTAGAAAATTTCTTGGTATGAGCTCAGATTTGATTGAATCATAAAATGTTATCATTGGAGGATGGATAGGACTCTCCAAAATTTGATATCATGGTGATTTGAGATCTTGAATGTAGGGGATCCCAATCATATATGTTATTTTTTAGGAAATTATGTTTTACTCTCAAGTTTACCATTAGAACTCATACATATTTTGCATGTTTGGAGTGATTTTAGATCTTGTTAAAGTCATTTTAAGGTCCACACATTGTAATCTTTGAGGACATATTTTTGTGCCTAAAAGGTAGATTTATTAGTTTTGGAGTTAGGTGGTGTTTGAGAACTTATGGAGTTGGTGATAGTGGTTGATGGAATATTGGGTGTTGTACACATCCATATGACATGATTAATCCTTTTTTATCTTTGGAGATGAGTTTTTGTGTCATAAAAAAGATCACAAGTTGACCTAGTTTGATTGGTTAAGGACAATAGTGCTTTCGTCTTAAGATTGGTCTAGAAAAAGAATAATTTGTATTGGTTAGTTATTCCTATCCATTTGAGGGTGGAGAAGGAGGAAAATTAATCCTATTTCATGCATTTATAGCTCTTGAAACTTTCAGCGTGTGTGAAGAAGTTCATGACTAATAAATGGGTTTCTTGGCATTTCAAGTAACTAGAAAGTTAAAGTGGTGTGGATGGATTTATGGTTTGAGTAATGATGTCCAACATAATTAGAAGCATTCCTTTGGTCATTGGATATCCAAATGCTATGGTTGTGGTGTTTTATGAGTGCTTAGTCTTCATATTTGGAAATTAGTTTTCTGAAGATGCCTAGTTTGAGTAGGAAACGGTCCTAGTTGGTGGTGACTTGAAGGAAATGGATGATGTAGAGGGTTTTGAGCTGATGGAAGGTTTTAATAAGGTTTTTAAAGTTTTTTGAAGGATTTGGATCATTAATAATGATGGATTTTTCCATTGAAGTTTACGGTGTGCTCTTTGATGGTGTAATTTAGTCTTCTTGGCCTAGATGTGCATGATCTAGTTTCTTGGTGCATTTCCAATATATATGGGTCTATGTTATGATTTAATATGATTTTTTACATGTAATTTTAAGTTTTTATGACTGGCCTTATTGGACAAGACCAGTATATTATGTTTGTAAGCAAGAGTTTTGTAGTTAAGTGAGTGATTTTTATCATTTGAGAGAAGTTCTGTGAGAGGGAAAAGTGTGAGTATAAAGTAAGTGTGATAGAGATTTGAGGGCCTTAAGATAGATATGAGAGAGTGTATTAATTTTTAATGGGAGTTTAGAATTAGAGAACCAAGGTAAATAGATCTAATTAGACTATGAAGAAGAAAGATTGAGTGAATTAGGAGAGAGAGCTCTTGAATAGGGTTTTGAGAGAGTGGAGATGAAATTGTGATCACTATCAGTTGTAACAAAAAATTATTCATTTGTCTTCATCTTTTGGTGGTTGAGTTGGTTCTTGATCACCTTATGGGGTTGGTTCCTCCTTGTAGGATTATTTTCCTACTAAATTAGTTGTTTTTTCTTGTGGGATTGGTGTCGCATTAAAAAAATCTTGTGTGATGTATCATATTCACATAATTATTTTTGTCTTATTAATATAATGAAATTTTTTAGTGGGTTTTCTTCCCCTTGAGGGTTTCTCATTTTACATATTTTTTTCTTGTGTACTCTCTTTTTCTTATGGTCATATGAATGATTGTTACATGTTTTTAAGATCACATTAATGCATGGTTGATGGTTTAATAGTTTATCAAAGTTTAGAACAATTGATTAAAGGTTCTTAAGGACTACTTCACCCCCTGATTCTATTGTGATTCAAAACAAATTATATTTATACATATTTGTAAATTCTATTTAATTTTATACTCTTAATGTAATGCATATAGAATTTATACATTTCCTATAAGCATTTCATCTCTTTATTTTTTTAATGTTTATTATTGAGATTAATAAAATCTATCAGTATCCATCTTATTTCATACTTCACATTTCTAGCATCAAAGCATGGAGGTTTTGCTCCCGTGAGAGGAAGTAGAAATTTACATAAAAATTATTGAGATAGTGAGGGTTCAAGCCAAAGAATCTACATGAATTCAAAAAGACCCAATCCCTATTTTCAAACATATTTTATTAAGAGTAGAATAACTTGTAGAGTTTTAGATTTGCAATATTTTGTAGAAGATGAAAATTAAATAATATTTCAATTTTTTAAGTGCAAGCACAAGCTTGAGCTTGGATGTAACTTTATATTATGAAATTGAGGTGATTTTGTGTATTAATTTGATTATATATCATTTTGTAGTATTGAAAATTATACAAAAGGGATTTCATCTGTGAATTGAGAGTCCCCTTTAGCTGTTTCCAAATTTAGCAAACTACTAACTATAGCGGGTTTTTCACAAAATTTGGCTTAGAATTAAAAAATGGATTGAGTGTTTTAAAAGTAATTTGAATATTCTTTGGTCTCAATAGCCTCTTATATTGATACACCTTAAATTCATGTGACTTGTGGATTTGGTGACTATATCGATCTCAAACTCCAATGGACCCTTAAAATCCAATGAGATAAAGCCACCTTATAAGGCATAACCATACTTAATTTTTCATGGACCTATAACATTGAAAACAATAAACTCAACATCATGACCTTTCTATACTACATATTACACTCCCAAATTCATACATTAAAAATAGGGTTTTCATAATATTTTGGAGTTTTCCTTTAAATAATGGTGGATTTAGTTTGAAGGTGGAGATAGAAATGAATTATCTCCTATTCTCTTTCAATTACGACAAAAAATATCATTAAGTACCCCTTCATAATTGTATAATGTTGGCTTATAATATGTCACTAAATTTTATTTAAAAACCCCATTGAAAGTGGTAGACATGTAAAATGTCGACATAATTAATAAATAAAAAAATATCTACTAAGCATTATTAATTCCTAACATATATTTCCTCCCCTATTACTAATTCATCATTTCACCGTTTCCATCTTGACCCTATAATAATTAATCTAAAGATTAATTATTACCAACCGCTTTTTTAACTTCTCACCAACCTCATTTAACATTTATAGGAATTTAAAATTCCTATAAACCTACCCACCTACTCTAGAGCTACCATATTATTGGCCTCTCCATGTAATAGCATCATTAAATCCTAATTAAAATTAAACTAATAAATCCTAGCTCCTTTATTTCTAGAAGCTTCTCATTATATAATCCTCTCTAAATTTATAGTCTTTTCCATTTAATTTTAAATTTAATGGATATTTATCCATGATTATATAATTAATCCTACCTCTATTTCTAAAAGCTTCTAATTCTTGAAGTCTCTCTAGATTTCTACTCTTCTCCATTAAATTTTAAATTTAATGGATATTTGGCCATTGTCTAATTCTAGAAATAATTTCACCTCCTCTACTTTTAAAAGCTTGTAATGTTATAAGCCTCTCTAACATTCTACTCTTCTCCATTGAATTTTTAAATTCAATGGATATTTATCCATAACTCTAGAATTTTCTAATTCTAGAATCTTTTATCTTCTCATTCAATACTAACCATTAATATTCCATCTACATGGAAAGAACTTAGCCCTCCATTTATTCATCTAAAAACTATAAATTGGCATGCCACACTCCATGAATGCAATAGAATCTTCAGAAATTGTAAGAAAATACTAATAAATTCCTTTAAAATATCTATAATATCGTTTTGAATATTTATCAAGCATCCATAAGCAATATTCAATCCAAAAAGGGGAATTTTTGTCCATTTACTTCCACAAAGAAAAAGCAAGTAATTTTATCCAATCATCGTGATGACAACTACAACATAAAGGGATGTTGTTTTTAGGTAAGTGATAGGTATTTATTTGATCCCCCTTTCATTTTTCCTTAATATGAGGTAGTGTTTAAGAGGATTAGATTTAGGAAATCAATTTTGTTTTGGTTTCAAATTTGCACATATATCTAATCTCATTTTAGCATTACATTTTTGGTGCCCACTGCGGGGTATTGCCCGTATCTTTAGCTATATTTTAGTTAAATAAATTCAATAGCATGGTTTTTGAAAATATATTTAATATTTTATAAATATCATGTTATATATATATATATATATATATATTTTCTTGTATATATCCTCCTTGTGTGTTTATTATATCCCAAAGGTAAAATCATGTATGTTCTCCTCTCGCATCTGAAGATGATCTCAAGGATAAAAAATGGATCACATTCTTCATTTGTCTTTATAGGGTTAACATGGCATGGAAGTGGCATTAACACAATTACAATATTTATAGGAGTCTCATGACCTTGGGCTTCACCTCCATGCATGTAGATACACCCCATGATCTAATGGGGTATATAAATCCTTGGAGAGTTTTCATTAGATACACATAGGTGGAGATTAAGATTGTGGCACCATCATCAGTGTGTGGTATTAAAATTGGGATATAGTTTTGTTGCAATCTTACTTGACTAGTTAGGTTGTCCTTCCATGATTATGATTTCTTGAGTATTTGTCGATACCATTACAAAACTCCACACTAGTTAGCTTTCATCATACCATACAGTCATCATCCATTAATTTGACCACATCATTTCAATTCAATTTAACTATTTCCCACATCACCTTTGACCATCATACTTTCATCACTTTGACTATCCCCATACATATTTTTACTATAATCTTGTCATACATCATTCATTGTAGATGCTTAAATCCGGTATCTATACCTTAGATTGTCCACATGCACATATTTATTTAATTCATCCACTTTATCTAATTAAATACCCATCCAATTCCCATTAATTAATCAATCCATATTACTTAATCATTTAATATCTTACATGTCCAATTATCCCATCCATATTAATGTTTATTAAAATTAATTAATTAATTCCTATTAATTAATTAATACATATTATCTTTCCCTAACCAACCTTTTATTTAGGATTATTTTATCCTAAAACCACCCCCTTCCTTTTCTAATATTTTCTCCCATCTATTTTTATGCCCTAACTACTTACAATTTATCCCCAAGAAATCTAATACCATCTACATGCTTTAAAGAATTTGGCCAACTCTTAAAAAGAAAAACTTACGACAAAATAAAAAAACTTTCCCATCGAGGAAAAACTCCCCACAATTTGTGGTGACCCATCTCAGTAACCATCGACCCTGTAAAGCTAGTATTTTCTTGCTAAAAATCGTCAGATGCATGCAAAAACATTCAAACTCTCTTGTGACCATTGAAATTTATCTCTCACCTAAACATTCTTGCAACAATAATAGATCTCTTAGACATCATTTCAACATGCTTGCATCACTCATGATCATTTTTTGTGAGAATTATCAATATCTATGTCTCACTTAACTAATATTTTTTATCAAATTATCCTTGTATTTCTTACACCTAATCTTTTGTACGTTCATATCAGCTTCAAAAACAATCATAGTTAATCGGAAAACCTTATATTTTAGCCTATTTACTTTTAGGATTCCTTTCTCATCCACTCATCCTTGGCCTTATCTATTTCTTCTACAGTCACCATTGAACCTGTCAAATGGAGGTCAATGCATCCTTTTACAACTATGATTTCATCCTCTAGATATCCTTTCTATGTTCACATTTATCCTTTTCCTGACTCAAGTTACCTGGACCATCATTCTACCTTTATGTATCTCAAATTTATCATATATGTACCCTGATTTCCATTGACCCAGACTCATTATATTAATCTAATCTCTCTTTCTACTATTTTCTACTACTTTCTGGAGCTCCTTTCCTCTGGATTTCTTCTATATGTGGTTTATAAGCCTCTACTGCATTGTGTTTTTCATTCACACTCTTGTAGGTCTACATATTCAACTTACAATCCATCTACTCTTTGAGGTCACCATCGACCTGCCTGTGCATAGTTTGCGTCACTGTTGACCCAGACCAATTTTTTCCAAATCTATAAAATTCTAGCAAGAATCAGCCATTTTTCACCCATACATCCATCATATCACATATGAGGTAACTTAAACCCTTAATAATTTCTTAGTTTCTAGTTTCTTTTATTATGAGTTCATTCATTGATCGATGAAGAAGTTTATTATACAACATTCACTTAACATCACTCATCTCCTTCACATCTTCTGTTTGATCTAAACATAATAAAACAACATTAAACATTTCCACCTAATCAATAAAATTTATAAGCACAAAAGACATTCACATAAAACCCTTATTTCATGAACACATAAAATTCACTAACACATCCCTTACTTTCTACATTATACATAACATCATACCACATTGTATATAAACCACCTTTTTATCTACATCATACTTCACCTATCACTCAAACATCCTCTCTTAATCCATTTAAAATTCTTAGAAATTATCATTAGCCACACTTAATAACATCCCCATTTTATGTACGTAATTTATCCTACAACATCTCATACATTTATACATATATTCATCTCATTATCGCAAAGCTTTCACCTAGAAATTTAGTGTTTCCTTTTAATGTCAGTACACTTATATAGGTCCAAAAATATCCTAAAACATATCACATCACGCATCCATTCCTAATCACATCATTCATTAAGCATAAACATCCTCACATTCTCATACAATCCTACACATAGGATTTCACACTCAAAGACCTTATCTAAGATTCCTTATTGGAAAGATTAATTGAGTCTCAGTATTCGACACCTTAAGCACAAACACAAAATCCTTATCTCATATCCAATCATCATAATCCCTCACACATAGAGACACATCATAATCCCTTTATCATTGAGTAGTATCCTAACCCCTTTCTCAATCTCCCACTAACATCATTTAACATTTATAGGAATTTAAAATTCCTATCCACGTACTCACCTACTCTACACCTATCCTACAAATTACCTCTCCATGTAATCACATCATTAACTCCTAATTAAACCTAAACTAATTCATCACATATCCTTTATTTCTAGAAGCTTCTAATTATAGAATCCTCTCTAATTTTTTACTCTTCTCCATTGAATTTAAAATTCAATGGATATTTCTCCACAATTCTAGTATTTTGTAATTCTAGAATTAATCCCACTTCCTCTATTTCTATAAGCTTATAATTCTAAAATCCTCTCTAAATTTCTACTCCTCTCTATTAAATTTTAAATTCAATGGATATTTATCCATAATTCAAGAGTTTTATAATTTTCGAATTAATCCCACTTCCTCTACTTATAGAAGATTATAATTCTGGAAGCCTCTCTAACTTTTTACTCATCTTTATTGAATTTTATATTCAATGGATATTTCTCCATAATTCTATAATTTTATATTTCTATAATCTTCTATCTTCTCATTAAATACTAACCATTGACCTTCCATCTACTTGAAAAATTTGTATCCCTCCATTTCTTCTTATAAATTCTATAAATTTGCATGCCACCCTACATGAAAGTAATAGAATCCTTAGGAATCATAATGAAGAACTATTAAAATTACTTTAAAAGTTCTATAATATCCATTTGCATATTTATCAAGAATCCATAAGTAATATTCTATCTACAAAGGGAAAGTGTTTTCCATTTACTTACACAATATAGAAGCAAGCATCTCTATCCAATCATCATGATCAAAACTACAACATCAAGGGATGTTATTTGTTTGTTAGTGATATTTATTGATTTTATCTCTCTCTCTCTCTCTCTCTCATATTTTTTCAATTTGAGGTAGTGTTATAGAGGAGTAGACTTAGGAAATCAATATCGTTTTGGTTTCTAGTTTACTTATTTATCTAATCACATTTTGGCATTACATTTCTAGTGACCATTGTGGGACATTTCCCAAATATTTATCTTTATTATAGTTAAATACATTCAATAACATGGGTTTTGAAAGTATATTTGATATTTATATATATCATCTTATATTTTAATTTTGTTTTCTTGTATATATCCCTCTTATGTGCTTATTATATCCTTAAGGTAATACCTCGTAGTCTCTCCTCTCTCATCGAAGGAAAATCTTGAAGATTAAAATGGGATAACCTTCACCATTTTCCATTTATAGGGTTAACGTGACATGGAAGTGACATCCTAGAAGTATCGTGGTCTTGGGATTCACCTCCACGCAAGTAGACACACCCCATTTTCTGATGGGGAATATAAGTCCCTGGAGAAATATGGTTATTAGATAAGTGATCACTTGTTGTAAAGATAAGTTTTAAGTGAAGGGATTCCATTTCCCAATACCTAGGCCTTAGGAAACATCCTTGTAACATGTAATTTGGACCCACATACCAAAAGGTATATCATGGAAACTAGTAGTGAGGTTGTACTCCGTAGTATAGGAGACCTTTTGGATGTATATAAAACTATATTGCAAGGATGTCACACTCCCTAAGACTACATGCTAGCCAACCCAAAATTGACACATAGGTGGAAATCCAGATTGTAGCACCATTGTGGGTGTGTGGTATTAAAATTGTTCAAAACTATAAAACTGATAGGAGGTGAATCAGTGTCTTCACAATTTTACCTTTTTAAATATGATATGATAAAACCATAAATACACACAAGTAAATTATAATATAGTACATAGTGACACAAGGTTTCATGTGGGAATCCCAAAAATGGGAAGAAACCCCATTGAAACAATGAACCATGCTTAGGACTAATTTCTCCTACTTCTATTACATCAGTTTCAAGGTTGAGCTTCAACTCAACTAGGAGATGCTACTCCAAAATATGACCTAGCTGCCACTATTTCTAGAGGCTTCCACCCCATGTAATTTAATCAGCTTCTACTGATATTTAGTGAGATTCAACCCATAGGAAGCTTCAACTTCCCAACTACTAGGTTGCCACCCAGACTTGTTCTACTAATCAGGTTACACTTGAGTTACTGTCTTCAACAACTAATGATGACCCTAAATTTGTAATCTATTCTTGTTAACCAAACTTACACTATATCCTACTCAACTCATCACACTCTATATAAATTCATTTCATGTTTACATATACAGTAGCCTCTGCAAATTCACATTAGGATTTAACTGTCTTCTTCATGTTATTTCACTATTCTTTCTAATTTTGTCATGTAACTGCACTTTATAATCTATCACTCTTCTATAGGCTTTTTCACACTTGCACCATCACTATTTCTCAATCACCTTTTCATCTTATAATAATTAGGGATCATTCAAGAATGGTTAATCTTTAAAATCTCATTCATGTGTATCTCAATATTATTGCAACATCATAGTCTTGCAATGTTCATCTCACTCTTACTTCATCTCTCCTACATAGGATTTCACTTCAAGATTAATTCTGCCTCTAAATTTTCTTATTTATTGCATTTAAAACTATCTTTCACTGTCTTTATTTCATATTTTACGTACACATCTAATTAATTTTCACTTACATTTATTAGTAAATTAAAATTATTTTGACCTTTAAATTTTTATTTCTCACTCTTTTTAAAATTCTTCTCAGTTTGATCCAATGTCACCTATACATCCTTTTTTATCTCTTCTTGTAACTTCCACTGTCTTTTTTACTTCCTCTTCCTACTAAAGAAAATATCCATTCTTCATGAATTTCAAAATATCAAGAGTTTTGGCATTTTATGAACAAGAAAAAGGTGTCAGTTTATCTTCTACTTCGATCTTGAAAGCATCTCAAACATTTTGATCTTATTCAACACTTTTCATCTTCCTCAAACAATCGCAATGGTTTGAATATGTGAAACAACATAGAGATGAAGAAATGACCTCTTCTATCACCTTTGAGGAACCTGTTGACATATGTTTGAAGATTTGCAAATCATCAACACATTTGTGACACTCAAATAAATAACTATTTAAGTTTTTATTTTTCTCAAGGTTCAAAATAAGGAACAAAACCCTATTTTTAATAGTCTACTAACATTGTTACAATATTTGAAGTATAAAACACGTGTCATACACATTTTCGAGATTGTTCAAGATTTTGAACTAATATCATAGATTTGAACCATAATTTCAACCCTTAACATTAGAAGAAGTTTAATCACTTTGATCCAGAATGCAAGAAATCATAAAAATGTATTTTTTCTCTGACTAAACACAGGTTTATGAGAAATCTGAGATGAAAGTATCATCCTACACTCCATATTTTTATCCCCAATATTTATCAATAGTTTGATAATGCACATTCAGTATTAGTATGCAATTTTCATTGATTTTTGATGAATACAACATTTTCACAGTCTAAAAACTCTCCATGGAAACCATAGGATAGGGTATATTCAAATATAGACCCAAGAACACAAGAACAAAAAAATC
This sequence comes from Taxus chinensis, assembly GCA_019776745.2. Lineage (NCBI taxonomy): Eukaryota > Viridiplantae > Streptophyta > Pinopsida > Cupressales > Taxaceae > Taxus > Taxus chinensis. The sequence continues at coordinate 75,085,703 of CM034151.1, forward strand.
ATCCTCCATATTTAATGAAGTTGAAAATTTCAAGATACTATGGAAGAGACATATATAGTCCTCCATATTTTCAAGAGTTATGGTAGATTGAAGATCCTTCCTATGTTCATAGAAAACAAGTTTTGCAGTCAAGTTTAATTTTGTGTTGAATGAGTAGCTTGAAGGTAACAGTTATCCATTTTTACCCCCTTTGGTAAAAATGGATAACTAGATAAAACCAAAATTGGGCAGTTGAAAAAATTTCATGGTTGAGCCTAGGGTTTTTTAGAGGCAAATGAGTTCAATTCTTAGCCAAATTTGAGAAAATTGAGTAAAATCAGGAAAATGTGGTTTTTAAGCACTCTATTTCATTTTTCCTAACTCCCCAATCCAAGAAAATTCTAAGTAGTTAGTGAAAAAAGCTAGCAGAAAAATATGCGGAAGTTGCATACAAAAGTCGCAAAAAAATCCATGGAAAACGCTGAAAAAACAAATCCGCAGAGTAAAATCCATGGAAAAGAGCTGTAGAATAAAGTCACAGAGTAAAATCCATGGAAAAAGTTGTAGAGTAAAATCTGTGGAAAAATCCATAGAAAATCCGTAGACTAAAATTCCATGAGAAAAGATGCAGAACGAAGCCGCAAAGTAAAATCCATGGAAAAGCCGCAGAACAAAGCCATAGAGTAAAATCCACAGAAAAAAGTCCGCAGAGTAAAATCTGTAGAAAAAATCCGTGGAGTAAAATCCACAGAACAAATGCTACAAGAGTAAAATCTACAGAACAAAGGCATGCAGATATCTGCATAGAATGTTGCCGAAAATTGGAAACATCTGCAGAACAAAGGAAAATGATAGTTTTTTAAGTGAAACTTTGGATGGGCATAACTTTTGATATAGTGCTTGAAATTTGACAAACATTATATCATTAGAAAGGTCTCAATGCCCTATATGAATTGAGAATTGTATTTCTCAATTTTATTTAGGTTAGATGTGCTAAAAATTGGAAAACATCTTCAGCATGGGAATCCATAGTTCCAGGCCCAACCACCATAATCAATGGAGTATGGTATCCCATTTCTTCTTCTAGAAGCTAAAGTACTTATGTAAGATGATTTGTAAGGGTACCCATGCCATTTTCAGACCATTTAATGGAATTTGGTTGGTGAGAGAAGAAATCCAAGTTTTACTCTTTCTCTTTCTCTCATTCATTTTTTATATATTTTAAACATTTCTCATTTGAGAGGGGAGATATTATGTGATGTGGGAAAACTCTGTAAAAAAAAATCTCAACACCATTGAGCTGTCAACCCTCTCATGGGCCTGGAAATTGTTTTTGTGCCTCTATTTCAATAATGTAATGGACTGTGAATATTCTAAGAGCAATAAAATTGTGTTCATGTTGTTCTTTCAACCCTTGCATTGTTTTGTTGTATTTCCTTGCCTTTATATTTTGTTGTTTTTTTGGTGCATGTATGTCTCATTTGTAAGTGCAGGATGTTGTGTTTCATAGAGATTTAGTGGTAAATGAAGATCTAGGTCTATGTCACATTGGTCTGGCCTCTCTAAAATCCATTTTCCTTCCATATTCTCCCTCAGTAGGATATTTCACCCTCCTTTTCTGGTGTATCACCGCCTTAGTGTAGGATTTGTTTTCATGCACTCTCTCTCCTTAGTCCCTTGGAAAGTTAGATTAGGATAGATAGTTTTTCCTGGATTAGAGTAGATTATGGCAGGTATTTTAGGAGAAAGAACCAAATTTCTCTAGAGGTCTATCTCAAGAAGCAAGTCCTACAACTTGGAGATAGTACTCATGTTATCCAATCACATTGTGAGCTCAAGCACACACACTTGTGTAAATCATAGGGTGTTGTGATTTAGAGATAACAACTATGGCACACCCAGTGGGACATCTTTGAAACACCTTACCACTTCACTTCATTAGGTTTGATGTGCTCTTGGTGAATATTTCAGCCTTTGGAGGCACTTTCAAGCACATCTGATGACTCCATCTGGGC